>KI915042.1:2772249-2902620 GCA_000473445.2 Anopheles farauti | reverse complement strand
TCGTTGTTTCACACCCCCTTTGCCATAGGTGTAACTCATTCTTGCGGACTGGGTCACGATAACCCATCTCACCGCGACTGTAGAGGCTAGATAAACTGTTCGCGTTTAACTGAGCAGTTGTGACGGTTGTGACAGTTGTTGTGACAGTACTGCTATTTACAACAACAACCGGATCGCACGCACGTCTCCCCCGCCGTTCTGGATTTCGAGTTTTTGTGATTGTTTTCCGACCGCAATTATGAGTAAAAAGTGAGTCCATTTTCCTTGGGCAACAGATTCACCTGCTGCTGGCATCATCATCCCACCGGACCCTGAAACACATTCGCGCGATCGCTGCTGTTGGCAATATTGTTACAGCCGCGTTATCAACGTCCATCACAGTTTTCTTCTGGTGGCGGATGCCCTATTATCATCTACAGTCCGGGAAGGGCTACCCCGATTCGCTGGCCTCCAAAAATCATCGTGAACGTGGTGGTGGTGTGTGTGGGTGTGTGTCAATGTTCAATGCATGTGCAATTTTCTTTCATATGTATGTGTTCAGTTAAGTGTGCATTGCCGGAAGGAGCATGAAAAATTGAAAGTGTTTGAAAATCCTTGTGTCTATGGTCCTGTCGGCATGTGTGTCAAGAAAGTGTAAAAAAATATAAAAAAAGCAAAAAAAAAAAAGTCACAGGAGAAATTGTTCCGGAGTGTGGTGTTCCATCGAGTGTTTCGCGTGTGTACCGTTACCCGTGGCCGTGTGTGTAGCTGTGCTTTCCAGAGCGAAAACGGTCGTTCCACCCACAGCCCAGCCTTCCCCTCTCTCCCAACTGTTCGTGCTGGGCGCCACCTCATGCCTTACCATCGAATGCTGTCGACGTCGGCGGTATTGCATTATTAATTATTCCGAGCACTTGTGTGAGCACACCTTCTATTCACCGGTAGGTAAGAATTCGCCGTCTTTTTTTTTGATAAAAGCATAAAAAGAGGGTTTTGTGTGTATGTGTGTGTGTGTGCAATCATTGTCGTCTGGAAATGGCATGAAGAGTGCGCGATGGATGAGTCGAGTAGAATAGAAAAGAGGAAGCTGTGAGCAGCGAAATCCATTTTGTGTATTTCTATTATGCTTCTGAACAGGCGCTACTGACCGGGCGGATGGCAGCACTTGTGGTTTGTGTGGATGTGAGGGTGACGGCGTGTGGTTGTGTGCGTGGCTATGTTTACGATGAGACGACTGTGGAAAGAAAACACTAATTCCAAAGAAGCAGTCCCTGCCAAAGAAATAGATAACACCAGCCTGGGGGAGAGAGAGCATGCGTTGGCGGCATCGAGGAAATTAACGACTCCCTAGGGAAGCTCCCGAAGAAGGGCTGGAAATGGGGAAGAAATAACCCGCGAGGGCTGCTGAGTTGTTAAAACAAATGCACGAAATATCGGTGTCAAGAGCGTGTGCGCGCATCCAATCTTTTCCCCGTGTCCATTTTGCGATTCATGGAAGGAAACGACACCTCGTTGGGTGGGCTTTTCATGTGCGCTGGTGTGATCTCAAACAAATAACAATCTCCCCGTTACGCGCGACACATGAATTGCATGGCAGCCTTGATCCCCCAACGCTTCCCAAGATGGCAGGGATACTTTTTTTGTTGTTGTGTTTTGTCAAAGAATGGCTGCATCAGCAAACATTTGCAACCCCGACCGCATGGCGATTCCGCTCGATGGGGGCAAACATTGTTGACCACGGTGGTGAAAATTTGATGGCCGTCATTATGGAGCAAAACTAACCCTATGTTGTTCGGTTTTTGCAGGGTGCAGTATTTGGGGTGTAGCTGCCACCCGGCAGAAAATCCTTTTGTGGTTGTGTGGTTCAACCGGAGAGTACCCGAAATTGGCAAAGCACCGAAATAGAAAGGCCCCTTTCGCGGTCGACGATGTCTGCTCGCCGTATGCAACGTAAGGCCAAGCCGCCGAGACGGACGAATTGGAAACGCGAGAAAAAGAAAGTTGTGCGGACCATTTGTGTGCCCAATTTGCAAGCTCATCCATCGAACTCCTCATCATCATCATCATCATCGTCGTCGTCGTTACCGTCTTTCGCTAGCGAACACGCACATACACACACGATGCGCCGTTCTCCTGTAGCATCAACCTGTGCGCTATGTTTGCATTGCTACCCCATCCACCCCAGGAGTTTCTGCTTCATTCGACAGCCACACTCACCAACACAAATCCAACACCACCACTACATTCGACCGGATATCCGGCGTGATGGTGCATGCGAAAGTGTGCGTGCGCGTTGTGTATTTTCATTGAGGAAAATCACCCTTGCGCTGCCGACTCTCCCCTAACCGGCAAGCGAAGGAATGCGAAGAACTTCGAACGCGGCACATCGGCCGCCGGGACGCTACTACAAAACCCCACGCGGTGCTTTAACTGTAGCATAAAAAGTCACCCTCAGTTTCATCGCAAATACTCTTACTACAGAGCAAGCCGTACCAGCCGTTCGTGGGAGGAGAGGTTGGATTGTACTACCAACTTATTTGGCATTGGAGAAAACAACCCGGTCGACGACGCCGTCAGCCATCAAGTGTCGATGTCAAGGAGATTCTAAAAATGAACGAACTCCCAATGCACGCATTGACACCGTACACGCGCTACAACACAGTCTAAGGTGAAGTCGAGGAGATTTTCCGCTCGGAAAACGCGCTAGGCATCCATCGTTTGAATCGCTTCTCTGAAGAATCCATCCAACTTTTGTGCACCATTCGATGGATGGACGACTACTGGGATGCATCGAGCATATTTAACTTTCCGGTCGGGGTACGAACCGGCTGGAAGAATTGTTGTTTTCCCCCTAACGGCGAGGGGAATAGAGACATGGCAGCATGCCACTGGTAGACTAATTACTACATCTTCATCCACTCTAGCACATCGTTCGATGGTTTCAACGCCGATTAGTGTTGATTGCAGTGTGCGGATACTGTGTGTGAGCAGGGCGACTATTATCTTCCTCGTCTGCCCGTCGTTTCCCATCCCCACCACCTTCAAGGAGGTGTGGAAAAATTTGAACAACGCGCCGCGGGCATAAGTTTTAGTTTCGATATTTATGGCCTACATTCTACCGGGTGGTGTTTAGATTTATGGGAAGCGTTTGTGGGAAGTAGGCATACAGAAGGCGACAGCTCTCTGTCGCTTCAGTTTTTTGTACTTTAAATGCTCCACGCGTGTGCTTGTGGAGAGAGAGCATCCAATCGCTTCTGTGTGACCGGATTCCTGTGGGTGGTTTAAGCTGGCGATAAAAGTTAAACAGCTCTTACGACTTTATGTGCATTTTATAGCATTTTACAATCTTTACTTAGTGTCTCAAAATGGATTTCTGGTGTCATTAAACGAAGGTTTACATTAAAGTTGTTGTTTTTTTTTCAAGTTAGAGTAGTTATAATTTGAATTATCAATATTATTAGTATTGCTATCTTTATTATCTTCTCCTTGGTCCCATGTTCAAAACTGGGAAAATTAGAATATGATCATTACTATTCATTTTACATCCCATGTCGCTTAATGTATTTTCATTTTTTTAGCAAAATATGTATGATATGGTGTGAGAGGATTCCACGCCGTAAAATGGAGTTTAAAAATGTATTTTCAGTTATTAAAAATAATCTAAAGATAAAATCGACAGCTTTGGCGCTTTTTACTAAATTTTGCGCCCAAAGCTGGTCTAATTTTTGAAGCGATATTTCACATTTATTCGACTGTTTTTGTTTCTACGAAAAGAAATATCTGATTGATAACATGTTAATGTAAATAATTTTTAATCTCTTTTTTTGGGAATTTTTGACGAATAATCTTTTGAAGAATTACATTTTCCTATCTAGCATGGTTGCCATGGTACCGTTCTATACGTGATGTCTACGTACATTATTCTCCTTTTTGAAAGCAGAATGAATTCCCCTCACTGCTTACCAGCGATCGCTTTCAATGGTTTCTAAAAAAACCTTCAATCCACTAGACTACTGCTATCGTTCGCTTGACTGATCGCGTTGTATAACTTGGCAATTCAATAGCTTCCTCCCGCGATGCGTTCGATTCGGTGCTGTGCTGCGGACCCATCCGTCGGTTTTGCCTAGCGATGCGTGCCTAATGATTGCACTTTATTGTCTTGTCAGTGAGTCTTGCGTCTTGTGAGTCGCTCGTCGACAGTTTTCCATTCCAAATCGACACCTTAAACGTCTTTCTTTGCGTGTGGAATTTTCGAGAAAACGACCCCTTTGGGTGTATTTATACCGGTGGGCCAGCTGGAGCAAACATAGTAACATGTGTTTCGGTGACCTACATCATTGCACGACAGGGATGTATCGAGCTGTGCACCAAGCTTCTGCTGCTCATCGTTGACCAAACTCCAATCTGGTCACCGCTTATCTAGGATTTCTTTTTAATCGAAGCACTGGTGCTGGTTCGAAACAGGAAGTGAGGTTCGGAGTTTGGGAAGGGTAAGGATTGATTTGTGGTACAGTTTTTACTACATATATCTGCCTCGACCACCGGGTAGCTTAGAGGCACTGGTACGATGGGTGTGGCCAAGGTGTGGAGTCTTGGTGTCAGCCTAAGATCGTCCAAGATTAGATGACCTTTATGATGGTTTCATTTTATGGGCGCATGTTTCTACTGCCGTTACGTTAGAATGGTCGGGAGCGTAATGCGATTATAAAAACAAATATAAAAGAGAAGATTTTCGTGTTTAAAGGAAAAATTAAACTCGATTATTTACTATTACTCGATACAGAAAAATATTGCTACATTTTTTTAAAGAAAATGTTAAAAGTAACATTTCATGGCAACATTGAAAACGCTTGAACGCTTTTTTTTTTTGTAAAAATACTACAGCCTTGTTGTATAGCTGCAACTTGAATTGAGTGGTTTAAAGTAAGTGCAGTTTAGAATAATGTTCTTTTTAGTGATTTGCATAGTCCTGTTTCGTAGACTAATAAAGTAAGAAGTTTTATATAAGATTTATTAATAAAATCGGTTGAAGTAAAATGTATGGGTTGCTCGAGATTGATAAGATTCCATTCGAAGAGATTAATAATATTAGAAATACGAGTGAAATGCAGAGTTTCTTTTTCATTTGTTTAATCTCTTCATCCCTTAAGTACTCCTAAATGGTTTAAGTTAATAACACAGCTATACCGAACTTGATTTTATTTTCCTTGCCATCACGGATAAATTTCTAATTTAATACTTTAATTAGCAACTAAATTTCACGGTCAATAAAGTCCACCATTGCGGCTTAAATTAAACGAAATCGTGCACAAACTGCAACGCGTGCCAACCGACGCCCGACGCCCATCGTAAGTGAAACGTTTTGAAAACGGTGCTGAAGAGATAATTTCGGGTGTCGTTAAGCGATTCCATTTCGGCACCATTGGCCACCGTGATTTCCTTTCACCTTCATTGCTGCACTTTCCTGTGCCACATAATGAGTGTGAAAATGGGAACAAGACGGCAAGACCGGGGTACGTCGGTGCGTCACGAGGAAAACGTAACGAAACCGCGTGTGGCTGCGTGAGGAAATACTGTGCTTCCATATAGGGATTCCATTTGGCAGAATATAGAACGACGGTGGTACAGTAATTGCTTGCAACCGGCAAGGTCGGTGTGTATGCGATTCTTGGCCTTAGCAGCACAATCCTTTCCGCGTTGGACAGCCTCCTCACGGGTGCGGTGCTCTTATCAGTTGACGACATCGAATGCAATGGGTGGTGCTGGGTGCTGCAACAACACAGAAACACAACACGAACCTCGATCGCTATCGCAGAGTATGTTTGCCTTTTTTTTCGCAGTGGATATGCGTGTCGCTGGTGCTCGTAGGCAGGCTTATCTCGACCATATGAGCATTGCGGATATGTTCTTGTTATTTTTTGCAGCTTTAGGCTTTTCGCTTTCTTCATATCATCAGTCACCGACGTGGTTTTGAGGTGGAACTCGGGAACGATTTGTTCTCAATTTTTTCCTCTCCAATCATGAACCTTTAAACACTCGGCAGGTACAAGGTTAATAATAACGTGTTTCTAATGTTATGCTCTCATTGCCGTTCGCACAAAAGTCCACCAATAACGGTGCTAAAGTAGTGAACTCGATCACTGGCAATCGTCAAAACCGTCGAAAGGGATGTTTTATGCATGAAATCACTTTCTCCGGTTGAAGTTCCAACTCGATTAGTCCGTCGCTTTGCGTTCGGCAGAAGCATTCACCAAGTGCCGTTTGTTGCCACAATCGGTTCTTCGTTTCGGCATCGTCCTACAAAAAAAAAAACTAAATAAAATACCAACCTTCGTTTGCTTTGGCGCGAGTTATACGGGTGTGTGTGTGTGTATATAAAAATAGTGAAAGTCCAAGTCCATCTGTCACGTGTTGGAATGGCACGAACTGCTAACCGAGTGTTAGTGAGGGAAACGGTGCTCTATGATTGATGAAATATGTCACCGGTTCTGTCACAACGCATTCGCAAACGAATGTTTACACGCGATTTACGCAAATGCGAGCTACCCCGCTGTCTTGAGAGGACCGTCCAGTTCGGTGTTCAAACCATCTTCTATTTCGGTTACTATAGAAACAAAACGAAGCAAAGCTGATGGGTTGGTTTCGTTCTTATATGTTTCTAGCCGTCGTTCATAGAGATTTTTATTTATAAACGTCGTATTACTTCTAAAATGGCATTTGGAATGACATTTTTCATTCGCACATGTCGGTTAGATGAATAACGGAAAAAGCAGTAGTGGTTTTGTGTTCTGAATTCGAAACACGGGGGAATTTTGTTTGGCACGTGGACACTACCACCGTTTGCTGGATTTCGTTTTCATCTTCTGACTCCAACCAGTTGATCCCAATTGGCCCCCGAGCCTAATTGTTACTCGCCTTCCTTTTTGTCGCTTGGCTCCTTCAAGTGTGTTCGTGACGGTAGTTCATACTGAAGACGGTGTCGTATAAAATAAAACTTATTCTGTTGTTTTTTTTTTGTTCGAATCAATCAATCGAACAGTTGGTCGCCTGTGCGTGTGTGTTTTTTTTTATTAAAGGTAGAAACACGGCAATCAGCATGAATTCTCGTGTCAATATGCTTTATGATTTATACTCGCACCATGCTTACAATGAAGGTGTGTTTGGGGAGCGGTATTGTGGCCGTATGAGCATATAAATCTAATTTAATTACTTATTGCCTTTTAAGTGATTTAAAATCAAAATCAACAAGGTATTCTCATTCGAATTAGCTATGAATTAGCTTTAATTTTGCAAACAAAAATTTCAATTTTTGTTCCTGCATTCTATTTATTTTTCTTGTTGAAGCGTATGCTGTCTTTTTTTACTACTTATAGCGAAAATACGTATTCCTTAACTTAATTGTATTAATTGTAATTGTAATTTGTTAAATAAGAAAAGCACAACAAATTCCATACAAAATTAATTTTAAACGTAGATGATGCTCAGTCATTCTATTCAAATATACTTAATTTTTATTATATTATTTTCATGTTTTTGTTAATGTATTATTTTAATTGAAAACTAATAAATGTATTACGAATTAATTCTAGATTTGAAAAAAGTAACATGACATTAATTTAAGATTGAATAGAAATCAGTATGGCGCTATCACTATTTATGTTGTGGATAGGAGTTTTGCTCCTTGGGACTCCTCGAGTGACAGCGGATGCTGTCACCGAAGGATGTCCCCACGATCGTTAGTCACGATCGGGCGGCCGACGAGACAACACGACGAGAGAGACTAGTGACAAGGTCATAACAATTTATATTTTATAAATAATATTAAATTATAAATTTTTCTTTCGTTCTCCCGGAATCTCTTGAAACAATAACTTTTCTATACTCCATGTAAATGAAACAGCTCATAAGAGGTTTACTCGTTCCTCAGTTCCCTGTTTAATCTTATTTAATTTTAATTTCCTTACGGCAAGCACTGAAGTAGCATGACCGAACAAAATTAGCGCAAAAGCACTGTCTTTACACGCGTATACAAGATGCTCTCATCAAACGCCTTAGACGTGTAACCAGGCGTTATGCATAGAATGATGCCACCGTGCTTAACCTGATTTTGCATGCAGCGAGCACGATTTGCTTGTTCAGAGACTGGTTGAAGAAGAAAAAAAAGCCACCACCACGATGTGTCGCTTATCGTTCCCTTGCAAGCGGTCTGATGTGTCGTCAAGGGTGCGAGGCTGGAGGTTTTTGTGATAAAGTGTATGTAAGCCAAACACCTACTCAAGGGCGGGCAGTAGCTCGAGCTGGTTCAACATAATACGGCCCAGATTTGAAAATATGTTAATCGTGCCACTCACAAAGCTTTATCTCACTTTTTCCTGCAACGAGTTTACACACACTCCTTTTTGGACTACGGGCACAACTTAGGAGTCTTCTTGGCTTCTATTTGTTAGGTGGTGGTGCTATGTATGAGTCATGGAAATCACCACATCGACCACTGTTCGGCTTCTTAGTTGAAGTTTACGTGAAAATATTTCATTTTTATGTGCCACACGTACTTCCGCACTTCACCTTGCGTTCACCTGCCCTCACGTTTCGTTCACTGCTTTTGTGAGCCATTGCGTTGATAAAAGTCTTCTATTCACTCGTTGCCGCGTATGGTGTATGCTAGCTAGACCAATCGGACTAAAACGCTACTCCACTACACGGTTAGTAACGCCACGGGCAGTCTATACCAGAGTAGCGCATAGTTTTGATGGTCCACTTTTCGCCGGTGTAATCATCAAAATGTTCTTAAGCGGCACTTTTTTTAGCAGGATAAAAACAGCCGACGGCCACTGCAAGTGGGTCACTTTGCCACCGTTCACGCCTGATAATGAATCACGGACGCTAGTTTCGGGTGGAGGGGGAGGGAGGGAGAGAGGAGGGACTCTAGATTGCAAAGTGTCGTGTGTGAAATCATTGACGAGTGGACCACATACACTCGAAGGAAACAAAACGGAAAAAGGCTCGCCCAGAGCTGCACGCGAGGATGGTGTATATGGTTTGTTTCATTTTTATTTTGTTCACCAATTGGCTAATATGATTCGCTCGTACGTGTGTTGTGCTCCCTTGGCGTTAGTTATGTGGGTCAGTTTTTTTTTCTGTTCTTCCTATTTCAAAATGGTAGAGAATTTCTGGTCTCTGCTCTGTTGCCATAATTGGAAGAAATCGGCTAGTTTTGGCTAGTGTGTTCGGTGTTTCTATTTTAATAGCGATGCAAAAAATACATATTTATAGCCAACTTGGCTCTAATTATGAATATTTTTTATATTGAATGTGATAAAATAGCAAAACAAATAGCTCGCTTTGGTGATTTTCTATAGCATTTTTGTGTGGTGCTCTGATAGTAGTGTGCGTGTTGGAGTTGCCGGCGAACCCTCCATTCAACATCCACCCAAGCGATGAGTCAGTTCCGCGTGCTGGTGGGAATAAACAAACATGTGGCATGCGCGTCGGGTACAGTAACAAAAAAAAAATCGGCATCGGTGGAGATAGAGGAAGTTTCGCATTCAAACAATCTGCCATCGGTACACAGCCCCAGCCATACACTGACAATAATCTTTATGTTGAAGATTGACAAGAAGGAGGACAAGGTAAACACTTTGACGATGGATAGCTGTTGGAAGTAATTTCCAGCTCAACACGGACAGCTCAGCACACTTCCCTTCCTCCCCTCTCCTTTTGGATGACCATTTCAAGGCGACGAATTGGAGATTCGTTTGGTTTATGCAAAACAAACTGGTTCTCCAGGCAGTCCAGATTCATCCGATCCGCGATTTTTATTTTATCTTTATTTGGTGCGAAATCGACGTTTGCGGGTTTTTTTTTTAATCGCCAGAGGGTGTTTTGTGGAAATCGCAAGTGAAAGAGTTCAAACCGGGTTTCGGTAAGTACGAAAGGCTTCCAGCAAATCACGACATCGAAAGGGAAATTAACCCCTTGTTGAGATGTCTTTTACTCCCCTTTGATTTGACCATTCGGAGGCTCATGGTGGAGGATGTTTTTTTATAATAGCACGAACGCGTGGCACCTTATTGCTGGGATCGTATTTTAATGCGATCGCTTATACCCGCTCAATATACCCGACCTGACGTCATCCGTTGAACGGGTGGCAGTTTTGCAACTGTTTAATCGTCTGTGCTGTGCTAGATGGAATTTTGTTGTCTTCCCCGACGGATAGACTTTGGTTTGGCTGCTGCCGCCAACTGCGCGACAAAATTCCAATTGCTTGAGTCAGTACGAGAAATATGAAGCGGGAAATGGATAAGCGAGTTCTAATAATAAATATTAATGCTACGACCTGCGTTCTTTTTCTCTCTCTCGTGTGCTTACATTTTGGATTCTCTGGTGTCAATGTCAAGCCGGCGGGAACAGTCAATTGTAATGCCACGTGAGTGTCTGCTTTTCTCCAACATTAATGCGACCGCCGTCTGGACGCTACAGTCTTTTTGATTTTTCTGACACCATCGGTGTGAGGTGTGGATGTTCTTGGCAAGAGGGGAACATTTTGAAAATTTCTCGCTTCGATCCGATTGAAAGGTGCGGTTGGTAACATATGCAAATAGAAACATATTCTTATTCACAAACAACAACGAATAAAATTTACACACATGCGATTGTTCGACTTTGTTTTGTGAATGCTTAGACATTGAAATAAAATGTTTGCTGAGAAATTGCTACTTCATACATATTTTTACGTATTTTACATTTTAATAATATTTAGGAAAATTTTTGGGTAATGTAAGTAGAACGAAACTATTTATTATATTGACTATTTGCAAGGTAATTTTCACGCTGATCGAGAAAATGATAAGTTTGCTGACAACTTTCTTCTTTATATATATTGCAACTGCGATTTGGTTTGTCGTGCGGCATGTTCCTTATAAGTTAATTTCTATGTTAAATTTGGTATTGATATTTTTTTTGATTTTATGAAGACCAGTGTTGCAACCGTCTTTAAGATTAAAAGTTCACTTTTTTTTAGGTTTTTTTTATATAAATGTCTGAAACCCTAATTACCAACATGCCTCTTTTAATACACAAGTTGTTTGTACTGTGGTCTACTGTACGAGAAATAATCCCTTTTGTCAAACCTTCCCATTAGCGTTACCCTTGTGTTTGTTGTCTAATAATGGTAAAAGCTTAGTAATGAAGATAGGAATACTAATTAAGACGGATGATTTGTTTTCGTTCCTGTCGATTAAAAACGCACCATCATCGTAATGAAATGGTAAAAGATTGTATCTCTATCCCGAAGGCAATCTGAAACGTTCTTCGACTGAAGTTGGCTTTCCGCTGCCCCCGTAATTCCGCACTGATGAATGTGTGGTATGACTGGAGCAACGTCTCATAAATGTGAAGAAGTGGCAGCAACATAGAATGCCTTGAATCTTGTGTGGTAGCACCCCTCTGGCTGAACTTTGGCCGAGTTTCTGCTATAAAAGGGGTCGTTAAATATTTTTCACCCACAGGGCACTATCACCGTCTGTCCGACAGTGCGCGTGCTTGACTTAAGACAGTATGTTTCCTTACCCCGTTGAGGGAGGGTAGGCCACCTCATGGTGCAAAAGGACAGGCAGAAAGTGGTCTCCGTGTCGGGGGAAGCGTTCTAATTCGAATTGATTTTTGCCTACCAACCAACCAACCAACCACCGCCTGCTGTTGCTCCACAACGGTGCCAGCGCTAGCCTGAAATAGAACCATAATGAAATAATAATTTTACGGCAGTTTGATTTAGTTTCGGTGCAAATAAAACGCTGCCTTAGACGGGCGAAAAGAACGGCCGGCATAAATTGTGCCCAAACCGGTGGCCACGGGTATCAATGCAGTGTAGTTGGGATATTTTTCCTCTTCTTTCGATCGTCGTGTGTTGATCGTTCTGTGCGCAATTTTGAACCACTCTCGGTGGGACGGGAAGGCGGTGTCAGTAACCTTTTCTCACACATTAGCAAGTATGCGAATGGTGCGCGTAACTGAACCACCTGGTCCGTGACACGACTGTGCGGAGGCATCTCGAAAGCAGAATCGGCTCAAAGAAAAACAGAAAAAACCCGATGTGGGGCCCGTTAAACTGTGCTTTGCGGAAAATGCGCTGTGCTAATGACAACAACCGACCGAATTTGTGTATATCATAACTAATCTGGGCGGATCTCGGCGGAAGACTAATTATTTATACACCTTGCACCGCACCCGCTTTCGAGCGCAAAACCACCGTTTAAGTCGCGCAACGGGTTTGACGGCAGCCATTCCTCTATTTCTCTTTATCACACGGTCCGTCTAAAATTGTGCTCCGTGTAAAGCAACGATTTGGGCGCTTGCGGGCAATTGTGTGTTTTCTTTATTTTTATCCGCCTCGGTTCGGGTAGTTCGTGCTGAAATATATTATGTAAATTGATCATCATTATAGTGTAGCAGCGATTTTTGCCAAGGAAAAAGCGGCGGCGTGTTTTGTTCCTAGGTCTATCAAAACTAGATTGTTGCAGCATGGAATTTTTGCCGTAATGTGTGAAAACGAATTGTCACTTCAATTTTCAGAACAACATTCGCTTTTGCTGCAACCTTAACTAAATGAACTAAAATATTACCTAAATAATATGAAAGTCGATATCAAACAAACTGGATGTTCTTTCTTCATTAATCAATTCATTAGTTGGCTGAACTAATTGCGATTTTCAATTGACCAGTGATCAGCAATGTAACACGATAAACTTCGACATCCTCTTCAAGCGTTTGAAGCGTTTGAAGCGTTTTGAATACATAGTTTAGAGATAAAATATTCACGATGAAGGACATCAATACTCTCATCGTAGTTATGTCAAACCGAGGCTTTCAAAATTTCATAAATCATCTTTCAAATTATGGAGCACAAATACATTTTCGGAAGAACATTCTGAAAGATATTATCTTACTGGATGTTTTCTAAAAAAACATATCATTCTTTCTTTACTGCCTGCTACTAATTACCGAAACCGCGATCAGTTTGCGATATGCGGAGTAAACAGTTCTCTTGCCAACGCTCTTAAATACCTTCCTCGCGCTTGCCGGGTTTAATTTATCTCTCCTTGGACAAATAAATAAACACAGCCATTTAACAGATTGTTTTCTGCCACCCACTCCTCCTCCCGGTCCACGGTTCGTCGCCACGGGGGACATACATTAAGAGTCTTCACCGGCTCGTGCGGCGCAATCAGGCAAAGCACGACGAACAAGCTGTGCCGGCTAAATCGTCTAGCACGAGGTTTCTGGGCAATCACCCAACTTCACTCGCAAGGGCATAACTGCCTCTTTTGAGTGTGTTTGTTTGCGATTTTCGTTGTTTTTTTGTTCACTTCCGGTCAGATCCTTTTCGCGGATGGCAGGAGGCTAGGTACGGCGACAAGCAGGTGTGGTGGTGGTGGTGGTCAGCAACCGAAGGAATGGAAGGTTCATGCGCGAAATTTTCGCCATCGATCCGTCCATTAAATATTGTCGGAGCCACGATTCGATGGTGGCAGTTGGGCAGATGGAATTGAACCTTTGCCAAACCAGGCCAACCAGGACTACCTAACATAAGAGAACTTCTTGCAAGGAAATTTATAGGTAATGCGTATGATGGTTTCCTAAACGGCGCCGCAGGTCAATGCCCGCTGGCTGGAAAGCGGGAAAAGAGCGCCACTAAAAGCAGCGGTAAATTTTCCAGAAAGAGTCCGTAGATTCGTGTACGGATTCGTTCCAGACTGGAGTTACGGAGGACGGTGGTGTACGGTGTTTGTGTGTTTCCATAAATCCCTCAGGTGGAACGTTTATTAATATTTTGATATCATACCCAGGGGAATGAGTTTCAGCCGGCTTACGGAATACGCTGACTTGTCTCGCGGGTTGAAAGATAGATACTTATCTTAGTCGGATATTGGACTAAACAGAAGACTAAATAAAAATCTTCTCACTAAGACGTAACGTATGCGATGACGGAGTGCGGGAACCGAACCGATTACACACCACCGAACACCGTGAAATGAGTTGGGACAATGTTTGGTCAGTTTTTTCTGGCGGCTTCCGACTACACTCTCTTCTTATCAAATGCGGACGAGTGGCACAAGGTTAAGGATAGGGAGCACCGAACGATATCATTTAGAATGACAGGTTATGAATGAATATCGATCAATCGATAAGGTAGGAGAAGAGAGAACCCATCACCGATAGTACCAACAAGTTATACTGCGCCGGAGGCTTTTTCCAATTACAGTGAGGTTCATCATTATAGCGTTTTTGGAGACAAAAACAATATAACATGTATCAAACAATAAAATGAACGACATGTATCAAATAATCCACATATTATTTATAGTTTATTTTTGCTCTAGTAATAGTCATAACCGGGATGTAAACCTGCAACATATCTGAAAAATAATAAAAATATAAAAAAATATTAATAAAGCATAATTCAAAGTGGCATTATCAATTTACAAAACGGTGGATTTATTTTTGTAGTATAAAGATAGTCTGTATATTAACATCTTCGTTCAACAATAACGATTCATTCGCTTGGATAAATAACTTAACTTGTAACAAATTTTTCATGGCTTGCCGCTTAGTTTTTTAATTTTATTTCGCTCGCCTTTTTTTTTTAAAATTAATTTCTTCATTATTTTGTTTAATGTGTAGAAAGAGCCAAAACGCTTTCAATCATTAAACTCGCGTTAAATAGAAAATAACATTTACAGGATGTTAGTAAAAACAGAGCAATTGTCAATTCACACGCATGTTTGAATGAAAGCATTCCACAAAACCAAATATTGGATGTTATAAATACATGTGGTATACTTTTTCGAGGTGATAAAAAAGGTGCGATAGCACAGAACCGGCACTAAAGATTGTAAAATTAGGTTAAGAAACGTAATACGTAACCTTCACTGGATTCCACCTACCATGATCATGGCATTGTCAATGCATGTGCAGTTTCCTTGACCACGGCCGACGGCAGCCGATGTAAACGAACGATTACGATTATCAGTACCTGGCGTTTTACGCGCCCGAGACATAGCTCGCTCACTGATAACCTATTTTTGTTGGTGACGAAAGGCAACCCTTGATAGGAAGTTTCTTTTTTTTTTGTGTGTAGAAAAGCGAGCATTCCGTATTTGTTCCTTGTCGTCAATGGGTTTGATTCCTGCTAAATGTGCAACGAAAATGAACACTTCTTTACGGTCACGGTTCCAGGGGCTGTGGCTTTATGATCAATCGATTTTTTATGGCTTTCATTTTCTACTTCCCTAGCCTCACCCTGCCCCATTTCCCCTTGCCGACTGTAATGGATGGATGATACCTGCGCGTTTATGATTTTCCACTGCCGGCGTATCATTAACGTTGTGTAAGAAAGTCCACTTTTCATGACTGTTTGTGTGTGTGTGTTTGTGCGACTGTGCAATCCTTACCGAAAGAAGGCATAAGTTTTTTTAATGTTCTTTTTTTTATTCATTATTTCTGTTTAAATGATCCATGCACGCAGTAAGCGAGCATGCGTTTGGGGCGGTAAATAAAAAATATTTGGATGGAAAACTTGTCCATTTACCGGCGGGCGGCGTATCGACGTCGAACGATTGGCCATGGGCTGGCGGTGCTGTTTCCTTAGCTTCACTTCCGTTTTCCTTCGCTACCGGAGCAGCGCAAGCACACGAAAGTGGTCTAATACTAATGGTATTAATGACGGTTTTCGGCTACGCTTTCTCTCACCGGCGCGTCACAGCGGAAAGGCGGTGGTCTGCACACTTCTCGTGGTGGTGAGGTTTGAATTTGATTTTCCTTTGCACCACCACCGCCGCACATGGGCAGTGGCCTCATTTTTATTGTGCTTGGTTTCGTTTTCGAAAGGGAAAGCCACCCCTTCGGGTGAGGTGCCTTTAAACGAGCGGATTGTAATTGCTACCGGTGGTGGCCGCGTGACGCTGGTGTTACAATTAATTCTAATCGAAATGGTTGTAAATCACTCAAGTAGAGGCCACATATAACGATCGGCGTTTCACCATACCGCGATCGGAGCAGTGGGACTTCCGCTAGGGCAGTGTGTGCAATCGGTTCGCGTGTGGTGATAGTAGCGTTGTTAGTACAGACGCCCATTGGTGACAATCAGAACGGATGGGAGCAAATGTTTGCCGGTTCGGAAACTAGTTGGAAGGAGAAAAACGTCACTCACACGATATCGTATGTTGGCGCCGCGGTGATGACCAGGAGGATCACCAGGAAAGTAAGAAACGTATGAGACGATAGAATCATGTGCACTCGTTGTGCTGTTTACATGTTCACGCGGGTTGATTGTTTGTATAATATACTGGTTGTTTTGAGTTTATTATGTATGTTTACACAACCTGCGCCAGACTGTTTTGCCTGCTGCTCTTGTAAGTTGATGAGGAAGTGAGCAAAAATGTTACCGATATTACGAGGTGCTCAGGTTATGCATTGCACATGTAAATAAAGTTCGGCTTCGTAACTCGCAATCGCTTGGTTTAATGCTGCGAAACGAGTAGAAAATAGTGTATTAAAAATGTTCTCATTAAATTGTTTCATTCTATGATCATTCGATTATTTACACAGAGATAGAAACATGAACATAAAACATAAATGTAAGCTAATTTTTATGCTTAAAAATTTCATGTCTCCAATGCAGGAAAGTAATATTTCATTTTATCTGAACAATTTAACCAAAATAGTGATAAAAAACTTTCAAAATTACTATTACCATTGCAGCGCTCATTAACGCATTTATTAACTCAGTATAAAAAAAAAATATCATTTCGTTCCGTGATACGTGCGCGATCACGGCTTAGGAAAATAAACACGTCTCTTACCAACTTCACTCGAGGTTCAGCTCGAAACAAGCATGAAAAAATACTTCCGGTATACTTTTTTTTTTAAGTAATTTCACTTCGACCGAAGAAGACCCGGGAAATTGTTTACCTGCGAGCTGCAAACTCGATTGGTATTTCTTTCCTAGCAACATTAATGTTTACCCCGTAAGAAAAATTAAGAACACACGGGCCTAGCTTTCTTTCGCACGACTAATTCACTGCGCTGCAGGTGGTCAGCCGGCGGTAAATTAGCGTAACGCTCCAGCTACCGGTGGAAGCGACGATTGCGATGACGTTTGTTATATGCCGTTGCGGAATGGTGGGAGCGATCGATTCCATTACGCCATCAAGCGAATCCATCATACAAAATTCCTCTTCCTCTCCCTGCGCTCACCCTTTGCTCCGAATGTTCTTGCAATGGCGTGTAGAAGGGTGTAACAACGTAGTGAAGTGCACCTAATACTATTTTTTCTCCGCGCACTGTCCGCCCCGTCCAAATGAGTAGCTGTGGGTGGTAAATTCGTATCGCCCTCTGGAGGGTGAGGATGTGTGTGGTTATGTAAATCACGTCGGTGGCTGGTAACAAAAAAAATACGGGAATCAATTATCACGTATGTTGGTAGGTATCAGAGAGGATCCCCGGTTGTAGGTCCGTGACGGTTGATTTGTTTTTCCCTGTCGTAACGGCGGGTGCTCGTGATCAATTCTGTTCTGTTTTACTTATCGGTTCAATAAACCTCTACGCGTAAATGCCAACCAGGATGCAATTCCATCCAAATGCTACTTCAACACACACAAAAATAGTGATTAATCATTTAGTGTTCCTTATCAGTTAGTGGTCAAACAACCACCACAAACAGTATTTTTTCGACACGCAAACAACACACTCAAAAAAAATATCAATCCAGCAAGGGTGAACGCAAATAAGTTGTACAAATCACTCGTCTCTGTCGCCAATGTGTTCTGATTGCGAGACTTACGTCGGCCGACAGAGAGGCGTCGAGGCAGCAATGTAATTTGCAATTGTGTCCCTCGTTAAACTACTCCCCTTCCATTCAGTAGAGTTCGTTTGGGAAGTTCCCGTTATAACATTGTGACCTTTTCGTTGTTGTTTTATACAATCTGCTGTATGCAAAAATGCACATCGATCGAGTTGCAACCGTAAGAGAACATTGCCGTAAGCGTGACAAAATATGAATTATATTTATAATCTCACCAAACTCACGTAACAAATTCTGCATTTATTTATTTCTGCTACCCCAGACCCGAGTTTTGAATTTCAGTTTGTCCGCTAGTAGCTGAGTTAACTTTTTTGTTTACTTTTGAGCACGCAATGCTCAGAACCCCACAACTGTTCAAGGTTGGCGCGATGAAAACTTTTGTAAAGGTTAAGCAAACTTCAATGGAGGGAGGATTATTTCAACACTTTGTTATTTTAAACGGTTTGGCAAACTGTTGCTTCACGTGGTGAAGAAGGGTATTTTTTGAGGCATACAGTTTATGTTGTTACACGTGAGCTCTATGTGTGCGAAAAGTATGACATATGTGTTATAAATTATATCGCGTGTCATAGGCATATATAAGTGGACGTGAGGAAACGTTATGTCTTTACATATTCATGTATAAAAATACATACAATTTGTAAGCCTGATTAAGTATATTCGAATAATTTTTTTATAATGTTACACTATCATGTTCAAACATAAATGACTCCTATGGCATAAATCAATAAATCGTAGCAAACGTTTTGTTTGACAGTCGATATTGTAAAACCTTCACAAATATGGTCGATATTGTAAAACCACAAACACATATATATGGTAGATTAAATGTGTTGAAATGAGCAATAATATTACATCCTTTACATTGCTTTTTGTTACAGAGTGAATGAATATATATTTTTGGCTTTTTTATACTCTCTCTGTACCAATTATCTTTACCATAACATTTAATGTTTGATGTGGCATCGTTTCCTAAATCATATACCAAGGTAATAATTACTAGTTAGTAGCGAAAGCAAACTCAAAATTATTCCATTTGCAATCTGCAACGGTATGCGGAACGGTTCTGGCGGATTTATTTACTGAAGTAGGGCACCAACCTTTGCCAGACCGTTTTTGTAGGATTGATATTTCATACTACGCTCTTCCCAATCGACGATGATAGTGCTGCATAGTGAATACCACTCGCTGTAATGATAATTTTAGTAATTTTAATAATAATACCGGGAGCACCGCTGGGTTTTAGGCGATGATGATAGTGATCATAGTTTGAGATATTTTCTCTGCAGTAATTGAAACACTAGAAACCCAATTTCACACCAGAAACTGTTTGGCACATTATTTTCATGGCTTTGTTTGCTTGTTCTCTTATTTACAGAAACTTGTTAACGCGACGACTTGCTCAGCTGCTGTTTGATATCCATTCTCCACTACGAGGTCACAGACGACTTTCCACGGGGTGAAAACCGCTAGGAAGTACATATATACGACATATACATCCTTTATTTGAAAAGGCGAACAAAGGCGGACGGACCAATACGGTACGGGACATGGAAGTTAGCACCCACACAACTTCGACATTGAGTCGAAGCAACAGCCGGACCAGCTCGAACTCAGAGATTGAAAAGGAACTGATCGAACTCGACATCAGCGGTGGAGCGAACAACAAATCCAACACACTAAAAAAACGCATCTCAAGCAGTCGGACACCGGCGAAAAAGGCGAAAAGGATACGATTTTTTCGCAATGGTGATAAATTCTATCCCGGTAGTACGATACCGGTTTCGGTAGAGCGTTATAGGTAGGGTTACCTCCCGATAGAAGCGTCACGAGGACTAGTTTAACAGTATCTTCTCTCTTCTCACTCCACGCAGATCGTTTGATAGTTTAACGGAAGATTTGACGCGATTGCTGGAAGACAGCGTAACACTAACCGGCGCGATACGCGCCATTTACACCCTCGAAGGTAAAAAGATCGAAAAGGTAGACGATTTGGAAGATGGCAAGTGTTACGTATGTTCCTGCAATAACGAAGGTTTCAAGCGAATAGAATATAACGTAAACAACACGAACACCAAGAACCCCAACAGACTGTCTAGGTAAGGAGGATGCTCCAGATCAGCAAGCATCGAAAGAAGGAGCAATGCTAACTGTTTTTCCGCGATTCCACAGAATAATTCGTCCCCTGTCGCCGGTGAAGAACGGTGGCACGAATGGGTCGACACCGCTCAAAGAGATCGATTCCGTGGTGCATCCCAGAATCGTGACCCTCATAAGGAACGGCGTGAAACCTCGAAAGGTAAGTACGCGTACCTTTCGCAAACTGTTCCGCTGCAAAAATAAGCCGATTATTGCAAGAATTTTCCCTAACGTGTGGTTCGTTCACCTTCACCTCTCAGATCCTGCGGTTGCTGCTAAACAAACGAAACAGTCCTACCTATGAACACGTGCTGACAGCGATCACGCAGTGCGTCAAGCTCGATACGGGCTGTGTGCGGAAGGTATTTACCGTGTCCGGCGTGCCGGTTCAGCGATTAGCACAGTTCTTCGACGAGGATGACGTGTTCTTTGCGTACGGCAACGAGCGCGTCGGTGTGAACGATTTTGAATTGGAAGCAGAAGAAAGCAAAGCCATCGCCGCGCACCGGAAAACGCTTCGCAGCAGTACGACGCGGACGGGACCAAAGCCCAAGATGCCGGTGAAGAGCCACAACGACACGATCGTTTATGTTGACGAATCTGCGCTGAATGGGGGCATCCTGCCGGACACACTACCACTGGAACTGCAAGCCAAATATACGCTTGGTTCGATTATTGGTCAGTTTGATAGTGTTTACTTATGTTATGTGGCAGAAACAACGGCCAATCAACTTCTTTATACGATTTTTCCTTTCCGATGCTCTTTGCAACTGGAAGCCAAATTAATATTTTGTTTTTTTTATAAGATTAAATTTAACATATAAAAAAAGAAAACATTTTAAAGTTTCTTTTCAAAAATTAAGGAATCTGTCCTGAGTAACTTACTTCTTAACGCTTATAAAAAATTAAAGAAGTGAAATGTTCTTAAGAAAACGTTTAAGTAACTAGTAAATAATATCTAATAATAATACATAAATAGTATTTCAAAATGATTTCGTAGCTTAATTAAAGTAATTACAATGTAATCATGAATGTTTTTGATGTCAAATTTCTCGGCCTGTTATCGAATTCTGTAATGAATTTAAGTTTTGATTCATCAATAAAATTATTAACCATGTTTTTTTTCTCCTGCCTTCAGGTGATGGAAACTTCGCCGTAGTACTGAAACTTAAGGATAAGCAGGCAAACACAGAATATGCACTAAAAATAATTGACAAATCAAAATGCTCAGGAAAGGTAGGTCTCGAAAGGCTTATGAAATTTTGGCGTAGAGTGCCGTGTATTCATATCGTTTGTTTTTCTCTCTCTCTCTCTTTCGTTTCAGGATCACTATCTAGCAGCGGAAATCCGAGTAATGAAGAAGCTAAATCATCCGTACATCATACAGCTGGTGCACGATATCGAGACGATCAAGAACATGTATCTCGTGCTAGAGCTAGTTCGTGGCGGCGATCTGTTCGATGCGATAACGCGGGTGACCCGCTTCTCAGAGCAACAATCGAAGACGATGATGAAACATTTAGCCTCGGCGATGGCGTACATGCATTCCCTCAGCATCGTCCATCGGGATATTAAACCGGAAAACTTGTTGGTCAGTACACGATGGAAAACGAACAATAAGGCGTGAAACGTAGGCTTTACGAGAATGTTTTGTTTGCACCCTTTTCCAGGTTGAGTTGGATAATGACGGAAACGTAATTCTCCTGAAACTCGGAGACTTTGGATTGGCCTGCGAAGTGACGGAACCATTACTTTCGATCTGCGGTACACCGACGTACGTCGCACCAGAAATTCTTATGGAAGCTGGGTACGGTGTGAAGGTACGTCTGTTTGCAGAATATTCGTTTCGAATGTTACATTAATTGATTAATTAATTCCATTTCACAGATCGATGTGTGGGCTGCTGGTATTATCCTGTATATTCTGCTGTGCGGCTTTCCACCGTTCGTATCGCCCGACAATCAGCAGGAGCAGCTGTTTGATGCGATCCTGAACGGGTATTTCGATTTCCCGGCACCATACTGGAACAACATTGGTGATAGTGTGCGCGATCTGATCATCAATATGTTGCAGTCCGATCCGGAGCTACGGTTTTCCAGCGAGGACATTCTCGATCATCCCTGGCTCACGAGCGACATCGTGGACGATACACGCGATCCAAATGGGTACCGAATTTTCTCCAATCACGTGTACTAGGGTCACTTTATTTGGTGCTTTGTTGGGTAGATAGTTGTGTATAGATTTTTTTTTGTTTCGTTTTATATTGTACGGGACACACACTTGTCTCGTGAATCGTCCTTGTGTGGTTGGATGTTTCTGATGATTGTTTTTAAGTTTCGAACTTTTTGTTTAGTAGTGCATGATTAAGAAGTACCAACGTAAGCAAACGGCGAAGGGGTATTCTGTGATGAACTTGATATGCGTTTTTATGCGTTATTTGTACGTAAATATCTAGGTCTGATTTCATATGTTTGCTATGCTCTGTACATTGTAGGTCGCTCGACACTATCGGATTTGTGTAGAACGTTTTTTTTCCTATTAGAAAAAAGTGCGACTGTGGTGTGCACAATATTTATTCACGCATTTTTATTGTGTCTTTCTCCATTCCACCATGCATCACAACACGGTTTTCCATAATGGATGATACAAAACCATACCATAAATGAACCAGAATCGTTATGGAAGAAGGTTGTGCCGACCCAATAGGAACGTTGATGGGAATTCCGATCAGCACGCAGTAGTTGTACCTACTACCAATCGGTAAAAACTAATTTACGTCAAAACCTCAAAAACGCTGGCTGCAACGCCGGCTGAGTTCATTCTATCTGGCAGTGTTTTAAGAATGCCGTCAAACAAATTCCATACGAGCTCTCCCAAACCACTCATCCAAATCTCATCAAGAATCGGTCATCATCAAGATCAACGCAGTTTAAGTGAAGAAAAACGAACCGAAGAAGAAAGGTTTGTGTCAACAAATTTCATTAAGATATTTTTATGTCGTTTTTCTATAGTTTTGTTTTCTGATCCACATCACCAACTGCACCATCACATATCTTCACAACAGTTGAGATATTTCGAAATATACGACCAATGTATAAAAAAATAGAGTCAACTAGTAGACAAGTCGTTGCTTAGTAAGCGATACTATAATATATCCACGTGCGCGATTCAGTTAGAATAAAAAAGTATCTAGTAATGAAACATGCAAATATGATTACCATCCATGCACTCATACAGCAAATTAGTATCTATTTATTTACCATTCTTGGAATACTTTAATGTAGAACATAGTAACGACACAGTATCGGACGTACGTCGGATGGCACAGAAAATTGCTAAGCAAAACGAATGTTACTTGTATGATTCATGCATTCAGTCGAAAATTATGTTTAAAAAGATAGCCCTTTGTTTGTGCTCTTTGTTATGTGGCGAAAAATTTAGATATTTTAGTGCTAGTGCTTTGTCGTTTAAATTAGATAGGCACGTTTCAAAACTGTTTTTACACTGTACGAAATACTAGACAATTATCTGATGATCGTGTCTCACATATAGTGGCTTAGGGAGGTGCTGCACGGTATAAGGAAACGCAATGCAATTGTTAAATTATGCTTTTGAGTAATTTTGTTTTACCAGCTTGTTTCAAGTTAGTACCAGTAGAGCTAGGTCAAAATATGATCATTATAATTTTTTATGAATAGATTGCACATTGTCCAACCCGCAAAAGTCCACTGCGTCGTTGTTGGAAGCTTTATTTTCATCTAAATGTGAAATACACTGAACGCTAAAGATACAAGATCTCAAACTACCCGTTGTTTTTGTTTTCACTTTTCTTTACTTGGTTCATTATGTGTTTTTTTTTACCTTTTAACAACAAAACACTAAAACATAAGCGTATATTACTAACCATTCCACTTTTTCTCACAATTGCAGCATTCTTTCTGTAATGAATTCTTTACGATAGTCTGTAAACTGTAAACCTCAAACTAGACGCACGCATTTAACTCGTGATTGTAAGTTATTTGCCCAGCCAACAACCACCTTTCCTATGCTAGTATGGAAGCAGGATAAGGTCGACCGACTGCTGAAAATACGTTGTTTGATAATCATATCATCTCCTTCTCTTCTAACCTTAACACATCACGAGAGTATTGTTTGTGGCTATTAACGCCGCAGCAACAGCAGCAGCAACAACAGCAGCAGTAGCAATCCAAAACTATTTAAAAGCATTATACTATCAATTGTACTAATCATGTAAAATGTATTCAAAATAATGTTTGAGTTGAAAGCGTTTGTTTAAAGAAGGCCTAGGCGACTGTAATAAGAGCAATGTGTAAAGCGTTGGACTTGTTCCCTTTTGCGGAATTGTACGTGCGGGAGCAGCAAGCCGTCGCTTTGGATTTGGATGAACAGCTTAACGTAACGTGCCTAACGAGAAAATGATATCATCCGCTACAACACAGGCAACAGCGCACAGATGCAAGTATGAGACCAAGAAGCGTCGATCATTCAAGACAGATAGATGACGGTTTTATATATGAATAACACATATACAGTTTATAGACAGCTTATTGGCTTTTTAGAATCGTTTACGAACGAATACGGGAGACAACAAACAAAGTAATTCTGAGATGTGTGAAGGGGGTGAAGCAATAGTTTAGTGAGATTTTTCCAATCCACACCTACAACTATCGACGAATTTCAAACATTGAATCAAGGAACCACTTTGCAATCATTCTCTCTTCGGGTACAACACGTCCGCTGGTAACGTCAATTAATCTCCGTGCACAAACCAGTTTTCCTGTTCGATTCCGGTGCACTGTAATCGGAACTCACTCAAATCATGTCACGCACTACAAACACACGACCGTCTTCACCATTCTGGACCGGCTGGATGGCTGGACCTTGCGTAGCACTTGTCTTCACTTCGCTGAACGAAACCATATGCTTCACGCCGTTCGCTTGCTTGCATACGCTTGTCCTGTTTGAACAGGCACCACATTTCCAGCGTTTACAAACGGGCCATTCAGCTTATCAAAAATACAAACAAGCCAGAAGGACAATAAGATTCAAGCCCAGGGTGGTGCGGTTAGCATTATGCTCTATGCTGATAGTTAAAATCGACAGCATGCAGTGTGGAGAGGCGCTCCCACAACGGCAAACCTTTACGTATAGCCTCGCAGTTCGCAGTTGCAACTCAGTTACAAATAATCAACAATAAACAGATCATCATCCATCCAAATGCGTCCGTTAGTGCGTTAGTATGCTCCAGTTTGACCGCAAAGAAAGCATTATGCACGAAATATCTATACACTAATTTAGCTACGCTTTGCTTTTCACTTCGCGCACATTCTTCTCATCCTATCCGCCAGACTACGATAAAGGGCAGGAAGAAGGCAGTTTTGTAAATATAGAAGTCAGTCAGAACGCTGTTAGAAATGGCGATGGCACATACGACGGCGATCGTTGAACGGGTGTAGAATGTAGGATAGGAAAGGAGTTTAGAAGGAACCATTAACCATCGGCTCGGATAGCGTTTGTTTGGTTTAGCTTCTTCCGCAAAGTGATATATGAGGATAAATTTTACAACGAAAGCGTTTAGCATTGGCAGAGTGCATTCGGTCGCGTCGGTCCCTCCTTGGAGCAATCGTTATGTTGCGCTTCGTCTATTGCTTGCTTAGCAGCTGCAACAGGAATGCAGAGATTGTATTGATCAAAAACCACCCCATACCCAATGCATGTAGCGTTTACGAACCTTAATCGTCCGCGTAGGACGGTGAGTGAAATCATACATGAATAAATTATTCCATCGTGACATATTGAAACCATGGAAGGGGCATTCTGTCGAAATGAGGAAAGAAATCGTTCAAATCGCATCAAATTAGTTTTTTTCTGTTGTTCTAATGGAATATTTAACGTGTTAGATCTTAAGCGATTGCCAGTACTCTGAATCAGATCGGCTGCAACATTTTCCATGCTTTGGTTTTGTATACTATTGATGTATTTTCCCTTCAATTTACCTACGTGTACAGTGTACTTCACCGAACCACCCAAACAACTGATGCAACTCGAGGGAGCGATGCACACTGCAATCGAAGTAGCAAAGGTGAGAAAGTGCCGTTAGTAAGGCAAGGGGGAGCTCTACTAGGAAATGTAAATAGCAAACAAGCATCATGCCGCCCCTGGCCTGCCCGCCCATCCAACGTCCCGGCGTACGATCTTAACCGCATTTTGTACCGGTTTTTTGAAAAAGAAAAACAACGTTCCGACGTACATTGACGCACATCCAGCCGATTCCAGATCGAAGCAGATCCACCCGATGAACCGGCCGCAGGAACAAGGTTTGTGTGTTGCTTTGGCATTTTTACGACGCAAGCCACAGCGTCTCTCCGTTTACAGGAAGTTTTCAAAGGGTACCTCGTTAAAATTACGCGTCGGAAAACGTTTGTCCACGGTGCCGTAAATGAGAGGCAAATGAAAATTCAGCAAAAACTCAGTCCATCTCGCATCAAAGCTACTCTGCCGTGATGTCTATCGGCTTCGTTCGGTGGATAAATGGTAGTAAACGATCGTTTAATAGTACAAACTAAGGTTAATTCTGTAAGGGAAAGGCAAAACCTGGAGGCATTTTTGTAGCTGACGCTTGGAGAACATGCTACATGCACATGCAAACCCCGTTGGTGATTCATTTCTTTGTCCGGCGGTGTGTTGTGTTTCCAACGTGACAACTTAACGCCACAGTATGAAGGAATGGGAGAAAACCCGCATATTGTGTTCTTTAAAATCGCGTGCCACAACCATTCCAGGTTGCGGGTGGTGGGATAATCGCATCAAATTATCAGCCGAACAGTTTCCCTGCGTGATTCCATCGTGCCATCGATTGTGCTGCAAGTAGGGAACTCATGAGTAAAAAGCTCGCCAAAGGCAGAATGGTCCGGACGTACACTAGACGGATCACACGCACTAGCGAGCGAATACCTCCGGAGGTGGCGGGGGTTTGACGGCCGCTTCTATTGACCAGTCGCATCACGTCGGGACGAATGCTTTCCATTTTTACCTTCCTACTTCAAGCACCGGCGTCTGTCTCTAGGTGTGCCACCGCCGCGATCAATACAACGACAAACGCGCTGTTGACGATTCTTCCCGGGCGAGAACGATCGACGAGCTTGTTGACGTACGCCTCCTTCCTCCTCCTCCTACGGCGGTCTATAGATGGTGCCATGGAGGAGACCTTCGGAACAAGGAAAGGGAACCACCCGTTCCGATAAGACGCAATGGAGCGATCGCTTGCGAGAGAAGCAGCGAGAAGAGAGACAGCGAGAGATTGAGTCAACCCTCCCCCCTGCGGGTGAACTTGTTTGCGCCACCACCGTGCATCGCACACCCATCCGATGTGTGATAATGTTTTCGAGTAAACAAAAACATCCAGCCGATGCCGAGAAGATTCAATTCTTCGCTAGCGATCCGAACAGAGTGGACGCGCGTGTGCGTTTAGCGCCCCTGTTTCACGTTCGGGGTGAGTTCGAACAGAATTGCACCTCATTCTGCCCTGTTCAGCCTTACAGTGTGCTCTGTGTGTGTGTGTGTGCGAGCCGTTGGAGTGAGCTGAGGCTTCCAAGTGGAAAGTGATCTTCACGCAAAACAATTTTGCTAATAGTGAACATACGCTAAAACAGAAAAAACCAGGTGTCACTTCAGTAGAGTCAAGATGCTAACGCGCACCGTTGCGGTGTTGGCACTGCTGGTGGTGGTGGTGGTGCAGGGTAAGGCAGTAACCGATCAAGTCGATCGGTTCGAACTAGATCCCACCTTGACCCAGCGCCTAGCCGGATTCGCGACCAGCGCCAACCTCGCGGAAGCCCTTGACTACAGTGAAACGATATTTGAAAAATCGAAACGTCTCGAGGGATCGCTTGCCGGCGGTTCGCGTGGAAAGGTCATCCGAGGTGGTTCGACGTATGCGCAGATTATCGATGGTTATCCCACGCCCGGAACGCAGCAGCAGGATCTGCTTGCCCGCAAGGTTCTGCGAGCGTCCTCATTCTTCGTGAACCGTTTCTGCCTACCCGGTGGCATTTCATCGTACGAGTGTGGACTTTATCTCAGCGGGACGGTCGTTCCGAGTGCGACTTCAATCGGCGATCGGTGCCGGGAATTGATCACGGCCAAGGAACACAACGATGAGTATCGGCGTCTGCTACCGGCACTGTACGACGATGGTGTTTACGCGTTCCGTCGCAGTACGAGCGGTGTGGAGTTACCACCGGCACGGGACATTTCCGCCCGTTTTCACATAGCTTGGGGCAGCGAGAAACCACGCGACACGATGCGTTCGGTGGCACTCGTCCAGTGGAGTCAATTCATTGAGCACGACCTAGCTAAAACCACCGTCCAAACCATGCACGATGGAACGGATATTGAGTGTTGTACGACTGAGCACGGCCAGCTACTGCCACGCTACCGGCATCCGTCCTGCAAACCGATGCAGGTGAGTGAGGACGATCCGTACTACCGGACGTACGGGGCGACGTGTTTGAACTACGTGCGCAGTGCCCTCTCGCTCGGCGGTACCACCTGCCATCTTGGTCCGGCAAACCAGCTCAACCAGGCCACCGATCGGTTGGATCTTTCCCAGCTGTACGGTAGCCTTGCGAACGACACCGAACAATTGCGCACTGGGAAGGGTGGCCGCCTGAAGGCTCATCTGTACGATTCGTCGGAATATCTGCAGCAAGCGGCCACAGGACAACTGTGCGCGTCCGATGCGAACCTCGAAACGATCTGCTACGATTCGGGCGACACACGGGTGAACGTGAATCCGTACATTACCCTGCTCCACACGCTGTTCCTTCGGTCGCACAACCGACTGGCTAAACATTTAGCCCTACTCAAACCAACCTGGACGGACGAGCAGTTGTTCACGGTGGCACGGACGATCAACACGAGATTATATCAGAACATTGTCCGCGAATGGCTGACGACGGTGACGGGTGCGGTGGAACGGAAAGATCCTGTGGATGCATTCAACGACCAACAACAGCAGCAGGACGATCGCGTTAGCAATGAGTTTGCAACGGCGGCCATTCGCTTCTACAACACGATGATGCCGGGTGAGATATCGAATACGGTCGGTAGCAGCGCCGCCTACGATCTCGAGACACTGTTCTACCGACCCAAGGATCTCCGTAAGCGGGACTACTTCGCTCACCTCGTCAGTTCCGTGCTCGGTCAGAACGCCATGTCGTTGGACACGGCGTACGTCGATGATGTCGCTCATCTGCTGTTCGGTGTGCGCCATGTCGGGTTGGATGTGCTGGCCCTAGATATCCAGCGTGGACGCGATCACGGGCTCGCCCGCTACACCGACTACTACACGTTGTGCAACGGCAAACCGGTCACCAGCTGGACCGACCTCGAACGGGTGCTGAAACCGGACGACTTCAAAACGATCCGTGCGGCGTACGCAACCGTACACGATGTCGACCTGATCGTTGGCGCCATGGCCGAGTGGCCCGCGCAACCGGGTGCAACCGTCGGTCCAACCCTGTCCTGTCTGATACGAGAGCAGATCCGCCGCTCACTACGGCAGCCAGTGGAATCGAGTGAACCATTGGTACGACCGGACGCGTTGGACGCCCTGGTCGCCGACTACGGCGCGGCACAATTCATGTGCGACACGGCCCAGGTCGAACGGGTACAGCGTGATATTTTCCGCGTCCCGGCGGACGATAACCCTCAGATCCGGTGTGCTCAGCTTCCACCTCTCGATCTTGCGCGACTCGTTTAACCGCTCGACTCGGTGTGGCACTGTGCACTTTACCCACCGTTAACGATGAAGAAAGGTCGTGCAGCCATGGCCGCCAGCGCGAGGAAGTGAATAGTTTAGGGTAAATTAATCATGATTCATATACGTTTCAGTGCGTGTGTCCTCCCTCTCTTTTTCTCTTGCGCTCTCTACTACATTCTCGTAAGAGTACGCGACTTTGCCATCCTGCGCCCTAAGCTCCTCTAGTGTTGTAGACTTCGTGACTTATAGCAATGAATTAAGTGCAAGCGTTTTTATTTGGCGCCATTTTGCGCGTAGTGAAAATAAACAGATTTATGAAATGGAGTTTCTTGTGTTTTTTTTTCGTTTTTGTTTTCAACCACGACGCTATTTTTTACATCGTACATAGGCACGTTCGCTAGAATATCGACACCCTGCATAGATTACCAACACATCGTTACACGCTGCCCGCCGATCGGCGATCGTGCTCGACATGCAAGATTAGAGCAGCGAAATGTTATCAACAAGGTCTACTAGGTACAGTGGAAGCGTTTGTCGTGTTAAACTGTGGGCTGCCATTTTGTAAATGATCATTCTCTATGGGGTAAAAATGAACGTAGATTCTCTTGCTTTCTTAATACAATATTTTAGGATGGAATTTGTACGACCCGAAATTACGAGTTGATATATTCATATCCTTCATATCCGCGTACTAACATGCCCTTCAGGGATATTATTCGATATTATTCTGTGGAGAAAATTTCGGCAAAGACGTCGGCACTGTCGATAACCGACGATCGGACATACCAGATGCGTTAACCGTTGTTAAAATCTCTTTATTGCTTACCGTCCAACGTACAAGCAAACAAAGGCTTAACCATACCATCGCCCAGCTTACCACTCATCGTTACCATCATCACCCCACCCGTCCTCGGTTGTTTCCAAATCATCCACCTTGATTTCCAACCGGCTGCTGTTTACGAGAGGCACCTCTTCTTCCTTCTCGCTAAGCTCGTGCGCATGTTGCTTCAGTGGGCCCGTTTCGGAGAGGTTCACTTCCACCGGTGGTAGTATCTTTTCTGTGCCGTCGTCGACATCTTCGTCGATGAGCAGTACGTTGGCTTTCTGAATGACTGGTTCCATATCCTTGAAGAAATCAAACTCTTCGCCCGACGCCGGATCGGTTTTGCGGATTGGCTGTGTTTTGATATCCAACCGCTCTATGCTCTCCGCCGACTGGGACCCTTTTGCCTGCTTGCCTTTGCTTTCGGTAGAGTTTTCTCGACTCAGCAGCGCGCTGGCCGTGGCATTCGGTTCCACTGTTCCACCGTTCATGGCAATTGTAACGCTCGCTGGAGGTGGTTCCGATGCGGTAGTGTCGATTAATCGTATTTGATTACCCGTCCTTTCGTTGGCATCATTTTCCCAATCGCTCCACTCATCCACCTCTAGCTCACCGTCGGAATTGTTTCGGAAGATATCCTCTCCTTCGGGTGATAATCGTTCGGGCATAATGTTGAAATTGCTCGGACTCATCAGCACCGACGTGAACGACGCACTGTTATCGCCATCTACGTCCGGAACGGGACTACCGGAAAGGAACTCTCCCGATCCGATGACGGGTGTTATCGATCGCACACCACTCCAGGGATTCGCTGCGTCCGGGATGCCCTGCGGTCGTCCATCAGCGAATATTTTACTCCGATTTCCACCAATCACAACGGCCGAACCGAGGATGGGTACTAGATCCGCTAGACAAAGTAACGTTTTCGCTACCAGCACGTCATTCGTGTCCTTTATCCCGAGCAGCAGCTGGAAGTAGAAAGAAGCATTTATTATCCACGTTTTGTTTATTGTAATACAATGTTTAACCCACCTGAGGTAGTACGTGATCCTGTAGGTCGTCCTTGGTGAAAAATTCAACGTAAGCCGGAAAATACTCGAGCAGAATGAGCCGTATCTGTGCATCCGGCACGCAGAACACCTGCTTCACCTTTGGTAATATGTATGCCGAAAATATTTTCGGTGTAAATAGCCCCGGCGAAAGGTCGTCGTTCTTCGGTCGCAGCACATACGGTGTCACGCAGAGCTGTGCGGTCGTGTCCAGCAGTACGATACGAGACAACAGCAGGGAGCACATTTGTTCCGCAACAGTTTCCGGATCGAACGAACGTAACCGATCGGCAAGACTGATGAAGAACTCTTGTTTCGCCTGATTGCTCTTCAGTGGCAGCTCGGTCAGGAAGGAATGTATCAATATGAAGTCATGGTTGAAGATGGGATGCAACAGGACAGCGGACAGGTTCGGGCGCATCGCTGGATTACCGTGCTTCAGGTGCGTCGCACAGTAAGCTTTGAAGTCTTCCACCGCCGGAATGTTGGTGTCGGTTTTGTTGTGCAGTATTTCTTCACACATCACACCGAACGCGTACTGCTCCAGCGATTGGCCCTTGCTGGCGAGCTCATTGGTGTCGATCGCTTTGGTGTATCGGTACGGTTGCGATTTTTCCAGCAACGTTTGATTGAACTCGTTCGCTCGCCACAGATGCTCAAAGCCGGCCAAACGCCACGCACCGTCATCCGTAACGTAGATGGACGATATGCTGATGCTCAGATGGCGAACGGCTGCCTGCTCGATGAGAAAAATCAGAGCGCACAGTACGTTCCTTAGCCCGAGGCATATCTGCACATCGCTCGTAATGTTCAGGCAGGTCGCCAATGGACGGCACCGTTCTGTGGCCAGCATTTTCAGCGAACCCTTGCTCCATGATGCAAAGAATTTGAGTATGTACGGGTGACGATAAATCTTCAAGTTTTTGATCGCTCGTTCAAGTGGATTTTGATTAGTCCAGAACTGACCGCTGACTAGCGTTTCACCTTGGAAAATTGAGATACTATTACTAGGGCCTCCATTCGCGTTCGGCAGATCGCCATTGTACAGCGACCAGTAGTCAGTCACTTGGATCGCCTTTTTACTGATTTCAACGCCTTTCAGCTGAGACTGTTCACTTCCCATAGCGCAGCAAAGACCGGAAGCAACTTTGGTGGCAAGGTAATTAGCACATATTGCAGCGGTAGTGCACTTTACGAAGGTCCTTGATCCGGCGGTTTTGGTGTCACAATGATAAGTTGTATATATCCAAAAGTATGATGTTCTAACCTGTATTTTGCTTTTACTTTTGTATTTTACTTCAGCTGTAGTTATGCTTAAAATACGACACTGATTTCTCTACAAAATATATTGCACAAAAAGTGGAACGTACAATCTTAGATTTTCATATTTGTTTTGATGTTTTTCGCTATATCTCCTCTTCCCCTTATGCCGTCACGGTGACATATCACGTGCCCAAATCCGCCTGTTTATAAACATGAATAGAAAACGCTGAAGGTAACAGAAAAGCTGTCATTTGCGGCATTTGTTGAAAAAGATTTCTAATCCTTCGCGTTAACTTGTAATTTTATGGTCAATTTATAATTGTTAATTTTATAACTGTTCAACTTCGTTTTAAATAATTTCAACGGACAGAAATCCTCCCATAAAATTTCGAAACAAAAACTCACAGCATATGTGCTCCGTGACTGTCATCCGCATCGGTGCTGTCAGTGTCAAATGCCACTGTCGGTCGATGCGCCATCTTTCTTTTTCCTTCCTTTTTCTTGTCGACACCGACGTGTAGAAAACGTGTTGAGCGTTTCGTGTGTCGAATTTTTCCCGATTTAGCTCAAAATGGTAAGTTTTCCCATGTGTGATTGTGATATTTCGCAGCAACAACGCATGTTCCACGATGGTGAAGTGTTATTAGGTGGGAAAACTGTTACGGTCACAAACTGCGGCTCAACTAAGTTGCACAGGCTCATACAGCATTCCATCGTGGAGACGTGGGTCCTCGATGAAAAGTGTATTCTCGTTTCCCGGAACGTGCAATGAGGCGCATTGTCTCAGTCGGTGTTGTTATTTGTGACCGGAAGCAGTAAGTGCGGATTCAGAAGGCATATCCCAACGAATTCCTCGTAACCGTAAACAAATCTACCGAACGGACGACTGCATCCGTACAACCTAACCTCACTTTACAATTCTTCTCATTTGGTTTTCTCTTTTTTCTTTTCATCTTTCTTCTCTTCAACAGGGGTTCGTTAAAGTAGTGAAGAACAAGCAGTACTTCAAGCGTTATCAGGTCAGGTTCCGCCGCCGACGCGAAGGCAAAACTGACTACTATGCCCGCAAGCGCCTGATTTTCCAGGACAAAAACAAATACAACACGCCGAAGTTCCGTCTGATCGTTCGCCTTAGCAATCGCGACATTACCTGTCAGATTGCGTACGCTCGCATCGAGGGTGATCGCATTGTGTGCGCGGCCTACTCGCACGAGCTGCCACGTTATGGCGTCAAGGTTGGTTTGACCAACTACGCTGCCGCTTACTGCACCGGTCTGCTGGTTGCTCGCCGCATCCTGCAGAAGCTGCGTCTGGATACGCTGTACGCCGGCTGCACCGATGTCACCGGTGAGGAGTACCTGGTCGAGGCCGTCGATGACGGTCCGGCTGCCTTCCGGTGCTACCTGGATGTGGGCCTGGCCCGTACCACCACCGGTGCCCGTGTTTTCGGCGCCATGAAGGGTGCTGTCGATGGCGGATTGAACATTCCGCACTCGGTCAAGCGTTTCCCGGGCTACAGTGCCGAGAACAAGAGCTTCAATGCCGAAATGCACCGCGATCACATCTTCGGTCTGCATGTTGCCAACTACATGCGCACGCTGGAGGAGGAGGATGAGGAGGCGTTCAAGCGCCAGTTCAGCAAGTACATTTCGCTGGGCATCAAGGCTGATGATGTAAGTATCCGGTCGTCGTGGATGGAAATGTGGGTCGAAAAATCGAGACGTCCATTCAAATTACTGTCTCTGATCGTGTTAAATTGTGTGTCGTGACAGTGTCGAATATGGACCACATTAAGCTGCGGATAAATTAGTTCGGAGTGTGCGGGATAAACCCACCTAGCAAACTTCCTTGTTTTTACCGCACATGTACCCATTCGTTGTTCTGCCGATGGTCTCTGAATATCGATTTTTTAACTATCCCATTGCAGATTGAGAACATCTACAAGAATGCCCACGCCGCCATCCGCAAAGACCCCTCCTTCACGAAGAAACCCGAGAAGAAGATCACCAAGAAGCGGTGGACGCTGGCCAAGCTCTCCCTGGAGGTCCGCAAGGAGAAGATCGCCAAGCACAAGGCCGACTTCCTGGCCAAGATCCAGGCCGACGTCGAAGCCTAAACCGGCATCCGTTCTTTGCGTGGTGGTGTATCCTTGCTCTGTCTTCTCTCGTGCAGCAGTTGAGGCGAGCAACAGAAAACATTCGTTTCGTATTTGCTTCATCTATTCGCTGAAGATTAACATTATGTTTAGCTCGGTGACTGTGGTGAGTGATTGTGCATTGCGCTGTGATCTCATCGCGGTCGTCATAGTGTAATACTAAGTGTCGTGTTATGCGAAGACCATTTTCGCATCGAATCGGTGTTCTGGAATCCCCTCTGGATGATCTACAGCGCTCGCTTTTATGTGTGTGTGTTGTTCAGTGAACGAGGAATTCGCGCCTCTAGGTAACGATTAAATGTGAATAAATGTAATGTTTCTATTCAGCCGAATTGGAATCAAATAACACTGGATGTTTGTTGTTCGTCCTCTTGCGAATCAAAAATGGGGGGAAATAGAAGTTGGATAATTATGTCTCTAGACTGTAAGATTCGTATGATCTTGTAAAAGGATCACAAATATATACATCATACAACCTATGTATTGAAGTACATTGCACCAACCTGTTGGAGGATCCACTTATTTGAGAAAGCTTTAATTATATGTTTCGTCTTACTTCCGTGTTGTGATTAAAATCTGAAACAAATGCAGTCTCTCTCTTGAGAACATTCTCCCAGCTTTATTATATGGCTCGATCGTCTGGACCAACTGTTCAACTTCGATCTGTTCAGAGTTCAAATAATCAAAAAAAAAATTAAAACTTATATACACCCATCCTTGGAGATTTCTCACCACCCAACTCCATGCCATGGCTGGCATCGCTATGATAAAAGATCGAATTGACCCTGTCGCGCCTTATTGAAACTAGGCATCACTACGATCAACAAACTATGTATTCGTATCGATCCCCGCTAATTGTAAGAGGCTCCTGATAGCACCTAGCAAGTCTTGTATAACTAAATGATGAAAGAATAAAATTCAGGAACCTTTCCAGGATCAGTACAGTAGTACAGTAGCTAACAACAGTTTAAACCCATCATGGACATTTGAGTATTTGGGATAAACCGTTTAAGTATAAGGCCAAAGCTGACAGAGGACTTTCACACCCGAGTACAATAGGGAATGTAGTTGAAGTATAGTTATGCGGTTATTAGACGATGGAAAATATTGTTGGATATTTTTGCGGTTATTGGACGATGGAAAATAGTTTATATTTCAGTTTGTTTTGATTTTCCTGTGGTTTTGCATTCACCTTCAATTTTTGTCCGTACATTGTGCAATCATTATTAAAGCATTGTTACACAAAATAAACGCTGCGCTAAACTTTCTATTTTTCACGATCGGGTGGATTTTTTGTGCCAAACGCCAGAGTCCAGTTTGGCAGAAAATATCCAACAGTATTTTCTATCGTCTAATAACCGCATAACTGCGCTACCATTTCTTAAAATTATTGTCTTTATTTCTTAAAATTAGACAGCATGGAGTAGCAAAGTTGAATAATTTTAATATGAAATACAATGAAACAAATATTATGAATCCATTCAAATGGCCAAGTCAGTTGATCGCCAAAGACGAGCTAAAACTCACAATTACAAAACTATATAAGCCTACGTAGTCCTGTGGAACGAACACGAAAGGATTATTTAAAATGAATATAAACATGCACTTAACAACTTCAATCTCCGCGAACACATATGTTTCGATTTATTTTTTAATTACAATATTTATTTATTATTTCCTTCGTGATTGTCATTCTTAAACCTTATATTTTTGCTCATTTTATTAGCTCTATCGTCTGTTTTATTTATTTTATCTTCTGGTATCCACAAATTTACAACGTAAAATAAAAAGTAACAAATTAGAAGGCATGCTACATGCCCCACAATCGCACATCCAATGAAATCATAATACACACAGTGTGCAGAGCTACTAAACTACACGAATGTCAACCGACTCCACAATTTCCTTTTAACTTCCCTTCCATCGGGATGGGTAGTCTGCTCGAATTTTCGACAACTTTGACAGGTTGACCGACCGTCTTCTAGTTGCTTTTTCAGAGTAAAAAAAAATTAACTTGCAGGTAGGCCCGCGTCGAAGATTTTAACGGAGGAATAATTCACGAAAGATCAATTGTGCGCTCCTTCACGGGCTTCGAAAATAGTGCGACTTCATCACAGAAGAAGAAACGATTGCCGTGAGCGTGTTTGTTCGGTGCAGTGCAAGCAAATTGCAAACCAGTTCGGTGTGCAAAGCAGAAGCAAATCGTACTCATCGCGAATGAGCACGGCCATCTTGAAAGTGAGGCAACACAAACACACGCACAAACGTAGACACGTACGTACGTGCGGCCGCGCGCACATACACACATCGTTCGCCGCTAGCTCGCAACACCATCAGTAGGCAAAGGCTAAAACATCACTCCGCAGGATTGGCCTCCGTTTTTGGCGATCCTTGGTTGGTCAGTGGAACCTTACGCTGGCGGTAGCAACGGGCCCAAACGACCCCTAAGCGCAGCTTTCACCCGCGACCGGAACAACGGGGCTGGCGAAGCTTCATCCATGGCTGTGGGCATTAGAAGCTGGAGCTAAGAGGTGTACAGAAAGAGAGACGAACAAAAAGACCACAATCACTACTACCACACCATCACCAACTGTCACTCGCTCTCTCGCTTCCACGCACACACGGTGGTATCGACACGGTTCCTCCTGTTCAGTGTGGCCACTGACTGGTTGCAGGACCATCGTCGTTGTTTGGTCGAAGGAGAAAGGAAGAGGCAAACCAGCACCAGAGGACGAGAGCATTACATCCGAAACGGTTTTGCACGGCCGGAAAACATCCAAACTGCTCCGTAGGCAGGGGAAAGGGAGAAGCAGCAAAAGCGGAAAAAGTAGAAGCGTTTGCTTGTGGCGTACGGAGGAGCAGTAGCAAAAGCTGGAGCTAAGTGACGGCTACAGAGGTCAAGAAGCTTTACGGAGCAGCAACGCGCGCCAGAACCCCATTCCGGAGGCCCGTTTTGCATGAGTATATTATGTCTGATACCTGTGAGCAGATGTGTACATAGCCATGGCTGCGACGCGAAAGTTGCAAGGTGAGAAGAAATTAAATTGCTGCTTTTTTTCGTTCCGGTTGTCGTTGCCGAGATGTGCAGAGTGGGGCAAAAGGGGGGAGGGTGTCATTCGCGAGTGGTGTGGCGGCAGAATGCCCCAATTGAAGCGATTGTTTTACTACACGTTTTTTGGATAAACGAGTCCGACCGCTGATGATTGTGCCATTTTATCTGTGAAACCAAATCTTTTACGTGTAAGAACATATTGTGTGATGTGTACCAGCCTGTTTCGGTGGGCAGCGTGTTGGAAGAGTATGTGAAGGAAGTATAAATTAGTGCAGGGATAAAAATGATTGATGCTGGTGTGTTTGGAAATACGCGTTGTGCTGTTGTGTGGTAGATATTTTCTTGTGCTACAATATTGCGCATTGTGCCTTCGATGAGTTGAAAATGGACTGGTGAAGGTTTTTTTTTTTGCTTTTTTTATGAATGATCCCCGGGGAACATTTTCATCTTTAAAAAGAAATCCTTACATACGTGGAGTAACGTGGAGTAACGTGATGTGAAAGTAGCGTCGTGATTGTTACGCGTTTTGTGGTGCGCGGATATGTGTGTGATATCGGGTAGCTTCGAAAAAATGATGCTAATGAGTCTGTTTGAGTATGGGCGAATGTTGGTAGCTTACGAATGACATGACGGATGGCAAACAGCACCGGCGTCCTCGCGCTAAGATACTACTGTCAGATCGATGTGATTGCATGCATTGTTGTGTGCTATAAACAAAACATCTCTCCTGCATAACATTCGCCTACGTAATGGAATTCTCGACGGTTGTGGCTAGCAACGTTAGACTAGTTTGCTGACAACAGTAACCTATGAAGATGTGACTGATTTCTTTTGAGCATTACGGCACCGGGAAATTCAGTTCAGTTTTTGAAGTAATGGCCGTAGATATGCCGATAGTGTTACCGGCGTGCTGTAATATTTAATACTACCATTGCTAGTTAGTCATTTCTCACTAGGAGAATACGGTCCCAGTAAAGATTGGGATACCGGTGCTGTCATGTGAAAGACCGGCGACGAAGCTACAGATTGTAGGGAGAAATAAAAAAAAATCTAGCAGTTCGTTGTGAATAATCCTCTCCGCTTTAGTTCCGCTACTGCCACTGAATGTTGAATCTAAAATGTAATCGAATTGCCGAAAAATAATCTTTAACTAAACCATATCTATGTACTCTTTCAGGTGAAATCGATCGGTGCCTGAAGAAAGTCACTGAGGGTGTAGAAACGTTTGAAGATATTTGGCAGAAGGTCCACAATGCTACAAATAGCAATCAAAAAGTATGTCCCAAACGCGGGTCTTGCGTCCCAATGGCTGAAACATGTTTATTCGCAAACCCGGTTTTTCTCTTGTAGGAAAAGTATGAAGCAGATCTCAAGAAGGAAATCAAAAAGCTGCAGCGATTACGCGATCAAATCAAATCATGGATCGCTTCCGGCGAGATCAAGGATAAAAGCGCTCTGCTGGAAAACCGTCGGCTCATAGAAACCGTACGTCATCATCGTGGTCGGGTGTTTTTACCGCGAACGGTTTTGATTGAGCTCTGTTTCCTCTTTTTGTCCTACCGAACAGCAAATGGAGCGGTTTAAGGTGGTCGAACGGGAGACGAAAACGAAAGCATACTCGAAGGAGGGCCTTGGCGCGGCCCAGAAGATGGATCCGGCTCAGCGGGAGAAGGAAGAAATTAGCACCTGGCTAACGTCTTCCATCACGTCACTGCAGATACAGATCGATCAGTTCGAGTGTGAGATCGAGTCGTTGCTCGCGGGAAAGAAGAAGAAACTCGATAAGGATAAGCAGGATAAGATGGACGAACTGAAGGGCAAGCTGGACCGGCACAAGTTCCACGTCACCAAACTGGAGACACTACTCCGAATGCTCGACAACGACGGTGTCGAGGTGGAGCAGATCAAGAAGATCAAAGAGGACGTGGAGTACTACATCGACTCCTCGCAAGAGCCCGATTTCGAGGAGAACGAGTACATCTACGACGACATCATCGGGCTAGATGACGTGGAAATCTCTGGTAGGCCCCGAAACGGATCGCACCGTTCATGCATTCGTTAATGTAAGAACCAAAAAGCTAATGTTTTCCTTCTCGAAATGTTTGACACTTGCACAGGAATCCCGGCGTCGACCGGTACGGATAGCAATAACAGCAACGAGACGGCTGGTTCGCCCAGCAGTCTCATATCTGGAACTAGTCCGGCACAGTCACCGGTGCTAAACTACAGTGCCAGCACGTTACACAATCACAGTAGCGATCTGTCCGCCGATAACAACAATCTGAATGAGAAGCGTTCGAAGAGCGAAGGCACGAAGATTACGGTAAGACAAGCTCGCCAATCCCTGCGATGTTTCGGCGCTGTATATAAACATGCGCCTGTATATATCTTTGTTGCGGAGCTTGAAAATTTGTTTCATGTGTTTCTACCCCTTCTCTCCATGTGTTCATCCAGCCGGTGAAACCGACCGCAATTCGCGCTAGTAAGGTGGAGCCGTCCGTCGCAGCGGTCAGTAATGCCGTGAACAACAACGGCAGTAGTAATAGCACCAGTAATACTAGCAGTAGTAGCAACAACAATACGTCCAAGACCGGGTTGATCAGTTCTACGCCCAGCAAAAATCATGCGAATACTGCCGCGGCGATACCCAACATCATGGCGTCGTATGCTCCGCAACCGCCCAACAGCATACCAATCATTGGTCCGGCGTTTGCTGCCGTTGCAAAACAACATCCCAGTGAGTATACATCCATTCAGACAACCTGTCAGATATTCGCTTTTTGCATTGGGCGATGACGTTTCTATTGAAATGTGTCCGGTTCGTGAATATCAATGAGAAGTAGCATTGTATTTGTTAAAACCAACAATTAATAGTATTCAGTAGAGTCTGAGAAAAATCTCAGTACTCACAACAACATAGTACTGAGATTTTTAGTTTTTAGTTGATGAGTTAGATGAAAAGCATGTGTGATATTGGCACCGTACATATTTGTCACACCTTGATGTTTACAACAAATGATATATTCATCCAGTTATTGGGAAATTATCGCTGAAGCTAATTAATATAAGCAATTACTACAATAATGTATATCGAACCATCCATTCTGGTGGTTCTACGACCACTAGAAATACATTTAGGGCAAGATAGCTAGTTTAATAATAATAACCGTGCAGCTCGCAAACCTGAATTTTGGTAGAGCTCTTCCCTATTTTCTTTGCACTCATTTGAGTCTAGAAATCAATCACGCTCTGGGTTTAGAATTGCTGAGCGATCTTCACCAGATTAGCTCAGGGATCCTCTGACACCTCTGTGGCTTTACAAGAGGTATCGTCGTGAAGTCGCTGTTTTGCAGCTGTAATCAATTCAATTGGCTGCCAGTATCAACAATACTTCCGTACCTATGTTCATAGATCGGTGATCCGTTATAGTTTTGGTATAAGACTATTCATACACACAGACCGTGGATAATCCAGCCTTTTTAGCGGTGCAAATTCAATATTTTTTGTCTACAATTTAGACGACACCAGCTCTAACAGAATATCGATTGAACATTCCATGATTCTATTTTATTATAAATCCATGTTTCATGAAGTGCACTTGTGGGCAATTGCTAACTGAAGATTTTTTGTATATTCGAATGTTTTAGAAAATGGTTCTATACTCCAGTCCAGCACACCTACGACGGTGTCCGGTACGGCAGCTGCATCGACAGCCAGTGGTCCTTTGCAAACGCAAGCTCCGAATGCATCGAATGTCTCTAGCAGCCTCAGTCAGATGATAAATGCATCTCAACCTAAGCTTAGTCAGCAGCTGCAAACACAGCAGCAGGCGCAGAGTAGTTTACCGAGCGCGGCAGCCGTCGTCGCTGGAACGAACAGCAGTAGCGTGCCGTCCTCGGCACAGCCAAACGCTTCGTCCCAGCAGGTGCAGCAACAACAAGCGCAGCAGCAGCAGCAGCAACAAACCCAGCAGCAGATTCCTCCGGGTCAAAATTCCATGCTACTACACAATGCCCTGTCATCGGCATCGAGTACGGAGAGCAACAATCATGTAATGAGTACATCGTCCGCGTCTACCATCAGTAGTAGCGGGGCGAACGTTATTAATAACTGTGTCTCTCCCAGCAATTCCGCAGTCAGTAGCAGGTAAGTGAACTGTTGCGACGTGCTTGTCTTTTCGCGCGCTGTGCCGTTCATGGCGCGAAATTCTAACGCGAGTTCTCTTTGTTCTATTTGTTTTCGGCAGAGCATCACCAAGCTTAATGTCACCACCGCAGCAGCAGCAGCAGCAGCAGCAGCAGCAGCAACAGCAACAGCTGCTGAACGGTCCCACAACACTCGGTAGGTATCGGTCGATGGCTCGTTGCGACTGCGCCACCGATCGACTGTTGTGTAACGAATTGGCGCATGTAATGATTCATTGGTGCTATTTACGTTTTTCTACTCTTGGGTTTTGTTTTCCTCTGCTCGCGGGTTGTTTCTTCCTTACAGCGCAAGAAGTGATAAATAGAACGGGAGTACTCGAAACTGGCCCAACCTCCAATCCAAATGCGGTAATGCAACAGCAGAGCCAGCAGCAACAGCAGCAGCAGCAAGCTAATCCGCAGGGCGGTGCAACAACAGTTTCGACAGTGGCATCCACTGCTCTGCAAGTCGCAGCGGCCGTAGCCGCGGCGGTAGGCCAGCTACAACAACAGCAGCAACAACCGCAACAGCAGCAACCACAGCCAGCGGATTCGAGACAGGCTGGGCCAGTTCCTTCGAATCAAACGCCGCAAACCGGTGGCGGCGCACCGTCATTTATGGTCGATGCAAGCGGTGTACCGAGCACGGGCACCGCCGGCACCCTTCTACCAACGTCATCCGCAACTGCCATCGCGAATGGACCGAACACGATCATTAACACAAACTCTAGTATTTCGAATGCCGCCAACGTGAACAGTGGTGTCCCTGGCGGCGGCGGAGTCATGAAGGCTGCCGCTGGTACGCACGAAGCCTGCATACCGCCACTACTGGGCGTCGCACCGCTAGGCACGTCCAAGCTACAGAAGGAGCATCAAATACAAGTAATTAGCTATTCTTTTAAAATATACTACATATTCGAGCAATGATAACATGATGGGTGGTTATGGTTATGTTTTTTCTCTTTCCAGTTCCAACTGATGGAAGCCGCCTACTATCATCTGCCAACACCGAGCGATTCAGAGAGGCTAAGGCCGTACTTGCAACGTCAACCTGTGCAAACACCACCGCACTTTCCACAGGTTAGTCATAATTTATATAATTTTTTTTTATTATTTATGTAAATTTCATTAAATTTACTTTAGCAAAATTTTGAATGTCACATCAATTGATGGGATAATGATCGTAAATTATTATTACTTTAAATAACTACCTATGATGATTGGAGAGGAAAATTGATGTTAAAGATATTTGTTTTGAAACGTTATTTGTAATTTATTTTTGTTAAATGTAATGTTCATTTCCTTTATTCTTCGACTGGAGTACAGTTAAGAATGTGAAGAACAAAAACTATTAGTAAATCGTTAAAAAAATGTACAAAAAATCGCATTTCATATTCCATATTATGTTGATATTTTAAAATATATTGTATCTTTCGATAACCTAAATTGAATTAATAACCGTTGTAAAGCGATATATTAACGAAATTGCATTTTTAATAGAACTTTGTGAAACTAAACATTTTTATGCATTAAATCTTTTTAAAAAAGCTTTTTCCATCTCACATTCGTGAAACTTTAGATAACAAAAGCTTTTTGTTTTTATTTCGTAATTGACCATAACCGTTTGGTCCGAAATTTCTCAATTACAAATCATTTTAAAACTACAATGTATTATGTCAGGTAAACATGAAATATGTTGATATTGTTTGATTTTATAGGACAATATTAACATTTAAACTTGTAGAAACAGTGAGTTTTAATGAATGTAACATTAACCGTACATCAAACGATCCTGTGATGATTGAGAACCCTTTTTAGTGTTTTGATGGACATGCTATTGTGATGAATGATGATTGAATTACTGTATACTGTGTGGGCATTTCTTAAAATGCGAGGAACACAATGTATTTTGTTTTATATTACAACTGTTACCACTATTCATTTAATTTCAGCAACAACTTCCACATTCTGAAACGGTCGAGTTTTTCCAGCGTCTGTCGCCCGAGACGCTTTTCTTTGTGTTTTACTACATGGAGGGAACGAAGGCTCAATATCTAGCAGCTAAGGCGCTGAAAAAACAGAGCTGGAGATTTCATACGAAATATATGATGTGGTTCCAGCGCCACGAAGAACCTAAAGTGATCAATGAAGAGTACGAGCAGGTAGGTGGCAATTGCAGCAGATGGCGCAGTGTTCCCAGTTTGCTTTCCGTGCGCTGGTTACAAGCGGTTTGTGTTGCGCGTGTATCTAATATTTCTTTTCTATTTGTTTCTCCTCCATATCTTCATCCACTAGGGAACCTACATCTATTTTGACTATGAAAAATGGGGCCAGCGTAAAAAGGAAGGGTTTACGTTTGAATACAAGTACTTAGAAGACAGGGACCTGAATTGATCTTTACAGATTACGGAACTCCTTTTTTAAAAAATATGTGGAAAACAAAATGAAGCGAAAAAAATTGATCAATAAAAACTATAAAATGTTCTGAAAACAAAAATGAAACCACGGACGATGATCGAAAATCTCAACCGGCAAACAAATGCACATGCAGAGAGAAAAGAAAAAGAGGACTAGCAAACGGAGTCGAGTGTACATGCTGTGGAAACAATCGGTCGCTTGGGAGAAGAATCCATGAGGAAATGTTAATAGAAGAATCAGCACCGGAACTTTTTGAAGTTTCATTACCAATCATCGTGACGCAATAAATGAGGCCCTTTTCAACTTTTCATCCACCGTATGTTGCGGAAGGAATCACGAAGGCGGCTAGAAAACTTTCGCACATCGATCTTCGTCTTCATATTTGGATCATATGAAAGCTTTGAACAGCGAGTGGTTGTGTCCCTGTGACCGATACCGACCGTTTACACATATGCCATTGGAACGAGAAAAACAAACGAAATGATCGTGTACATAAATTAGTGGTGCTCGTCTGCGAATTTTGCTTCATCCACGCGATCCCGGTGCCAGCACCAGTCGGAGATCCGAACCTTGTTCGTAGATGGATTTTATGTCCAAACCGGAGTCTGTGTGTGGTACCGTGGAAGGATTGGGGTTGGGAATGTCAATTGCTTCCGAGGAGAATATATTTTGTTTCTTCCCACCTTTACAGCAGCCACCGGTAATTGAGATGGTACGCGAAAGTGAGCTCCTAGGTAAAATGAAGCATACGCGGGCGTGTATAACATAACACAAAACCCCGGACAAACGCATTCGCATACACAGCAGCGCAAAACTTACCCCAACATTGGTTGATGATAGAAAATAGATTTTAAAACCTGAAAATGAGGAAGAAAAAAAAGTTATAGAAACTAAAACAAAAAACAAAACAAATCAGAAAAAGATAGAGAAAACCGTAAAAAGTATGCACGACACGAAACTCCCTTATCCCCAAGTGTGCTGCTGAACAAAGGCAAGAAGAGGACGTTCAGTTGAGGGAGGATTTTTGCAGAGCAATCGTGTTCCTCCTTCTTTTACAAGAAGGTAGTAGTAGTAACCATCATTTCATCACCCACCACGTCTCTCAAATTGCGTTAAAAGCTAGCCCTAGTACACAATCATGGCGGCATTTCGAATTATCTGTTGTAAAAGTATTTCTGCAATTCTTAGAGCAGAGAAAGCGAAAAAGGTGTGTTGGTAGCAGCACGCGATATGTAAAAATTGTTCTCAATTTTGCTTTCCGCAATGGATAATTTTTGCACGCATTGTTTTTGTTCCTCGCAACGGAATGGAGATTTGGTGTGATTTTGACACTGAGTCGCACGATGCTTTATGTTACTATTTGAAGTTTTTTTTCTTTGTTAAAATTTACATCTTGAAGTGCAGAGTCTGAAACGGCAGCAAAAACTAGTAAAAGTGCGTTTTAAAGATGTATGTCTAGTAAAAGGCGATTTTCATCTCTGTTCCCGTTCCGTAAAGCCAAGGTAGTAGTGCAGTTGAAAGTAGTGTGCGCGCACCGGGTATGTGTGTGCTCAAAGCCCTCGAATAACATGGTAGACAAGGAGGAAAAACAGAAGAAAATCACGAAATTTCTATTCGAAAATACCGAAGCAGGCGTTGAGAATGTGGGGGAATCCAGCGTAACATATTATGGTCGCGTTTGAGAGTTGCATTGTGTAGTGTTGTATTTCAATCCGTTCTGCTCTCCGATACACAACAAATCAAGCAATCTTTTGAACACCAGCACCATACCCAGGATATACAAGATATAAATCCGATTGACCGGCGCGTTCCGCTAGGTTGCACGATTCTCATGGACTCTGATGCATCTGTTAGTTGAATGTTTGTGTACGTGTGTGTATGTGTTTGTAAAAAGTAGTCGTCTCCCTGAATCGTTTAGCGCGTCGAACTAAGTGACGGCTAATTTCGGTTAGCAAAGTTAATCTGTTCGCCCAGTCGGGATGTGTTTTCCCATAGTGAAATCGTCCGCAATTCCTTCAAAGCAAAACTTGCTTTGTAAATCAGAGCAAAGGAACACTCAGTAGTAGAAAATAAAACGAAACATTAAGAAAACAGAACTGATTCTGCCGAGTGCAAAATATGTAGAAGGAATAGGGAGACCTTTGGGTGAGCGGAAATTTGAAATATCCCCTTGTTGTACAGTGCACGAGTCTCTAAATTTTAGTCTGACACTGTCCAGAAAGTGCGCTAGAAGGGACGAAAAAAAAACACATACGCAACAGTATCGCAAATGAATTACGGAACACGAGAAATTGAATATAAAACAACGCTACAATAAGGAAGGACATAGAAGTAACATCATTAGGAGCGACCGAGCGATGTGCACGAATTGTAGAAAATGTAAAAAAAATACAACATACAAAGAACAAAACGTAAAATGCTCATGGCTGCTGGTCCCGTGGAGAAGTACAATCGCTATGCGGTTGAGAAAGCAGCACTTTGAGTAGGAATTTGCATGGACACTCTGTCGTACTGCCACCAGCGTGTGCGTGTGTTTGGTGATGATTCGTGACGTGTATACAGTTAAATTTAAATCCTTGAGACCAAATCCTTGGATACGCGTTACCCTCTGTTCGAGGTGCACACAAGAAAACGAAAAAGAACAAAGAAATGTACACATACACACACGGCAAACGAAAATACACACGCATGCTCCTGAAACACGAATGACGATAAATGAATGAACAAAACATGAAGAAAACAACTGCATTAAAATGTGATTTATAATTATAGATAAACTGATTGAGTAATTATTAACGAAAAATAAAAGCTCTATATATTATGTGCGTCTTTAGTGTGTGTGTTTGTGCATAAATGTTGGTTTTGATGGCAATGTTGCCGTAGCTCGTTGGCCATTTGATCTTCACTTTTGTTTGAATTTCACGCAATAATGTTTACTTGAACACTTGAAGTAAAACTTAAGAACTTTCACTTAAGAACTTAAGAATGATGACATCATAGAAAATTCCCAGCCAATGGCTATGTAAATTACTATCTTGCTTAATAGGAATACGTGCGTTTATAAATCTCTATGAAACATAATTTACTAATAAATTGTCTAATAAAATGACAATTTATTAGTAAATTAATTGTGAGAAATGTTTTTCTGTTAAAAAAATGATATAATAACTTCCAGTTAGATCTCGAAATAAGTCAAGTTTTACGGCACGAATAGTGAGAGAAAATTGAACGTCTACATTAATAATCCCTGTTTTATTCCATGTTTCTAACAGTGATCGGATTGATGGCGTTATCGGTTCAAGATGTTTTTAGGCATTCTAAAGGCAACCTCTTCAATGACCTCCGTGATGGTAACGATAATGAAGTTTGGTCAAAATCATAAACTTTAAGTGTTGCTAATTTTGTTGCATAATAAACGGGTTTTATAAAAAATGTTCGAAATATGCGCGAAAGAGCAACTATATACGTTTGGCTGTAAAGAGGTTCTTACGATTTTGACCGTCACTGTAAACTCCTGGCAGACGGCCTACCAAAGCAAAGAACCTCCAAAAAATACAAACTGCGCACGCGTTCCGTGTCGACCTGTTGAATGAGGGGTCCATCCATTTCGATGCTTTCCACACTCCACAACAGGACCGCGATGTCATTCTGGTACTATAGGCACTCCATGTAATATGGCACTGTCGTTCGCTATGTGATATGGCTATTTATAATCCACCGTGAAAGTATCGATCAAATAGTGGCTAGATCTGTACAATATCTGTAGTGCGCCTAACGTTGCCAATTGTAGAAAGTTGCCACAGAAGGGCCGACGATACGATGGAGTTGTCTGATCTGCCGAACGAGGTGAGTAGCTCCCACAAGGAGCAGCATTTTCATGTGCTGCCATTACAGTGTTTCCCATTGGCGCTTCGTTTCAGATCTTGGGCACAATCTTCAGCTTCCTTCCGGTGGAGGAGCTCGTGACCGTTTCCTTGGTGTGTACCGCTTGGAGAGATGTAATCCGTACGTTTATCCTGCCCAAGCATGCCACACTGCACGTCCGTCCTGTTCACCCCGTCACCCATCAGCACGTTGCCATGGAGACGGTGCTCGCCGAGCAATCGGGAAAAGCTTTCCCGTGGGCAAACGTCAAGCTGACCATCCCAAACGAAGAGCTTCCGCGACGTTCCGAGTTTGTTCAGTTTTTTCAACGACAAGGTCACGCGATAAAATCGTTTACCGTACAGTGCGCCGAATTGACGGTGGACATATTGGCGGTGTTTCCTACGCTGTACAATCTCGAACGCCTGTGTGTCATTAGTGAGTCGGAGTCACGGTACGGTGTGGTTCCAGCGAACGTGGAAGTTGCGCTCCGTTCGCTGAAGGCCCTCAAGCACCTGACCCTGTACCTTCCGTCGTACACCATCCTACGCAGCGTCTCGTTCCTGGGCGGAACGAAGCTGGTTTCACTGACGCTCGAACGATTCGAGATGGAGCTGCATGATTTGAAACCGCTGCTAAACGACCACTACAGGAGTCTCCGTGAGCTTACCGTTCGTGCGGCGGAGATGAAACCACTTCTGGCGCTGCTGAACTCATACGATGACTTAAAGCTGTATCGACTCAATCTGAAAAGTGCCGGGAATGAGGATGACTTCGCGGATGAACTGATCAGGTTGTACGACCGGCAGCCGCAGCTGCGTGCGCTCACGATCGTCTCGGAATTGTCGCTGCGTGCGGTGGACGCATTGCCCAAGAAGTTGCCCGATCTGCAGGAGCTGGAGATTATTGCGGAAAGCATCAACAACTGCAAAGCGCTCAGCGAGTTGCGCCATCTGCGTCGGCTTACGATGTGTCTGTACGATGTCCGCGCCTGGGATGAGACCGTGCAGATCGCTGGCGTGACCGAGTTGTCGCTCGCGGTAACCTTTCCGCTCATCTCGCCGGCAATATTTTGCTCCTTTCCGAACGTGCACCGGCTGTATCTGGAGGACGTGGATGACGATACATTGATGCGCGATATTGTGGTCGTACGCACACTGATGGAGTCAATGCGCGGCGTACGGGTACTGGATCTGGAAAACTTCGTTTTTAAGGAGCGCGAAATACTGAACGATGGTGTGTTGCGCTTTGAAGAGATGGAGCAACTGGAGGGTTTGAAGTACAGCTGCCGCGACATGTCCGACACATCGCTGTTGACGATGAATCTACCGTATCTGCGCGAGCTGGTACTGACGCACTGTCCGAACGTGACGCTCAAGGGAGTGTCGTTTCTGGTGAGCAAATGCTCGCAGATCGAGCGGTTGCATCTGGAATCGAACAAACAGGGTTTGGAAGATGACGCACTGGAGATGATTACACGCCGCTTGACGCATCTAAGGAGGCTAAGTTTGGTGAATCTACGAGCCCTTACAAATGCGACCGTGGATGCAATCGTTGCTAACTGCTTCTCTCTACTGGTATGGTCCGAATATCGCATAACTGTGGGTAAATGAATCGAGTTATATATATATTTGTTTTTCCTCTTTCTTTTTAGGATTTGACAATAACACACTGCGTTGGCATTACACTGGAGAAAGCGGATGTAATTGAGAAGCTGTCGGTGGTGAAATCCTTAAAAGATTTAATCTACTGTTAAATACAGCGTTGCCACTTCACAGTGCAATGCATGGAATTACGCTTGACTTGATGCAGAAAACATTAGACTACTTTGATCGAAAAACAATGCGCTTTATACACAGCTTAAAGTTCTTCGATCTTTTGGTGAAATTTTACATAATCGATCGGCCGGCAAAGACTGGAAAGGCAAAGCGCAACAGTGCGTGAGTCGATAGGGAGGTGTCAGAAAGTGAGTTATTTTTTAGTTACTAAAATTGCGATAAATCGGGGCCGATGCCGCGTTAAAAATGTAATGTTATGGGAACAGACATGGCAGTGTTATTGTTATTATTGTTTTGAGAGGCTTTGTGCAAGAGGCTGCTTTTGCCTCTAGCATTTTAAAATTAAATAGGGTATAGGATACATCGTCAATTCGTCGTCTTCTCCAAGGCTCCTGCTATTCTGTTATTCTCTACACCTGAGTTTTTAATGTAGATTGCATGAATATGAACTCACGGAGGTGCAGTTGAGAAGTTATTCCGTATATACTACATTCCTAACTATTCGCTCCTTGGAACAGATACTCATTCGCTGTGTTCTATGTCCCAGAGTGTTTTAAACTGAGCTGTGCACAAAAGCATCGCATCAACTTGGCACAAAGTAACAACTATTTGAAACATGGATAATGAGCTGTTGCCCCGAAGCACACTCCCACAACTTCGGGGCAATGGTAACTGAAGAACCGCGCATATCGAGCAGTGTAGAGAAGCGACAAGATCGATCAAGTGAGTAGAACGAGATGTGAATGAAGCATTTGATAAGAAAGTAGCTCAAACAAATGTCACTAGGTATTCAAACAACCGAGACTTATTGATAATATTCAGCGTGAACCTAATTTCACCACAAGATTAATGTTTACAGAAATGTTATATGTCCTCAATGTTCCCGCTACTCCTGTAATCAATGCTTATTTGAAGGCTATATATCTTTACACCATCATAAACCAGCTTGGAGATCCGCTGATCGGTAGTATAATCTGAATCCTCGTTCTCGTTCCTAACTGTATCGCTGGCCCTTGGACGTGCTTGTCTATTCGGTGTTAATGATGTTATTGCGTGAACCGTATCAAGCAATAAAGAAAGCTTGCACACGCTACAACACGGATGCGTTTTTACGATAACTCTTTATTAGCTGCGGTATATACTAGTGTCGACAATACAATACTTCCATAAATTGTGTTACGTGCTACCGTCGTTCGTATTCTTTCACCCGCTAAACGTCCTCTCACCGCTCGTCTCGCATCTAACATTACAATTTGCACTTAACTATAATTAATCTGCTTCACCCGGATATATTGCGGGCCAAATATGTATGAGTTTGTGTACCATCGGTTTCCTTTAATTCGCTGCTGGATGACAATTTCCTATCACTTGGTTGCTGCTGCTACTCTTTATTTTGCGACAAACTGGAATTTTGGTAGTGGCTCGTGTGCGTTTGCATCGAACATCGTGAACTAAAGGGTTTCGCCAATGTAACACATTCGTATCAAATGAGTGCTGCTCTCTAATAAAAATGCTTCATCAAACTTCATTTCTTACGCTTCACCCACCGACACATCCGATCCGACCACGGATGGCTTGCGATCGTGTTCGGTTGATAGCTAAGCTTCGAATAAAAACCTACTCATAACAAACTTTCTTGCAAAATGTACTGTTTATGCTTTTTCGTTACACTTCCTACACTTCCTGCTGCGTAAACGCTTTTGTATTCAAACGCTAAAGCCAACAATTGGCTGAATGTTACTCCATAATGCGGTATAATAATAATTTTACAAATTTCGCTTCCCGTTTTAACTAGAAACACGATCGAACCGTAAAAATAGCACACCCTCTTTGTTCTCGCAGCGTAAGTTTATTGTTTAATTTTTCGCTGTTTTGCCAGGTAACAATACGATACGTATGTGGTGAAATGGTTTTGGGCGATCGAAACGAATCAACAGTCACTCATCCTCAACCCCCTGGTATATATATGTGTGTGTGTGTGTGTTTATGGGGAACCTTGGAACACTAATCAAAACGCAAACCGTTTTCCTTACGGGAACACACATTAAGTCGTGATGTTTAACAATCATAGTTTCTTCGTACAAATATTCACGCTCTAAATGATCATCAAATCGAATCGCGAAAATTAAATATAAAGTACGTAACTAATACATACTACCAAACCGTTTGCAACGAGCTTCTATATTTTATCACCATTTTTATTTACTTATTACTTAACTTTACCTGTACACCCTAATTCTTCGACATTAACCAGCAATGAATAAAAAAAGTATGTTTAAAATACGGGTATCAGCGTGTGTGCAAGGTGATGACGTCTTACAGTCGTATCAAATAAAATTCTTGCTACCAAAATCAATCCCCCTCCCGCCCACCGATACGGCAACGTCTCCGTCTTCAAAATTCCCGTACTCTCTATGTAAAACTCTCCCATCTGCATGCTTCGTGTGGCCAATGACCGTCGTAAAGCGAGAGTACATCGATGGTTCTATAATAGGGTGAATCTGTGTGTTCTGTTTTTGTTTTTATGTGGCGATTGTTGTTACGAAAGCTTCTGTTTCTACCACAGCAAACATTGAATCTCTACCGCGACGTACATTGACCACTATGTGTAGGTATAATAAATGTCTGAATTACCACTGCTCCCGGGGGTGCGCCATGCTTTTTAAAAATCTTGTCAAATCGTACATCTCGTATAACCTGGGCCGCCAACGGCTGCTTTACAGTACTGTGTCCCGGTGCGTGTAGTTTGTGGTGTATTTCGTTTCGCCTATAGGACATGTTTCTATCGACGCCGCAAATTCCTTCCATTATTGTCCACTTCACAGGGGGACACACAACATACACCAATACATATACAGAGACATACGCACGCTCAACCTAGTGAGGGAGGACGGCAGGGAAGTTAGCATCTTTAAGACTCGGCTATACTATATATACTAGTGTTTCTATTCATACAATGCATGCACACACACCCTTTTACATACGCACACATGTTTTGCATCCTAAGCACGAGATCGTTTTTCATAATTATTTCCTCTTTTTCCACACCTTCCGCCCTGCTACGAGGGATTGTTATCAGTACGTTACTATTAATTGATTATACGTCACTCGTGTTTGTTTGCATTGAAATGTTACGGTAAGCCGGTACATAGATGATTACGTTTTGCTAGAGAATTCGTCTAAGGGTAAAATGTAGAGTTTTTCATTACTTCATTCGATTCGTCGTGATTTGTTGCTTGATTTTGCTTGCGGTTTCTGTATCTTACAACCTTCTGGTATTCAGCGGAACGAGATTGTTCGGATTGTTTGCGGATTGCACTCACTTCTGGGAGATTCAGTTATGGAACAGTTTAAAAACCGAGATTCATGTTACATATGAATGGATCATAGACGAGCATGCGTGCGTGCGCCGACAGCAGGAAAAGAATCTTTCATACGCCTCACACTGCGTATTGTCGACGCACTCTAGTGGTTGGGGCGACTGCTACTGTGGCATGCCCCCGCCAGTTCAGTCTCATGCGTTGCTGTTCATCATCGAGATTGTAAGCTGTTGGAGGAGAATCCCGACTGCAGACTAGTCATCGAGCCTTTATAGTTTGCGGAGCTGAGAATTTCGTGGAAATACATCAGTTGAGCGGGACCGTCGCAGGAAGGTGCGCACATCCATTGCAGGACGTACGTGCCGGTTGAGGCCATTTCATGTGATCCCTGTGAACGAAAGTATAGACAACCAATTAGTGTTACTTAATCAATCGTTACTGCCAATAGTTTTGATCATTTACATCGTTTTTTTTTATTTGGCTTATTAACTTTTATTTTTTATATTTTTGAATAAAATTTAATATAATTTGTATTGACTCATAAACCAATTACAGGAAATGGAAAAGGTAACAAATGTTATTATATATTTAACAAAACAAAACTCATTACCTGTACGCCTTCCTTCGGGCGACATTTGACACTTGGCTCGATTTTCTTGAAGTTTACTCCTTCTTTAAACTCGGGCACATCAAACACGGAGGAAAAGTTATCTGCAATGACAGTAGTAATGGTTTTGATGCTAATTTAACCTCAGTTTTGACCGCTTTCCTTACCACTCCCACTACGCTCCAGTTCCTTTTCCGTATGGTAGACGGCAAACAGTGTATCATTCTTCAGCACCTCAAAGTCCCACGTGAGCACACTCTTCGGGTCGGTGTTGTGTATGATAAGTTCGAACAGCTGGCCAGGCTTGAGATCAACCGACTTGTACAGCCCGTGATGGTCGTGTGCGTGGATCGCACCGTTGCTTTCCTCGATCGATTCCGATTTGTAGAGATGCTTTGGCACGAGCCCTCCCTCGTGGATAAGTGTCTGCGAGAACAATGGTAAAAAAGATAACAAAGAAAAGCAATTGCGATGATACGTTCATGACCGGTCGATAGAAAATGTCCGATGAAAAGTAAGAAGCGAAATTACCAAAAATGGTGGAATGCAAAATTTTTATTCCTTTAGTGCGAACGATTGTATCAATGATCTGGAGGATGTTAGCGCGGGTTCAAGGAGCTAGCAAGAGTGTACAGATCGAAAGATGCATTGCCAGATGCTTGTTTTGGGGGTAGCGGTATGAGATGCCTAAGCTAAGGTATGATCGACGGTACTAAATACTAGCATGTTAATAAAATGCGGCTTGATGTGTTTAATGCGCAAGAAGCACGTGAGCGGCAATATGGCGGGGTTTTGCTTGCATGAACAAGAGGTGAATGGAAATGAGCATACAAAATGGAGACAAGTTGTATCACGCAATACAACCACAGTCACATTCGCTGACACACGGACATGACGATTATGTAGCATGAGACAAAAATAAATCGAACGACACACATAAACACACACGCACACAGACGGGTGCTGCGTCTAATATGTTTGTTTTGATAAACCAATATATGTTGATTTCCAAATTCGCAATAACATTAGCGGAATATAAAATGGGAAGAAAATCTGAAATGAGAGCGAGCGCTAGAGCTACTGATAGTATCTTACACAATGACACGCGCTCAGAAAGCAGCGCGTGTACAGTTTAGCCGGTATCGATTCCACCACCGTCGGTATGCTGGGCTGCACAACAGAATGGCAAATATTGGCAGAACAGGTTAGATACGGTTAGTAAGTGTTTGCATGTTTTTTTTTCGGAAGCAGCTTCACCGAGGAAGGTGGTTTGAAAGAAGGGACAATAAACCGCGCGCTTCATGTACAAAAAAAAAGAATACACGCTCCCCACCCCACAGTATCGGGTACACCCGAGTCCTTAGCATGATGATACTTACATTGCACGATCCACCCAAAAAGCTAGGAATCTTGTCGGTATGAATGTACTGCTCGATTCCATCTTCCGCGTGCATGCAATCGGGACCACCGAAGAATAGAAATTTGGAACGGGTGTTTTCATCTGAAAATGAAAAGAAAATATTAGGAAAACAAAAACCCTTCGCTCGGGCCGCCGATTGGAAACGCACCAATGAACGTGCTGACGATGGTCCACAGGACGGGGAAAACGCGCGGTGCCCGTACGATCAACACGCGGCCCATCGTTTCCGGATAGTTTTTCTCCACCGTTTCGATTATGCGAAGGAGCGCCTTCACGCCCGGGCGCCATAAGTGACGCATGGAGAGCCCGTCCAGGTCCACCAGCAGACACCAGTTCCAGATGGGTTTGCCGAACAGTTTCGTCGCCTCGTTCATCAGCCGCAACCCTTCCTCGCAGATGTGCAGCGTCTGTACGGAGCGTTAACAAAGAAAGCAACCAAGAGGGAAACTTATTTACTTCGTGGTATGGTGGCGAATTCTATTGATAGTGACAGGGAGGTTAAGAGCCATCGAGACGCACAAAGTACCGGTACCGTTAAGTGTGCATCCTAACTTCCAAGAAAGATTTCAGTACCATGGCAACATGACGGTGATAAGCGCCATTGAAACGGAAGAGGTCAACGAGGGCTTAGTGGTTCATTTCATTTTCGCCAATACCGTTGGCATTCTCTTGCAAATGGCGATAAGAAAAAATAGTCAAATGCAGGGTTGTTTTTGAAAATTGTAGAAGTTTTAAAAGTAAATAATTCGTTTCTATATGTAAACATGAGCTTACAGTACTTTATCTGTGGTTATAAACTTGAAAGACAGTATTGTGTTAGCTTGATTGCTGCTTGATGGATCTAGCAGGCAGTTATTTAAATCGCAAGCTAGCACTCGCAGCTCGCAAAACCCTGCCAAATCAAAGTCATTCACCTCGACCCGAGCGCGAAACGTACCAATTTGAGGAGCTCGTCTTCACCGACCGACTTCAACAATCCTTTCACGTCCATCGTCCCCAGCCGGAGGATGTACAGCGGGCGCCCGTCCTTATCATGGTGGTGCCAGCCGCCGGGGAAGTATTTCTCAACGACGGCGGGTGTTTTGTATTCGCTAAGTATGTCATCGATCCGGTGCTCCTTGCGCCACTGGAGCGACTCTTGCAGCATACCGGTCGCCTTATCGATACTAAAGTCGCGTGCGCGCAGAAATCGCAGCAGCGTCTGATAGTCCGGTTCCGGGTGTTCGCTAGTTCCGTGTTCGAAGCGTTTGCGCAGCTGGACCAGCTTCGATTCCTGCAGCGGTGTCAGCTGTCCGAGATATTTTGCAATGTAATCGGCATCGAGGATGGAATTGTCGCGCAATAGGGGCGGTTTTTCCGGTGCTGCTGTGCTGGCGGGCGTGCTGGTTGAGGTGACCGTTGCGTCGTCTTTCCATCTGGCGGGGCGAAAGGAAGCGATGGTTTACACACAAACACATACAGATACATATTTCACCGACATTATTATCTAAAGCCGTGGACACCTACTTGTCAACATGCGTGATGCCTTCCTGCTTGAGTTCGTTAACAAAGTACTCGATGATCTCCTTGCCCTTGAGCGTCGTCTGGGTGTACTGCTTCATGCCCATCTTCTCCATCGAGTGTTCGATGCCGAAGAAGTTCTTGATGTCGAGCGTGGCCGTCTGATCGAAGCACGTCCAGTCCGGGTTTTCCGGGTGCGCGTAGTAGCGGCACTTCTCGAAGATTTCCACGCGCGTCGCGAACGACTCGTTCGTCGCTTCGATGTTCAGCGTGCGGGTCTTCATGTCGAGGAAGTTCTTTTGGATGAAGAACACCACATCGACGCCGATGATTTTCTTGATTAGGTACGGGGCCTCGACCGCGATCTTGCAGCGCCGCTTCGTATCACGGCGCGCCCCGTTTTCGTACACGCTGTCCTCGATCACCTCGCAGTCCAGCACGATCGGCATCTGCGGGCAGGTTGGAAAGCGCCGTTCGTATGCCTGTGTATAGTATATGGAATAGAAGACAAAGAGTGCGTTAATAAGTTGGAGACCTTAGACCTTAGACACACAAGTGATACGACGATCGAGATCATGCAATGTTGCCTTCAGATAACACACACCGATCTTTATCTTTATCGACGCGGAAGTATCACCATGTTTACTCGTGTTTATTCACGTTTATGAATGTATGTGAACGGTGCAACAGATGTAGATCCTAAAGCCACCGTGACATTCCAGCGTTATCGTTGCTGCCCAAGCAAGATGACAGACAGTGCGCCCTTTTATCCAATAACATACCGCCGCAAGACTCACCCCGCATCAACTCCAATCAGTGCAGCAAATCATGCCCGCGTTTGCGAATTTGCCGGAGAGTAAACGGTAATGAAAAATAAATTAAATTTGCTACCAGCAGAAGCGCGGAACGCGCTTGCGGGGTTTTGGGGCAAAATCCATCTCTCCTTACTCGAAGTTGGGTTAGATCTGTTAGTGGGCAACAATGGAAAAGTTCATCTTCGTATCTCGTTAGTACGTTAGCCGAGCGGAGCCACTTGTACGTAGTGCACCCTTACTGCATGGAAGCCTCATATGCGTGTTGGAATGTTGGAAGTAACAACATACCGGAACATTGATTACAGTTGACAAAGCCTGCTCTGCACGAACCATAACCGACTTTTTCTTTCCCTGCGAAGGATTGCTAACTTCACCCGAGCAGCGTTGCCAAGCGGGTCGGTTCGGACTGGATTCTTTGCATTGCTCCTTTCCGCAGCCCATAGCCAACGGGGACTTTCAAAGTCGTTCGAAAAGAGATGGAAGTTATGATGAAAGTTTTGTCAATAACCGTCGTCACTGTCGGACTGCGTCAATCAAACGTGTAGTTGACGTTAGGGAAGAAACGTCCCATTCAGCCGGGGCGAACTGACTGTAGGCATCCGAATGGGCTTATAATCATTTTCAATTGCCAAGGGAATGATAGCGAGCACAAGTTCAGCCCGTTTTTTCTACATGACCTTTCTCAGTAACGGCGAAATGGGCGAAAACATCATAGCCACAGCACACGGTGAAGGTCACGCGAAGAAGTGAACTGGGCGGAAAACCGTTTTCCCAGGCCGGTCGGAAAATGTGCTTTCCTCCACCGTTCAGTGGGCAATCAATTAAAGCGACAATTAATGGATAAAAGAGTTTCGATTGGAAATAAATTAGTGCCGCTTAACCTCATAAAACACACAGCTTCACCTAGGGGGCAGAGGCGCTTGGGCACCGGGCCTGTCCTAGGTCAACAATAAACAGCGCCGGAGCCAACAAATGGGAGCTGTTGTCAGCTCGACATATCTTCCCCAGCAACATCACACGCTGATCATCAATTTATAAATAAAACACCGTCTCCAGTGGACACATTTTCCTGCCTTCCCTTCGCAGTCAAAGTGGGAAAAGCCACATAAAACCACACCGTCGCTGAATCTGTGCCCCATTCCGGGGACTGGATTCACCAAACCAAGCGCCACCGCCACGAGCACATCCGCACTCGAGCGAGGGGCGTAGGTGTTGGAAAAATGATACTTTTCACTGCCATTGACACAACCGTGGCGTGGCAAAACACAGGCACGTGGTGGTTCTGTATGTGCCTACATACAGTGGGCGGTGGCAGCGCGCATTATCTTCCGCTTGCTTGCGATACTTCTTCCTGCGCGATGCTAACCAACCGACCGACCGTGTGGTGTCGCTGATAAATGGGTCTTTCATGGTGAGTCTTGAGTGCAACCACAAACACACATACACCCTCTGGTCCCCTCCTCTTCTCCCTCCCATCAACGGTGCCTTTCACGGTCGTCTGATTCGGGCGCTTGCGTTCGTGACCGTTTTGCAAGCATTCCACCACCCACTTTGCACGGGGAGGAGAAGGCAGAAAAACGGTCGCTCCTTTCACTGGCGGGCGGTTTGATCAATAGGTTGCATTAGTCGATTGAAAGGAAAGCGAAAAGAGCGCGGGGCTTGCCGTTTTTGGGGGTGACGGTTGGTGGCCACCGACACAAATATATCGTTCACCTGTTGATTGAAGCGTCCGTGTCCGTGTCCCGAAATGAAGCCGTTAATCATCGTGCTTTGGGACGTCCGGCGGGGATGGGGGATGGCTTAATGCTGACATGTTTGCATATTTATTGGACGCTAAGCGCTAAGCCTTCGTTAAGTGAAACAAATAGTGAGCAAACCGGAGCAACAGCTTTGATGTGTGGAAAGTGCATCAACCATGTGAGAGCTTTTTCACCGTTTGGGATGTTTGGAACCATGAATCTGGGAATAAATAATATCAGATATTCCCGTTCCGGATTCTTGAACTCTTTTATTCAATATATCCTGCAGTCGGCTGTGTATTATGCATTGTTCTCATCATAATCATAATAGTAAACTACAAATTTTAAAAGAGAGGCCGCAACGTGATGGACCATCACAGCACTGTCTGCCATTTTTACTCTTAGCTAATTTTTTCAGTATAAACTGGCCTTATCTCGGGCATGCTAGGATTCAGAAATAGTTTTTTTTTATTGTAAACGTAACCTCAACTATCCAAAAGAGAGGAAACATCCCTATTCATCAAAAGATAGGGAATGCAAAAGACGTCACTGCTAAGTTAATAAAATATCAACTTTCCATGAATCATAATAAAATGTAATTAATTATGCACCCATTAGTTTGATTAATTCTTAAAATAATCGACATTTCATAATTGGTATTAGTACTTCTCCAAGTAAGTAGCAATTCAGAACTTTTTTTGCTTTGTTGGCTCTAGGATTATTAAACTATTTTAAACATTTGAATTCATTATTAACCTAGAAAGAGAAAGTTAAATGGGATCGTGAAACATGACCTGTCGTACAAAAAATCAGTTATGCCATAGTTACTTTAATTTAATATATGATATATGATGAAGAAGAAGAAGGTATTGATAATATAATGCAAATTTTACTCATAATTACTAGTAACATTAGTATACTGGTCATCTAATTGGTTAAATATTAACATTTTTAACCTAACAAAATTGGAGTAAACTGTAGAACGCATTGGGTCCTAAGCTTTTTTAAGCGACCGTTGTAACCATTTTTCCTAGGAAAAAAATTTATTAATCATAAATGTCCCTATTAACCGAGTAGGCCCGGGATAAGGCCAAAGTACAGGGAGGAAATGCCCTGAGATCAAAAATGTCAGTCAGTGCATATAGGCACTGACAATACGGCTACATGTAGCCGTGAATACCGTCTGAATAAAAAAAAATGTCCCTAAATAAAAAAAAAACTCTTATCCAGATTCTTCCACCACATTTCAATCCTGCACGTGTTCCTGCACATGTTGAGCTAGCGAAGCCGGCTTCACTGTGTCGATACAAGCAATGCCTACTAGGTAATAATTTTCAAAAATCGCCTTGTCACACAATGTATCATTTTCCAGCGTACATAGCCATTGTCTCTAAATAGGCCTGTCTATTAGCTGCACCATGGCAGCTTCTTGTCACCAGCGAGCTTCCGATAAAATCGTTCGTATGGAATCGTGCGATGGGTCAACGACTTCACGGCTCACAGTCACGAGGGTTCGCCCTCCCCGGGAATTATGTCATTCTGCAGTAATAACGTCAGGTTGCGACACGCTAAACTTTGCCCTTTCCTTGCCGCTTTGCAAATGTAGCTAAAGTGGAGGGTTTGCCATTCAAATGACTGCCACAGCAACGGTGGTGTCGCTTCGACAGGTGTGCGTTGCGGTGGGCTTTTACGTAGCGGCGTATCAACTTTATGATCAACTTTCAGACATACTTTTTTCCTCTGCCAAAAGTGGTCACTGTTTACCATTGCCATACGCAACTGAGAAAGTGAAAAGCGATTAGTTGCTAGTACCAAGTTATGGTCCTGGTGGAAAGAAATTAAGCACGTAAAATACAAATAAAAACAGCCCCGGAGTGGCCGGACCCGAAGCGGATTTCCAAGCACGATACCACCACAATCGATACTAATTCCACCACCAATCAATGGCTGCGGACGTTCATTATCCAATCAGCAGGATTGACCCAGGTGGAGCACCTGGGTCGATCGTGTTTCAGTTGGGTGTTTTTTTTTTCTATTTTTCCCCACCCCGTGTGAAACGTTTCGGCCACCGTCGTCAGGGCGCAATGCGTGCTCGGTGGACTTTGTGTCCACCCGCAGCAGGAAGCGGGTATCGATCGCTCGGTTTGTTTGAATTTCAATCGCACGGAAGCCCCATAAAGCAGCAAACGCCCGAAGGACAACGACGGCGACCATCATCGTCCAACCATTCCGCGGTTCGAAAATGGATCGATTTCCAGCGCCCCCTCTCCACCCCCGCCCCGAAAACTATCAATCATTCAGAGGCGGAAAGAAAAAAAACGTACGGCACCTGTTGTTGTAAAATCGGCTTCGACAAGCCCTGTCCCGTAATTTCACTAATTCGTACGAAGGAAAATTCCTCGCGCAAAAGGATGGTGTTAAAGGTGGGAAAAAATACCTAGCAGTACCACCGGCGTACAGTGCCAGTGCCGATGAAATATAGAAAATGAACTAGCAGCACGTGTCCGCTTGTCCTTTATTATTCACAAATTAACGTTAACAAGCGGCACTGCCAGTGGAGGTGGAAATAAAAAACCGCGCAATTTATAAAGATGAATAATTTAAAGCAACGACGAGCGCGAAAGTGTGCTCGTCCTTGTCGTATCGACACTAGTGTGGTTCAGCCCTTCACCTGAATGCCCTTAATGCGACATTTTCTATTGTGCAAACACGCGAAATTGCCCATCGTTATACGGAACCTTGACACGATCGCACGAGCGGCTCATCCCAAGAGGTCATCCCCCGCTTGCATTATCTCTCCAATGTAAATATCCATTTGCTGCTTGCTTGCTTGCTTGCTTTATCGTGACAATTTTGCAATTCCGCATTGCGAATCGCGGTGCTAGGCTAGGATCAAGCCCATTTTTGCTTCTGGACAATGTTGTTGCTATGGGGAATGGATAGCCTACTAAACAAACATTCGCTCCTCCGCTGAACATCAAACATTGACCCTCTTCCCATATGGTACACTTTTTCGATTTTATATCGCTTTGTTTACATCGCGTGCTTTTTCGTTCTCATGCGGCCGCCATAACATACGCCGATGCGGACTGTTTAGCTTTCATTCTCGCCAAAGTGAGGTGTCGATCGTGTTTGTAGGTTCGTCGCCAACTGGTTGCCATTGCGTGTGTGTGTCACAGCAGGACGAAACATGCCTTTCGGGACTAAAATGAAAAAAAGACCTTTTTAGCGGCAAAGGAAACCCTAGCAAAACGAGTACGTTGCACTTTCCGTAACATCTTCACCGATATTATCCACCCACCATCGCAAGGAATATAGGTGTTTGTTTACATTCCCCATTCGGACCTCCCTTCCCCGGGATTCCTGCGTGCGGATTAGACGTCACAAGCCGTATTGTTTGCATGTGTGTTTCAGCGGCGAGCTAATGGCAAACGAAAGCTAGTATCTGGCAAATTTTTTTTCTTCTTTCGCTCCCTAACCTCCCTAACTGTTGCGTGCGATGTACCTCCGTTAATTGTTTCGTAACATTTCGAGGCCAGCTCCCATCGCCGAAGAAGTCAAACCAGTGTGAACCGGTTGCGGCTGACGGGAGAGGTTACCATAATAAACGTTTATTACGACGGCATTTGCATAATTGTGCTAGCAGAAACTGCATCGTAGCTGATTTGCAACGAAGTGTTATCAAAGTGCTTAATGTGTACCCGCTTAACTTCTCAACTGTGACTGAAAGCAAATTTGTAATATAAATTGCGTCAGGTTCATAATCGTAGTTTTACACATGTAATTTGGATTTTTTGTTTTTATTGATTTTTTTAAAAGATTGTTTTAATTAATGTTTAAAACATAATATTTCTTCGAATCTATAAGGAAATATTATCTATAAAAACCGCTTAAGTCATCGTTGTTGATTCTCCTTCAATTCCTAATTAAATATATTTTACAACTAGATCTGTTAGATGAAGAACTACTACGAAATGATTCCGTGGATTTTTCAAAATCAAATGAAAATTTGTGTTCAACGAAATTTAAAAAAAAAATCAGCAAAAATTGTTTTGATAAATCATTGCAAAACAACAAACGTATTTTTTCCATGTTTTTAATTTTTTTTAAATTACTTAATATGTTTAGCATTCCAAGACAAATGAGTTTCTTTTGATGTTACCAAATGCATAACTTTAAGAAACCTAAGTTGAACACATTCTGACCAATTATAATTAGTTTTTTTTTTCTATTTTTCTTCGTAAAATATAGTTTTTCCCCTACTTAACGAGTTGTTTTGAATGTTTCAAAAGCAATATTTTGCAGTTCGCCACCAAAACTGCCTGAACAAAAACTGCCTCTAACTTCGAAATTCTCTTCATTTTCACAATCACCGCGTGGCTGAAATCATTGCCAAAAAGGCAAACGGAAAGTATGTAATAAATCGAGAAAAAAAAACAATAAAATTTTATTGCTCACACACTAGTACCAGAGAAGTAAAGGTAAACAATTATTGAGAGGAACGTCGTCGCTTTGTTGTTGAAATCAAGAACACACTCATTCAGGTGTGATTGGGCCTGTTTTGAACTCATACATGCCATCCGTACCTTCCCAAAACGCAGATGGCCCTGCATGGGGGGTGGGTGGGTGGGTTGGGAGGCGGATGGTCTCGGTACGGTGCCATGTGATGATCGTTTACAAACATCCTGGAGAACTTAATCGCTAAACCAACACCGCTTGCTGCATGTATCGGGGCATAATATCGTATTTAGCGTGTCTCGCTGTGTTCCAGAGGTAGCTAAATGGTTTAGCAACGCATAAAGGTAGTCTCTAACTTGACGACAACAAGCCGTACACAAACAGTGCTATCAAAACATGCCTTGTAGCCGAGCACCGCAGTAGGCGCAGTGTAAACCCGATTTGACGCAAATGAAAGCATTTTCTCGCATCAGTTTGAAGAACACATTTTCCCCTCACACAGTAGCGCGGGAAGGGAACAGAAAAGGTACTTCCGCGGCAGTTAAATCGAGGCCGAATCTAGTCGAACACATACGCACTCACACGGTAACATGATTTCGGCGCCGTTTGTTGACCTTTAAAAATGTACTTTTTCTTCTTTCTGTGCTGCTACACCTCGAACGCATCTCTCGAACGACGACAGGGACAGGCGAAACAGCTGACGAACGCCACAAACACCAAAAGGGGGAGGGGGGATGGGGAGAGAGCTCGTTGCCAAGTTGCATGCTGCATCGTGGTGGTGCATTGGCCAACTGCCCGTTACCTCACCACGGAGCATACGTAATGCTGGAAAACAACTTGCCCCCAGTGCAGAAGAAGAAGGCGAGAGAAGGGGAGGGGGATCGGGATGCTTTTTTCTTGTGGTCAAACAAACGAACTAACATCACCACACGAGAGTGGCACAGTCAGCCCAGCCAGGGGAAGGTGTATGGGTAGTTTAAAATTTATTACTTTTGCGAAAGTTTGTGCCTTCATTGGCCGTGGCCGTTTGTGGTACGATGTAGCGAATGTGTGTACTTGTGTATGTGTGTTACATTCCATCGCTTAAACCATGTTCGACATTTTTGAGTGCCATTCGCCCTACACCTCCATTCGCCTCCTTTCACGTTGGTCACACGAAACAACGCGATGAGCATTTTTTTTTACGTAGGAAAAAAAGTTTGCAAAATGCGCGCGCGCGAACGCTTTCGCAGGCAATACCGTCACTAGGGTAAATTCCTTTCCCACCCATCGGTGCCGCTGTGCATTACGCGCTGCTACTGCGGCGTCCGATGCAACCTTGAAAATGGACGAATACCGCCAAACCTTACCGCGCCGAACCGAAACTACTGCATTTTCACCTCTCCGGTAAACCATAAACACACACAAACAAATGCGAAAATCCAACTGACCCTTCACGAAGACGCACAGTAGTGCACCGTCGTTAAGGTAGGATATTCCACTACAGTGATTGGTAGGGAAGGCCAGGGCCAACGTCGTTGAGGACGCAGCAAGCCATATTAAGCAATGGGTTTTAAAATAGCACGCGAAAGAACGAACGAATGGTTATAATGAGAAAAGGCTCTTCACTCCGTTGGGAGCAGTATTGTTGAACGTGATTCCGCAGCAATCATGTTGATTAATTTAATGGTGTATTAAAAAAAATGTCAGGATTTTAGTTCTTAAAATACAATAACAAAAAGCTCAAGCATATTGCTTATTTGGCCACAAAGAGTAAGTATTGTGAGTAAGTTATAAGCTCATATTATAGTAACTCATTTCCACAGTCACAAGCACATGACAAGTTCAATGAATTAATTAACGACATAATTAAAAAGTTTCACCAGTGTGACAATCTTGTGGTAACGCTTGGAAAAAGAAAGACTTTACTTTGCGGGACAAAAACCCCGTTGGGGCAGAGAGGATATTACGTTTGCGTTACTATGGGTACATACTTTTGCATACTTTTGTGTTACTATGGGTACCCTTGGACGCTCGAGACAAATTTGGATTCAAACTTTGGATGTTAGGCATTAAATTGATAAAGTACACGCCCGAGACCACTAAAGACTACCGTTGTACCGCGAGGGAACGATAAGCAAGGGAATAAACGTGAACGTGCTGGTTTCTGTGCGTTTTTCTAAAGTATGAAGGGCAAAGGTGCAAAGTTTTGTTATTTTTTTCATGCGAGGGAATAGGAAAACATCAAAAAAATTAATCTTCTGATTATATGGTAGGAAAATTGCCACGAAATGAGCATCCGAGTGATAACCACACTTTGAATTATAGATACAGAACCTGCTCCGTCGAACGTTTTGATGTAATATGTCAAAAACATCTTCTGGTTCTTCAAATTCGAGTTCAATTTTAGCTATATTTATGTTCTAGAAAAAAACACTTCGTTCTACCCCTCATGCAATCGTTGATAAACCCCTCATGCAATCGTACGAAAAACGATGATCAATATTTGCCGGCGCCACGTTGATTTCGGTGACATGTTTTTTTTTTGTTCGCTCGAATGGTTAAGTCTTCAAAACACGTGGGACATCAGACGAACTCTTGGCGGAGCTTCGACACAAACGAGTCATTGTTCAGTTGCGTTCAAAGGTTCGATTGTTTGTATTTCCATCGTTACTCAGGAGAATTCGAGCGCTAAAAAACAAGGTTGAAGAAAGGTGATTATGCTCAAATCGATAATTGTTTGTCAAAACAATTGGGCGAAATATGTTATAAAAATAAGTAACAATGTTAGGAAGACAAAAATCTCAATCTTACAGGCTCTGTTAAAGCTATTGAAGAAGATGCCAAGGCAAAAGTTCATAGCAGCAGAGCGAAGGTCAAGCCGAACGCCACAACCTTGCCGTGGTTTCGTAAAGTAACAATAAAGGGTAAACAAATGACCCATTGTTAGTAAGCCCTATTCCGAAAGTAAGGCAGCGGTTTATTCCAGTGTACGGCAACGGGCGGCACTTTTGCGCTCTAAATTAGGTGACTCTTGGGTAAAAGTGGTCCAACTAATACTGGTATGTTTCGTAGTTTTCCCGAGCCACATTCATGTCCATGTTTTTCGTAAAAGTTTATTCAACTACACTATTTAAAATATACCTTTTATGTTCATTTTTGCGATAGAAACTGAACAAAAAAGAGAAGAATGAAGAAAGTTTTAACAACAAAAATTAGATTATCATGTTTTAGTTGCAAGGCACGATGTTATTATCAAACATATTTAAATTTATTTGTTCAAAATAAATCCAGAACAGACTTGTAAATTTGCAATTATTGCTAACTAAGCTGATAAATTTTCTACTCAATAAGGACTGGTTGAAATGCTTATTTAAAAAACAATAAACTTTTTAAGAATAAAAAAACAATCGTTGCAATTGTGAATGTAGGTTCCTCCATTAAACACAGAAGATAATCCGTGTATGGAAAATGAATGTTCAACATTAAGTTCAGGAATAAGAAGTAGTAACCAATAATCTATTTGGAACAGGCTTTGGGATGTCCAATTTTGATTTGGTTTTTCTTCTATAAGTGTTAAAAAGTACTTTAATTGCACTACATATATGACTGCTAAAATGAGTTGTCGACCACTGGTTTTTTCCGATTTGATGAAGGAGGAAAAATCAGGTTGCTACGACTTTATCGTTGTGCTAGATTTGACCCACCAAAGATGAAAGTGTGTTTGGAGGTTTTTCAACGTTTTCGTTTTATTTTTACGTACGTTCTAGGCAAGAGTAACATAAAAGGCTTTTTGTAATTAATATTATAGAATTAAAGTAATGACATGTGTAAAACGAAAATTTTTACATAGCATCAAAATCGCATGCCAATAGATCCAAGAAACAGCGACGTTTATTTTAAACAGCTCTTGTTTTTACTTTCGCATCGGATACAAATGTAAGATAATACGACATCGACTCGTGAAGCAATGTAACACAAAAATAAACACTACAACCTGGTACTTCCACCCCTAGAACGGGGGAGGAGTATCCCAGCAGAAATCGTGGTTTACAACGGCTTGAAACGTCCTTCACATGTGCCGTCTGTCATAGTCGCTAAGTCTTTATAATTATCATCGCTACCTTCGATTTCGATTCGCTCATGTAAAATGCTACGTTTACTGTTGTTCGCACACTACCATTATATCCACACGCGAACGACTGGGCGGGAAGAAATTGCAACCGTGTGCGACCGATGGAAGGTTGCGATACGCGAAGTGGGAGGAGGATAAAATTAAAACAGTAGGCACGAGCTCCCACCCCATCTCACATTCCACGGGTTGCAGTACTTACCGCCACGACCAACTCGAAAGGATATTTGTAGATCCTGACGGGAGATTCATACTTTTGCACCATGCTTTATGGTTAATCCTTCGGGTCGATTGAGAGATGAAGGACGAAGTTTTCGCGGGTTAGTTTTGCTGTATTGAGACGATAAAATTTGCGGACTCGATTTGCCGTCCCTCGGTTTCCGGACTAAGCGCTCGCTTCCGCTTCCTGTTACATACACCCAACACGGGCAACACTCACAGTCACACAAACGAACCGAACGAAATTCACTTCCGGTGAAGAACGAACGAATGATTCTATTTAGCGTCGCTTCCGCCCTCGCAGAACCGGTTTTCTTCTGGGCACGTTGAGACCACTTTTCGATGGTAGCAATTTTCACCACAGAATTGATGCGCCTGCACTGTGTTTGCGTATTTTTTCATCCACTATGAGACCGGTAAACACGGCTCGAGCAACCACAGCATGCATGAAGCGACCTTCGGTGCATGAAGAAAAATTTTCCGTTCACTAGCCACGGGAACGACGACCGAGTGAAAATGCGGGAGGACTACAAGGTGGGGCACGAAGTGTGAAGAAAAGCGTGCCGTTTATGCGAGAACGGTTGGCGAGGAGGAATAACACTGTGGTGTGTGTGTATGGAATTTGGTATAGTAGGTTAAACACACGCAGGAAAAATTTCGATGTCGATATGAAACATTCACGAAAAAGGAAACATTTTGCACAGAGCACGGGACGATGCGTGTCGACAAGTTAGTAGCGTAAAAAAACAATACAAAAAAACAATACAAACACGTCCATGGAGGGCAACACCACCAATGTGTGTATCGAAAGCGGGTTAGATCATGAGAATAATATGCTGACAGACATACGCGAAAAAAATATATTACATTTGACAGCTCCATATCGAAACTGCTGATTGCATGAGATGTATTTACAAACATTAGTTCCAAAAGTTACGAATTAGAAGAATATATACAGTTTCACTTATCACTTGTAATAATAACTCTCCAAAGTTATGCATTTAATGAATAGTTCAAGATATACAGTTGTCAAATATGATAACCTAGATGGGAACTCTCGAAAACTGATGTCGTGGCCTCTCTTTTTACACAACAGATACAAAAAAACGCTTGATTCGGTTTATTATACCAAGTTTAAAACTTACGATGGAGTGTGCATGACATAAAATGCTGAAGTATTCTGCGACGTTGCTCAGTTTTGAACAATTTTATGTCGTTTCTGGACGTGTAGCGATTATATAAGGGCATTGAAAATGTTCCAAATTTGCTAGCTGACTGACATTAGACTCCATATGGACAAAAAATCGGAACGCGTTGAATTTCGTTGGCTCTATTTGAATTTACTGCTTAATAATGTTGTCGCCTGATGTTGGTAAGTAGCTCAATTTTGCTGAATACATTTTCTGTTGTTCAAGATATTGGTTTATTTGTTGCAGTACGTTAGTATTATTTTGTTAACCCGTTTCTAGACGTTTAACGATTTGATTAGCGCGATCGGCTCGTACAATAGTTCAGTTTGGGCATAATACTACTGAATTACAACATCTCAGTCAATTATTCATACAGTGCGTCAAATTCGAATCCAAATTATTTGTGATATTGTAGACAAAAATAGTATTCTTTGAGATTGCTGATGATTTTACGATACTGGTAATACAACAATTGTTCTGAAAAATGATCCAAAATCGCGCCTCACCATTATTTGGAGAATTATCCGTTAATTATAATTCTTTTGGATACACCACTCTAGCGACCAGCATCCATGACCTAGGACGGAGAAAAAGTTACGGTTTCTTGAAATATTATATTCCAACTAAATTTGGGAAGCAATGAGTCTCATCTGGGAGCTGCCGATCGATCACTTCCGGCAGTAGTGTGTCCACCAAGCATGAGGGATCTGAACTTGGCGCAGAAAGAGGTTCTGCTGAACATCTTCCTCATTCGGCTCCCCAGGCTCGTTTTTCTGGGATGGCTCTGGTGGCCTTCAGAATTAACAAGCTGGATTCGACTTGCAACAACGGTGGTCTGAATATCCACATTTCTGCCATCTTAACCCCAGCGCCGATGACGAACCGATATGTTGCGGATCAGGAGTGTCTACTAGACAAAGCGCATCCGTGTCAATAAATCCGTGTCTTCGGATCGTCATCCAGCAATTGGCGTACGGCTTAACTACCTACCACACAACCCATGTCACTGTACAAACCTGGTCGAAGACGGCAACATCCACCGTACCGCCCGGTCGGTCTTTCAGCGTAGTACACTCTTCATGTTGGTCAAAGGCAAGATTGAGCATGGTGAGCTATTGAGTGTGAATAATGACTCTACATAAGCCTGTGATGCAGCACAGGCTTTGCCCGTCGTCAGTAATTACTTCAATTATTTTATTGTAACCTTTTTATTTCTTGTTAATTACACAATAATTATGCTATAAATGTTTCTTATGTAGCTTTCGTACTAAATTGATGCAAAAAAATTTGAAAACAGTTTCAAAATACTTTTACGGTCTGTTATTTCGGTGCAATGATTGTTTAAATGCAGCAAATCAAAATACACACGATTTTCTGGACTCACACTATATCCTTGCTGGTTTTCAGGTTCGTCGCTTCCCAAATCTTTTCAATGGAATCGGCGCAATGGAAATTTTGCATGAGGTAGTGCATTATCGCTCCTGCATTGGTTTTGAATTAAATGGTTTCTTTTTGGGATTTTATTTTTAAGTACTAGCAATTGCTAAAATGTAGAAAAAGTAAATCATATAGAAAAAGTAAATAGTCATGTGGCATATATTTTGTTTTTAATGATTAAAAAAACTTTGCCTTATAGTTTTCGAGGTAAAATGAATAATTTGATCAAGATAAATTTAAGGATATATAAAATAAAGAAAAATCTAGTACTTGTAATGGTTTTGTGTTCAAATCATCCTTGCAGTGTCCTTGCAGGACTGAATGTAATATTTTTGGAATAAATATCACTTCAATGTTAATTATATTGTTCTTTGGGGAAAATCTATAGACAAGAACTAGAAATTATAAATTAAGGTGAATGTAGTTGAATCAATGTTTTATTCATGTATTCAGAAAAGTACATCCAAAGCCATTTCCAAAATGTCGTTCAAGAAAATACATATTTTATTTAAATATAATTGTGTTGCAACAAAAAAAAACATTATTTGTTATTAAAGACAAGTAACGGATAATAACGGTTATTTCTGGAATATTTGAAAAAGTGTTATATCGTGATGAAACACGCGTCCAACCACTGTGCATCCGACCACTCACGCCATCTGGCGCTCGTTATTCTTACTTAGTAGTTTTCACGATGCCCACTTCACATCTGTTTGGCGCTAAATTCAGAACGAAATGGTTCAACGTATAGTTTTCGACAATTGGTAAAGAATGAAAGAATTGTGTTGTAAATCGGAATAATATTCTATACTCTTAGATAAGTAGAAAAATATGAAATCTGGCTCATAATTCAATTTTTTTCACATAAAAACATTACTAACGTCTTTTATAAAGTGTAAATATTCTTACGTTTTTGTAAACTATGAGCCAAGCACTAGTTTTCCTCGCTACATGCCAGTAGTTTCTGTGGGCAAAGGTCGATCAATGGAGGGAGCATTCCACCACACTCGTACGCTCCTATTCCAATAGAACGCTTCCGTCAAAACCGGGCAGGCATCGCCGGGATGACGGAACTCAAGAAGCGATAGGCAGCAGTGTGAATTGTGACACACCAATGAGCCGTTAGCAAAACTTATTTGCAATAAATTTGCCATGGCTCATAAAAACGATGGTTCCGAGGGGTTGGTCTCTTCGCCAGCGGTACGATGGAATGTGATGTGGTTTCACAAGAAAGGGTGCACGGAATCATGACGATTCGAGGGTGAAAAGAACTGTGATAGATGCTTGCTTTCTAGGGATGTTAGACATTTCACTGCTCGTCAAGGATGACGGCTGCAAAATGTCTACCAAATTCGTTTTTGAAGATGTGAAATCTGCTGCGAGGAGTTTGAAGAAGTATATGGTTTTGTAACTGCCTGCAAGAGGGGTAACTAAGAGGATGCGTGTTGAAATGATGGTACGATACGTTCCATTTGGGGTTAAACATTGAATTCGGTCGGAAAAATTATAAAACAATTGGTAGTGGATACAAATTTGTATTGAATTTTACCAAAGATTTTATTCACCCAATGCATTCAGCAGCTTTAGTTAAAATTGTTTTAGTATATGATGTAAAAATGAAGTATACAATAAATTATTGTTATAAAGCAGATCACTCAGCCTAATCATTTGAATCATCTCTAAAGAATAATATGAATGGTTCAACAAAACATGAATGTTTTGAAATTTAGTGATGTTTAAGATGAATAATTTTTTGTTCATTTCACCACTTGCTAAAACATATTATTAAAGTTTTAATTTCCGGAAAAATAAAACCTGATGGTAACAATAATCTCTTAAAATGAATATTTGAAACTTCCCTATTATAAAGTGAAATAAAAGTATAAGCAAAGAATGAATAGTTTACTTCATTATTATTTGAATAAGTAAATTAGCAAGATGGTGGTATTTTTTGCCATTATTCTTCACCAACGGAAGAGCGTACCAGTTGCGATTTTTCACCGACGTTCGCCTTGACTCCAAACACAACAAGCAAACGCAATGGTAATAAATACCCTAATTGTGAGCAAATTTGTATGGAACCATTATCAGCAAAACCTGACACGGGCGTCTGTACAACCACCAAAGTAAAGCATAGGAATTTTAGCATCAAACGCGGAAAAGCGTCGGAAGTTAGAAAAGCATCATAATTATTTACCGTATTTCGAGAATACTAGTTCCTTTTCTCGGAGCCTAATTTTCGTCCCATCAGCCCTCTTCCTTCTACCGAGGACCAGCTCGGTCAATAGAAAACTGTCAAAACGCTGTTACCATACAGTAGTGATGCCGCTGCAGTCATCTTTACACGCTCCGTCACGCGGAACCGACCGTCGTGTTTGGGTTAGTTTACACGCTTTACCATTCGCACGCTGAAACAATTGAAGCTGACAAGGAAGGAGTAATCGGAAGGAGTAAGGGGGCCGAAGAAAACGCAACCGTTTCCACCGCCGTCTAAAGGATGAAATTCGCTAGCAAAAACGAAAATAAAAAGCGCATTACGCTTCGTTTTTTTTTCTTCCATCGTAAATTTAAGGTGAGGTAAAACGGGGCAAAACAACACAGTGGGTGAGGGTGAGTGGCGAATAAACAATGGCCACGAGGGGTGGGAAAGAGAACAACAACAAATGAAATCGAGCGAAAGGTGATTTTGTCCCCGTGTTTCTTTTTCTGTGTTTTTTTTTGCATCGTCCTAGAATCGGTTCCACTCGCAACGCAGTGGAAACCTCACCATCCGTAAGGTTCCCGGTTTTTGCGGCGAGGTTGGGCGGCATGGAGTCGCTTATTTTCTCGAAGCAAAAGCGAAGCGAACAGAAGCACTGTCAAAATGCGAACCGGAGAAACCGGCGAAACAACCACCCAGACGAAGCCGAACGAAACGCAAGCGCCTGATGGACGCCTGACGGGTTGGAAAACAGAAGAGACAGCCGCCATCTTTCCAACACCGGGCTGGCGAAGTTTGTGTGGGTGGTTTCCGTTTCGCTGACTGCTAGCGCTGGTGATAAGCGAGCGGGTTTGGGGGGGGGGGAGGGATTCCAGGATGCTGCGTGGTGCAGGGGGGGTGAGGTGAGGCGGCCAGAAGGACACAAGTTATGAGTAGGGAAAAACGAAACGACGCTGCCCTCCGCTGCCTGCCACCGACCGCTCGTTCGTTTTCCTACGCCGTTTGCCACGTGTAGTGCTCCCGTCTTTGGGCCCGGGTGGTTGGTGATATTGTAAGCGGACATAAATTTCGAATATAAATTAGACGGAAAAAAGCATAAACCCGGAGGGACTGAGATGGAAATGATGTCTAATGCGAAGGGAAAACTCCGACGCTGGTGCTGGCGCTGCTGCTTCGATGATTTCGGTCGCCGGTGATGGTTCGGGTGAGCGTTGCCAATTTGCGGTGGTGGGTGGTGGAAAAGTATGGGCGGAGCGGGGAGCCATGAGATTGACGAGGGTCGAAGACTGAGCGCTCGTGCACACGGCGGGCCCGTCTTCGATGATGCTCGGACCTGGCGCTCGCTTTCTTTCCTCTTGCCCTGCCCGTACCGTCTCACTCCGCCTCGCCTTCTAATGATCTGCCCGGCGAAGCGAGGCTTGCGAAGGTGGTAATGTGCCACCGGGAGACCGACGGGGTTTGGGTGGATCATAATTGTTGAATAATAACACGGGGGTCTTAAATTTCAACCATGCGCCTCCGCGCGTTAGCCTTATCATGCTCGAGCCTGGTGCGGTGTGCTATCCTTACCCGGGGAACATCCTGCGTGTGGAGATCTTCTCACGCGTGGGGACCAATTTACACCGGGTGGTTCACATAAATTCTTCAAGCCAGCTTTTTTTTTTGTACCGTGTTATCGCAACATGGTGGTAGAGTGAATGATTCGATTGCTTGGCAGCGGGAGCATTTACATTGCGTAGTTTAAGGTTGATTGTTATGAAGGCTGGAAAGATTTAAGGGACGGTTCTAGCAAATATTCTATGGTTTTATACGTTAATAGAATGTGCAGATTACAGGATAGCGTATTGTTTACCACATTCGCTTATAGTGAGTTTCCTGCAAAAACTGAACAATTGGGCAAACGTTTCTTATGATGAACATTTTCGATTTGGTTAAAACATTAATGAAATAAAATGACTGGTTGTGAGGTTAAGTGCAAATAAAACAATTGGTAAAGAATGAAAGAATTGCGTTGTAAATCGGAATAATATTCTATACACATAGACAAGTAGAAAAATATGAAATCTGACTCACAATTCAGTTTTTTTTCACATAAAAACCTTACTAACGTCTTTTATAAAGTGTAAATATTCTTACGTTTTTGTAAACTATGAGCCATTTCGATTTGGTTAAAACATTAATGAAATAAAATTATTGCTTTTGAGGTTAAGTGCAAATAAAACAACCAATTAAATTATGGGGCACAGAGAGCCAACAGAAGATTTCAAAAAAGCTTCCATGTCTTTCCTAATGCTATATTATAATACTTAGACAACAACCATAGGCATCTATTTTTGAGGTTATCTATCATAAAATATTTTTCATATATCGTTGTTTTAAGGTTATCTAACGTTAAATGCGGAAAATGCTTAATAACAGCGAGGAAATGTTCTTAAATAAAAAAATGTCTTTCAGTACAATTGCTGCTGATAATACGAATAAAGCCAGCTTAAAAAAATGTTTTTCATTTTGCACTAACTGGACCAACAGGTTTACTGTATCTCGAGCTTCACGTGAGCTACGCTTGATCATTCTTTATGATATAATTTTGATAGAATTTTGTGAACATTTTTTGAGTCCTACTAAACTAGTCATGATCAGTTTTCCACTGATTTCGTACAAAACTTCTACTCATGATTCTGTTATGAATAGTAATGTAAAAATCTAGTGTTGTGTTATATTTATGTGTACTGGTAACATCATTTCAAAAGCAAATTATTTAGTTTTACAAATTTTACACGATTACATATAGTTTATTCATATCTTTTATATTATTTTAAGCACTGTAATACTCTTCCTATATGGGTGGAATGATTAAAATGTTCAATCTCTTTTAGAAAAATTTAAAGAGCTTTTATACTTTGTAAAAATTTAATTAGTAAAATCTTCGTGCTCTCTAAAATCATTGGTGATACGATCATAACTGAAATAAAATTGATCATAGTTGTGAAATAACTTGTTTTAATTATTATAGATCTGTAAGGATGTCAAATGTACTACAAATCAAATTAGTATTTGGGCTAGTAAATTGACTTTTCAAATGATTGCTGCAAAGTTTTTTTTAAATGCTTTTAAAATCGTGTTAAAATCCATAATTTTGCCTACCGATAAAGAATTTAATTTCGTAAACAAATTTTCGTATGTTTTAACTTTTAAAATTGTCACTCCCTGTATTTTAAGAATACACTTTATTTTAAAATATTATTTATTGAACTCTTATTTAGTTTTTTTTTATTTAATAATTGTTGAATATTTATTATGAATATTCATCAACGATCGTACAGTATTTCGTCAATAAATGCTTAAAGGGATTACAAGCTAGATTAAAAACTGCTGGTTTTAACAGCAGTTTTTAAATAAAACGCTTACATCCAAGGAACATTACTATAATTTTAAGAAGCATAAATACATTGCTCCACATAAAACGAGTAAATACAATTGTGTAGGAAAATGAATCAAATCGTTTCACATAATCCTTTGCTCGCTTACATTAATCTTTCATCGTATTTCTGGGTTCGTAAGTCGATGTATTCTTTTCGATCTGGGCGTCTGACGCACCACCACCAGTGTAAGCGGAGGGAAAAGGATGGCGTGGAAAAAGGATGCCGCTGCTTATTTGATTAAAAGATAAGACAGCGGCTCAAAATTTACGACCTAACGCCACATGATGGCGGCTGGCGCGTTTGGCGCGTTTTGACGGTGGATGGAAAGTTTTCCAAACTCTCAGCTTCCGTCATCGAGCCTGGATGGTTGGGTGGTGGGCTAGTGGGTGTGTGGGTGGAGGTTTAGCAGCCCTCCTGTACCTCGGTGATAAAATATGTAACTGCGGGAAGAGGAGAAAACGCCAAAAAAAAGAACCTGCGACCGATTCGAAACGTTGGATTGGGTCGTTGGGCTCGTTCACAAGACATCATTTCTACCCCGAAGCGACGGATGGTTTGGAGATGTCAGCGACAATCGGTTTTTACCGGAGATTGGTGTGCGTAAGAGAGAGAAAGAGAGGGCGCTTTTCCACACAGACACACACAGACACACAAACACAAACGTGGACCGGCTGTGAGAGGGTTGCGAAAATTAGTTCTGCTGGCAGCGGCATGATCATTAAATGTAATTTATTTGATTTAACACCAACTCTCGGACCATTAGCCGGTAATTACCGAGTACGAGCCGAGGGCAAGAGCGGCATGAAGCGGAGGAAGCGAACGGGGATGTTTGGAAGCGTTTGGGCCGGTAGACTGATGGGTCACAGTGGTGCGGGTGGGGAAGAAAAGGAGACGATTTGGACGAGCATAAAATTTCAAGGTAATGGACACCACCCTCGGTTCGAACCGACTTTGGAATGGCCGGTGGTCCGGTGTCCGATGGCGTTAAGGGATGAATTTTTCAAACGAATAATAATTTACGGCGGGAAGATTGATGCGCTCGGAGGCGGAAACGGTCAGGCCGTCGACAGGAGACAGGAGGACCAAAGTCGAAGCCCGGCGTTAAGATAAGCGTTTGGCACATAAAAATGTGTTGGAAATTTTCCAACGAACCGTTCGGCCGTGATCTTGATCTATCGGCGATAAATCAGTGCGCGTGTCGGAGGGGATCGATTGGTAGCGTGAAATAATTGCGTCAGAGTGTTCCGAACGCATAATGTTACGGTGTATCGGAAGGCGAATAGCAATCGCGGGAAGATTAAGGCCATCTTTTTCCTCCCTACTTGTCATGGGAAAATGACGAAACCCTTCCCGCAAACGACCAGTGCTACTGTTGCGACGCAAGAAGGGAAAGAAAATCAAGAGGGGAAATAGAATGAAACAGAAGGGTACAGGATTTAACATGCGCCATTGTTGTTCCATTCCCAGCAGCATCAGGGACTTTCGTTGTCACATTAATTCATATTTTTTCCAACTTTTCCTGTTCTTTTGAAGGGATCACTCATTCAATTGCTAAAGAATAACATTTATTTTTTCATACATACAATGACATTTTTATATATTAACGATACGTAGAAACAATAAGCGCTTTCGTTTTTTATCTTAAGATCCCTACTCTTTCAAGCTCAAACCATCAGCAACGCTTGTCCATTTGTTGATAGGCAGCAAGTTTTATCCTTTTCTTTCAGTGTGTATAATCCAAAAGCAACCGTCAACATGACTTGCTATGTTTTTAAGAGTCTAAATTGCAAACGGACAGTAACAATACTGAGGAAAAGAGTTGAAAATGAAATTTTCCTTGAGATTTGAATTCGAACACGTGCGTAATTCAAGTCTTTTTACTGTTTTGGATATTTTTTTGTGAATATATTGATGAACATTTTGTGCAACATAGTTTGGATATGAATAATTGAATATTCTAATATTTTCCACAACATCAATAACAATCTGATAATATTTTTAAATGTGAAAAAGCGAAAATGTGAAGAGAAAAATGTGTAATTCTGTCACGAAATGTAATGCTGCAGTAACAACACCTTGTAGCACGGAGCCCCAATTCATCGGCAACGCTTGTGTACTAAAAAGAGAGAAATACCACCATAAAAATGACATTGCGTCAAAGTTTCCGTTTGACAGCGCTTCTGCTTTTCCCTGAGTAGGCGGTGATGGAGTCGCGAAGGTCGCATTATCCCGAACGGTCGCAGGATAAATTTCGACGCGCGCGCGTCTGTCGTGGTGCGAGAAAAATATCCTCTCGGTTCGTCTTCTCGACGGTTTCATATTTCTTGCCACCGTCGCGCATAACCGACGGCCTCATCCTCCCCACCCAACAAACGGCGACGAGGACGACGACGACGACGACGTTGACGACTAAAAAGCGTGTGTTTTTCGCAAAGCAAACACACCGATGCGAGTCGCCGGAGATACATAGCCCAAGTGAGCCCGAGCTGTGTGAGTGAGATGGATCAAAATTGGGTTTGGAGCCGGGAAGGGATGGGATGGTACAAGATGATGTTCGCTTTTTGTCAGCTCTCCCTCGCGCTTCCCTCTCCCAGCCCAGCTGCCGCTTTTCCCGACGGAGAGATGAGTCTCTCGGAATGGAATACACACACTTGCTTGCCATTTCGGTAAATTTTCCTTCTGCTTCCCTGCATCACCGCACCTGGAACCGTCCGGCTCACCCGCACCGCACCGACGGACTCGTTATTTGTTTTTCCGTTTCATTTTCATCTCGAAAAACCCCCCTGTTCGACGGGAGCGTTTGCTGTGAGCGTGCGGGATAGCTCGATCTCTTTTGCTCTCGCTCTCAGCTCCACCGGCTCTCTTTCGCACCATTTCACTGGAGGGAAAATCCTTCGAGCGCACGGAAAGCAAGCAAACGGCCGAGATCTCCCTCTCGGTCGTCCTCGGTGGGAGTGTTTGCTTGATGGATGCAGGACTAAAGCGGCGCGCATCGTCTGTTCGACCGTTTGCGCGTGTGGGTGGGTGGGCGGGTGGGTGAAGCGAAGCGGGGAGAGAGGTTGTTTTTCATGCGGCGCAGTATTTGCAGCAAGGAAAAACCGGATCACATCACATCACATCACGTCTTCGTCGTCTTGGTCGTCGTCGTCGTGTTGGTCGTCGTGGTGGGTGGTTTGGTAGCCGCGCCATGCGGGCGTCTTCGGGTTTTTCCTCCCTTCTTTTTTTGGCACGTTCGATTTGCTGGAACGTACAAAATACAAACACACAAGCACACATACACGCGAGCGCAGCTACATCCTGCGATGTTATATAGCGAGCGCTTTGGGTTTTGGATTGCTTGGATGTTGCTTTCTCGTACCGTTTTCGCTATTTGAGCCGGAGCAGAGCGAGATCCCTTGCAAGCACACACGCGTCAAACAAGCGGGCCAGCGTGATGGAAGCATGATTTGGTGGCGGATGGGGAGGCGATGGGAGGCGGCAGAAGGATGTTGAAGGATGTTTATGCTCGAGAGTTTTCGCAACGCCAGAGCGCAATCGTAATGGTGGCGAGAGCGAAACGGTCCGACCCGGTACTGGCGTGCCGGAGTGAAGAGTGCAGAAAACCCCTCGCAGAAAGCCATTTGGATGTTGTAGCGAAACAACGAACCCTTCCTTTTTTGCGTCAGAGTTGAGTGATGGGTAGTTTGCTCGGTTGAATCGGGTTGGTTACCGTTGGCGAACGCAGAAGAGCAGGAAGTGGTGCATTGATTGTAGTGATGGTGGTTGGTTCGTTTGTATAGTGGGCGGGCGAACAAAACTTTCTCCTTCCATCCTTCCAGCAGGGTGGAAAGACGGAAAAAGCTGCCCCTTAACCCGCATGACGAACGCAGCCACTGGAGAAAACCAAAACAAAAAAAAAAAAAACGTTGATGGTGGATTTTAGTGGGCTTTTCCGTTCATAAACTTTCTTCAGTGCTTAATCCGCGAAATGAGGGCATCCTTTCGCGTTTTGCGCGAAAGGAATCGTACGCTGTGCGACGTTTTGAAAGCGCTCTTAATGCGGCGGGAGTTTTAAAAACTCTGAAGAAGTTCCCTGCCCGACACTTCGGGATATGAAGCGAAATTTATTTTATATATAAAATACTTCCTGCAGCAGCCCGCCTTCCACTGTCACTCACTCGAATCGAATTCCTTCGCACACAAACACCACCGCGTTTTGAGCGATTTCCGTAGCGAGCTCGGGTGGTTTCGATGCGGGGACCCGGGGAAGGTACGGCGGTAGGACGATGCGGGTGGCGTCTATGTGCCACGATAAGCACGATAGCACGGGAAAGGAAAAAAAGGGTGAGAAGGCGGGCGGAGAAGGGAAAGTTATGAGAACAGATCCCGACACGTCTCGGGATGGATAAAAACTCCGCCATATCCCAAGCGTATCCTTCGATGGCTCCGGAAGCCCGCTGGCACAGGGGCCAGCTTTCCGCGAGGAGCGAGGGAGACGTGGAGACGGCGAGCAGGGAGGAGGTATATTTACGATTATAACCAAAGTTTCCTTTTCTTCATTTTGATTTGATTTGAATTCGACAATAAGGCTTCAAAAAATATATTTCACGTCAAAAATGGCCTCCGGGGTTGCGCGTCCGGTGTGTATCGGTCCTTTTCTTTTGGTCCCTAAGTTTTGCACCATCCCCCTGCTTCGGTGGTGGAGCGGGCGGCGGGACGCTGCTTCCGGGATCGGTGCGTTTGTGTTGATGAAGATGATGACTTGGGAGGAAAATAGCGAAACGGAAAACCTGCACCCGATTGGCAACAGGGGCGGCAGTGGAAAAGTGGATCAGCCACCAGCAAGAAGGTTGTGTTTTTTTTTGCGCGAAAAGCAACGGTGAAAGAAACGGTGAGGTCTGGCGGGTGGTGGGAGGGTTTCGTCCGTTTTCACCCGGGCACCGTTAATGATGATGCCCGGGAAAACCGGGACGGGCAACCGGCCGAGAGTTTGGTTTCGCTTGATTTCGGTTGCGCCCCGGTTCGGTCGGGCGAGAAAATTGAACACCGCTTGCGTTCGAGCGCATAAATTCCCCTTTATTCGTGGTTCGCTCCTCCCTCCCTCCCACTCGCAACAAAGCCGGGTTGGTGCGAAACAGGTGGTGGAATGCCGGAAGTGGCGCGAAAGACTCGCTCCAGCAAGGGCAAGCACAGCAACAAGATGAGAAAAAAAACCAATGTTTTGTTCTTATTGGTTCGATCGTAAATTTCAAACGCAAAGCTAATTTCCTTCGGTATGATTTTCATATTTATTTTTATGCCCAGTCCGTCGGATCGATCCTTGGCCGAACCGAGTTGATGTTTGCTTTACACTGCTCCCGGCCTAACCAATCACCCACCCGTACTCCCCAGGGGAAAAGCAACCGTCGAAAGGCCGGCCAACGTGTCCATTGGCGTGGCGAGCGGAGGGATAAAAATGATGAGGACGAATTTTTGTTTTTTTTTTGCGCATCGAAACCGGTCTGTTGCTCGAGGGTCTGGGCTGGGACTGGGGCGGAAAAACTCGTCCGTCCGGAAGGGTCGATGACTACTGGTTGAATGATGGCAGATTTATTGGACCGTTGATATTAGTTTGATTGGCTCGTGGTAGTTTGGTGTTTTGTTTGTTTGCTCGTTTGCGTATTTCACCCGCACGGTACGGTGCGCTCCTTAAGATCCGCTTCCATTCGTCCGCTATTAATCAGTGGGAAGCGTGTTGGGCGGTTTCGTGACTGTGATAATGGGTGACCCGGGTTCGAGTGGCTTACTCGGGGACTGTAGTACCGAGTGATAGCTAGTAGCTGACGCAGAAGAAGAAGAAGCAGCAGTACTTAACGAACGGTGGGAAGCCATTAGTGAGTAATGGTTATTGTCTACGAGGAAAAGTTTTTTTTCTCTCTCGTGCTGTCTCTTCTTGCGCTCGCCCTCTCCGGTTGTAGCTTGAGCGAATGAGAATCAAAGGACACGCTTTCATTGACGCACTGCTGAGGGGTTGAAATTTAGAACGTTCAATATGTATTTTCTAATCAAGAAGATACGATCGTAAAGTGTAGCATTACCGCCGCTCCGGTGGTCCCTTTTGGGAGGGGTGAGACCCCATCAAACTTTATGTATATTGTTAGTTGTTTACTTGGGAAATTATTGGCGGAGAAAGGCATTCGTTTGGCGGGCTTAATGAATTATAAGCGCGAACGGAATTGATTAAACGATCGGTTAATTATTCAAATTAAAATACATTGTCTTGGATCGATTTTGTGTTTTGTGTTTACAGCGAGGAATTTAGCTAAAAAAAAACTTCAATCTTGAAAAAATCTTTAAATAAAAAAAACTTAAAACGAACCTACTGATCGAATGATAAGTAATGGTTTTAACTTCAATCATGCATATTAAAGTAACTTGTTTATAATTTTTTATTTTAATATTGTTTTACTATCATAAATATTTATTACAAACAAAACTCAGTGTCATCAATTCCTTCAACATGAATATTTTTAAATAGAATCAAATCGTAGTTTTTTTTTACAGATTGTTACATATTGACATAAATGCATAGGTTTTGTTAAATAAATTGGATGGTTTGATAAATTCAGTTTTAAAGATGGATTGGATGGATGGATTAATCTGTGTTTGCCTGAGAAAAGATTAAAAAACACGGAGGAATTCCCAAGACTGAAGGCATCGTTCACACATAGAATTTTGACCGTTCAAGCAGGATGTAAAATGCCACTATGGAATTACTTAATATACTACATTAATTTGTTAGGGTCTATTGCGATACTGCCTACCAACTTATAATCACAACAAATAGTTCCAATTATCAATCTCTCCAAACTATTGAACGCTTAATGTATCATACCCTTTATATATTTGTTTGGTAGTTTTCAATCGTGCACACAAACACACGCGCGCGCACAAAACTAAAAATCCTCGAATCACACGAGGAGCACAACCGCACAAACCATGTCCCCCTTCCGCACACGCCCCTGCCCGCTTCGCTGGACAGGCTCACCGCGCCAAATGGGGTCCCAGGACGGTGAAATGTTTCCGCTTCCCGAAAATCCTGCCATGATCCTCATCATCCCAGCTCCGTTTCCGGGGCCCCAAAAATTTATGCACCATGCTCCCGCACTCCTGTGTTATTTTCCGCTTCCCTTCCCTGCCCTTTCGCACTCCCTCGCGCACGGCACGCCGATGGCCGTTTCGGATGGCTAATGCAATAAATCATAAATTAAACGACATCTTTAGAAATCATAATCATAATTTCTGCCGCAACTGGAACGCTGGCTGGCTGGGTCGGCTTTCTCTGCTCGGTTGCCCTCTTGGGAGTGACACCTGGAACGGGGTAACGGTGACGAGTGAATATATATGTGTATATATAAATATAGCACCGGCACTGGGCAACTTTTCTGCGGTGAAGGCTACCCAGCGCGTCCGATAAAAAAAGGGTACGATTTTGGGTATTTCTGTTGTGTTGTTGTGTTGATTCGGAGTTTTTTTTTCTCTTCCATTCATTTGCGCTTTAATGCTAACGGGTGGGAGTTGGTGTGCTTGTTGGAGGGGAGATGGCAAATGGATTAGGCATTGGAAAATTTTTGCTTTCCCCATTGTCATAGGCAAAACATTTCCTCAATTTGAACTATAATTAGGGCCACGATTTGGTGAAGAGCAACTGGGAATGCTTAAAGGATATTAAAGGGGGCCTTTTTAATCATTTTTTCCGAGTGTTTGAATCGCCATGTACATTGAAAAAAATTGTGTATTGAAATTGCTTTACAAATAATCACTTCGTACTAAACAATAGTTTCTGAGTGTTTAGTTCACAAATTCCTCAACCTTTGTTTAGGTTTTGCATGTTGCAAACTGCGTTTCTGGTATGAAATGCAAGTTGAACTTGCTACGTTATGATATTTAAAATATTCTCTAAATCTATTCTCAAATAGATTCAAATAGATTCATCGGGTTCAGCAAGAGTCTTCAAGAAGAGGAGCGTACTTGTAGAATGATCTGGTGACCGTTTTCTTCCTGGCTAGTCGTTTAAAACTCATCATACTTTCAATACCGATAAATAAATGAGAAATTGTTCGTTCCGATTGTGATCATATTTGAGAAGTAGAAGGTACTCCATGCATTGTTTGCTAAAAAAACATTCTCTTTCCTTTTTTTAAAGGACCACCAAACGCTGCGCCATCTTGAATTTGTCATGGTTTCATCGATCACGGTGAAGAACTGAAACGTTCTCAACAATTTGATTAATTTCGCATGATTCAAAACCCTCCACTGCGAACCATTCGCTCACCATCTACACGATCGATGAAACTATCTAAATTCAATCATAAGTTAGTTTTCCACATAGTTTTCTGCAACCGACAGTTACGCTCCGTTCGGTCGCATGAACGATAGACGACAGAGAAGCCGAAGCATCCCAGGGAAACTGTGCTGTGCGGCTGGCAATCGTTCGTCTTCTTTCCTAGGGGAGGGGCTTCAATTTGAGCGCCAGCTGGAATGCGATTGCAGCGGATTGCGAATGCTCACACAAACTCCAGCGCCAGTGTAAGTGCACCCGGAGCGTACCGTATGTGCCGTGAGATTGTCGATCAATATGGCTGTCCGTAGCGCTTCACGGCTTCCGACCGAACCGCTCCGTCCGTATATAATTGAAGGAAATAGTTTTCCCGACTCCATCGTCCGGGTGCGACAAATGCGACGAAATGCGGCCTCGGCGTTGACGCCACGCCGGCGAGGATGGAAGTGTGATGGAAACACGGACCCGAAAGATTAGCGCAACCGAAAATGATTCGAGCGACCGGTAGGAAATAAATCTTGCCGTAAACTTTTAACATATTTCTTAATCGTCCCCGAATGCGACTGTCGCTGCTGCTGCTGCTTCTGGTGGGGCTTTTCCCCGGCGCTGGAATGCATCGTTGGTTTCGTGTTTCCGGTTTCGTGGTCCGGAGATTGGCGCAAAAGAGCACGTGCATGTGGGCACGAGGCACGGCTAATAGAGATGCGGCGCATCCAGATGGTTTCCAGGAATGCACGAAGATTCGGATAGATTTATCTTGGTTTGAGCGAAACGTGATGGTGGAGTATGACGTTACACGTACGGGGACATTTAATGTGTCTATGTATTTGCTGTGTGGAGTGAGCGAAATGGAGCTGATTTTATCAAAAATGTTTGCGTGTTAAAAGGTTCTAAAAAATCAGAAGCTTTCGAAAGACTATCGACCAATAACAGACTAGACGATTTAAACTGTGGGTTGATCGGTTAATATTTCATTGCATATGTTTTAGACATTTGTGGGTTTTAATTATTGGGATTGTAAATCAATTTATTATTTCATAACAAGAACTTATTTACGTCTCATATTTAAAATTATTCCATCATTTAAAATTATCCCCTTTACAGCTAGAAGTAGAATATTTTTGTGAAATTCCAATCAAAGGAAATCATTTCGTTTAAGTCTCTAAATTTTTTCGATCCAAGGTAAAGTAAAATTAGTAGAAGAGTCCTAACCTATTAAAAAAAATGGGTAATCAAAGTCTGGCATAAAAATGGTTTGTAAATTTTTCCACCAGCAAACGGGTTGTGTTGGTAAAATTTTAATACGCAAATAAGCACGCATTGTTAACCAAACAGCAATTTTCTTCTGCAGTGAAAAAGTTTTCCAACAGCTGCATATAACCTTCCAAAAGTGCACTGCTTCCAAACCCCGTTCCGGTAGAAACAAAACAATGTCTCTCAAACGATCGCTTGCAGACTGATTGGCGTAAAGACACACTCCAGATGGGAGGTTTTTGGCACGTAGACTCGAAATAATAAAATACAAAACTTTTTCCCGGCAGCTTCACTTCCTTTGATAAAAAAAATATATCGGCCATATATTTGATTTTATGTATAATTTCAGTTTTAAAATGCACTTGCTTTAATATTTATTTGCTTCCCAGCGATCCAAGCGGAAAACCGAATATTTGGGAGCCTGTTTTTAGTGGATCTGTCTCGCACGATTCGGTACGGCAAATGGACAGGAGCAAAAAGAATAAAGCCGTGTGCTGCAATGTGATGAAGCTGGTGGGCCCATGTTAGAGTTTCCCAGTGCTAACTGCCACGGTGGTGGAATGAGTAGTTCGATGCCGAGCAACCCTTCCAATGGTTGCTTCGCTTAACTTACAGGCGCATCCACCGTGCGCATCTCGACTGACAGTTAGTTGTTGATGATCGTTTGAGGATGGCGGTTTTTTGTTTGCTTTCACGTTGTTTGTGTTTGTGTTGTATCAAGATTTTGTTCCCGCATTTTGCTATCCAATCTTACTAGTGCTTCCATCACTTCCGAGAGCTTCTATCTCTATTTAATCTTCCAATCGTCCTTCTCTTTCTTGGTGGTGGTTTGGTGTAAGAGAGTTTTTCTCTGTTTTTTCCCATTCCCCCAGAACTATCATCCTTTTTCTGTCTCTTTTGCTTTCCGCTTTCCATCCAGTAAAACGCTACGCTCGCCATCTCGTAGTTTTACTGCACAAGCTCGTTCCCAGGGTTTGCTTCTTTTTCACTCACCACTCATCGCCAAACGATCACCAGCGCTGTATGTGTGCGTGTGCTGCACGTGTTTTTCCTTTTGCTCTCGAGCTTTTCACTGTCTCGCTTGAAGCTGGGGCAAGTTGTTTGATATGTGTGTTTTTCACCGCTCCACACTTTGCACTGTCTGCTTCCTTCCTCCTCATCGTCCTGCCGTGTATGTATGTTGGCCCGCAAACCGGGGACGACGAGCACTTTGAACACGGTGGTGCTTTTGAAATGCAAAAAGCTTCAAGCCAACTTCAAAATTTACTGCACTCGTCCCTCGATCAGGCGGTCGGTTCCGCTGCTGCCGCCACATTTGGATGGAGACGGTGGTTCGCTTGTCTCCGCAAGGCTCTCCGTCAGGCACAGAGGATCCATTTGCCGGGGTTTTCCGTTCTGCCCGCAGCCCGCATCGGGATGGGAAAACGCCAAGGCCCTTCCCATGTGATGATGAGTCTCGTCCGGGTGAGTGGAAAATAAACGTGCATGTCAGCTGCTTTAGCCTTTTCCCCTGCCCTGCACTCTTACTGTAGCCTGCGAGGCAATGGTAAGTGTGTGTGTGTGTGTTTGGTTGTGATGTTTGCGTGATGGTTACGGGATAAAAAATCTCCATGAGGACAAGCGGCGCTGACGATCTCCGGTGGATGGCACGGATAGGAGAAGATGGAAGGCGGTGCGCGTGGAAGAAACGTGAAAAATATGTAGCAGAAATGTGAAACGTAGACCCAAGCACTGAGCTAATGCTTCTTGCTGCCTTATTTGTCGGGCGGGTTCGGGTGGTCTTTGCGAAACGCTTGGTATGGGCGGGGTGATATGCTTTAGATTTTATCAAGGATATGAAGGGAAAAATATTTACATCTCATTCGCCGAGCAGAGCGTGAATGTTGATGAGATGTTTTTCTTTGCTGCTCCATCACTGCTCCTCCGTCCGTACCGCTGCAGGATGGATGGAATGGATGGCGAACTACTAATGCACGGTAGAGCTGATGCTGCTTGTATGTATACCAAACGATGAGATTTGTGCCAGTGTATGTGTTGTATTTATCTGCATTAGTTTGGCTGGCAGCATCTGGCTAGATTGGAGCAGGATGCAAGGTAAATACATTTGAATGAAAGTGGAAAAAATTGAAACGATTTTTTCTCCACGATATTGATATGCGGTTTGTAGTTGAAATTTTTAGTGCAAAATATTAACAGATAATGATTAATCGTATTATAGAGATTCATGAACACATTTGTTAATGAACGTGTAGCGTATTATTATTATTTTTCATAAGTATTTTCATAACGTTTTTATAAGAATACGCTAACAATTTTCTCGAATAAACGTGGGTGTTATTTGTAACAGCCCCTAAGGCAATACAAACTCGAAGGAATGCTCATAACCCATTATGATGCCAAGTGAATATTTCAACTTTTTGTTTTGCATGCAAGAAACCGAATTTAAATGATGTCGAGGAGAATTAATTCCTAACCTCTTTAATATTTAATTTAATTCTAATTATAAGTTAGACTTTATATAATTATTTAATCATACGAATATCTTTTATTAGACTAATTGTATGATTATGTTTAAATTACAGCATTGGTTAGAATATAATTTTAATCAACAATCTCTTCTTATTGACACACAGCTAAGTAAACAAGTCTTTTTAAAATTTTTATAACTCTTTGCATCGCTATTTTTAGTAAGTTAATGTTTAACATACTAAAAGAAAAATTATCTGTTCATATACTGATTGATAAGTTAGATTTAATGTTAAAAAATGTTATCTTTTCTGCTGGTAACAAACATTCAATTTCTTAAAACTATCCCCACAAATCTCTCGAGTTATTGGAACAATCTGCGCGGCCAAAGTAAGAACTGCAATGCACTTTGGCTGGTTCAAGTGATAAAGAAATTGCCCCAGGATTAGTGGTAAACTACAAAATGGTGGAGGGAAAAACTTCGAGTGAGTTGATTTTTTTTTTCATTACATTTGTCACCCTTTTGGCTCGACCCAACTTTCAAGATCAATCTTTCGCCAAGTGCACCACACCGAGGTGCGAGTAATTTGCCACATCTTATTAATTAATCATAGCTGAAAAAGGTTTCTGCTCCCAAGTCTCTCCTCGCTACGCCATGCGTCCAAATGGACTGCAAACTATTCACTTTTACGTGTTACCAAGTGGCTTGCAATGGACCGTAACTGCTTCGCTTTGCGTGCTCGCAACGTTGGTTTACCGATAACGTTTACCGCCGTTCTGCTGGAGTTTGCCAAATGTCCACCGTGTCCAAATGGCTACTATGGCTACTAAGCGTGGCAGCGTTCCGTTCGCGTTCGCTCCACTCCCGAAAGCGCACCGAGTAAGTTGCTCATTTAGTTTATCTATAATTCATATATTTTTATGATAATGAAGAAAATTATGAAAAAACTTTACTTTTTAGTAGCTCACCGCGAGAAGACACTTGAGACTCGTGAAGTTGCACCACCGTGAGAAGAGGAGGGATAGCAAATTGTGAAAATGTAGTCAAAGTGTTGGAACTTCTTACAACGATGAGACTACAACACGCGGGCATCTCTGTTGCGGCTGGGAAAAGAGTTAAAGGAAGTCTTGTGCAATATATAAGGATTACTATAAAACACTTGAGTTTGAAAAGTATGTAAGCACAAAGTGAGAGAGCGTGTATGCTCCTTGCACACAAAATTATCCTCGTTGTTTAAAAAAATGAGCCCAAGTAAAGAAAAAAAATCAAACGAAAATTCAACGAAGCATGAGTAGAGGAAACAAAAAGTCTAACAATCCTGACACGGTGGTAAAACTCGAACTCCTATTATAAACACAGTAAACCAACGGAACAAACGGAAGAATTCAGCTGGGAGCACTGTGGGAAGAGGGTCGGACGGCACGAAGGCACCAAGGCGAGAAGAAAGTGAGACTAATTATTTGCTCCGAGACCATCACCTAGGGACACGTTAATCCAAGATTTGTGACCACAGGAACGAGCGGAATTTCCGAGCACACGGCCATACATTTTTGTGTAACCGGTTGGCCCGGTGGCGGGTGAAACTGCTGCCGAAGGAGCCGGTATAGCCGAACTGCCGTATCGAAGGGAGTTGCCTAAGACGCTGTGGGAAGGAAATAAAAATTCCTCCGCTTTTTACGATGGCCGGCGCATCGTTCCCGGCAATGTTTTGGGCTTCCTTTGGATTTCCTTTTGTAGGGTATCGGCCACGAGCGCCACTTATTGCTTCATTTGCAGACGGTTGATGTTTGAAGTTGCAAGTTGACGCTCTGTCCGGTTTTTGATTAGTCAATCAAAACTGAACTGAATTGCACTGAAAATTATGATAGACAAAAAAAAAATACAACCAATAATGTTGACATAATTCTCGTAGCACTGGTTGTATCGTATTTTAAAATTTGTTGTAGTAAAAATAGATTTAAAAGAACTGCTCAATTGATTTTTATGCGATGCGTTTACTTCATAAGTTTTGCATATGCGTTTTTTCATAAATTCTGCAATAAACTTCAAAGCACAAACACCTGTTCTACTTTCATTCCCATCTAAAATATCTCTACAATATATGTTTCTACTTGTCCAGGAAAACGAAGCAATTTTTTAAAGAAAAGACTAATCAATCGGATCGTTTTGATAAAGATGTCCTTGAACTGTTTCGTTAAAATAGTGTTTCATTCCTATGGTTTGAAATAACTTCTTGCTACACTAATTGAGCAGAGTTGTTGAGTTGAGTTGTCCATTAACATAATTTGTCAATGATAGATGTCAATGGTTTTAAAATCATCATTTGATCTAGATACTCTGCTTTAGACAGAGGATAAAGGATTAAAGCAAAATATTGAAAATAATTTGCAGTCAGTTTTGGAATGCATTCATCCTGCTCGGAACGATCAATTCCGTGCCCGGGGTTTAAGTGTTTCTAATGACCACCTTTACGTCGCCATCGCAGGCATAAAAGGAGACGCCTGGTCAGTTACGACGTTTTCCCGTTGACGTTCGACCGACGACGCCGGAGGGCGAAATATATGTATGGAAAGCTGCTCTGAGGTTTTGGATTAAAAACTTTTCCCTCGAAAACTGTGCCGTTGTTGAGAGCGATTTCATATTTTGAGGGCCCAAAACCCAGCAGCCGGGGGCATCCAAGGGCACGGTGAATGGCAGCGGAAACGCAAAAATGTGTCATAAATAAAGAAAATCCGTCCGTTTCTGTCACTTTTCCTGGTGCTGGTGGTGGTGGTGGTGCTGCTGCTGTTAGTACTTCTGGTTTTCCCGACATTTTCTCATCCCGCACCCGTGGCGTTCATCAGCATCGGGATCCCTTTTGTCTCTGCATGGTGTAACCACTTTCTGGCATTTATCAAACGAAGGCAAAAGGGGTAATAAATTACTCTGGTCTTAGTGTCTCTCCCGGATTCGCACCAGCTCTCCCGAGTCGCAGTGTGCCTGCCAGAAGCATGGCAGGCTTGAGGAACTCACCCCGTTTATATGTATAGTTCCCTGGGAAGTAGAAGAGCCTGGGAGGGTTTTCATCGGCGGGGTCGCCCAAGAAGTCCTTTCCGGGGTGTCCAAATGCGTCCAAACATTGAGCTTTTCGAAAACTAACCGGGCAGGCAAGACTGCGAGTGGTGAGTGGCGAAGGCGAGTAGCAGTAGTAGTTGTCGTACGATCGGCGACCCTAGCGAACAAGCACAGCGTTCATACATCATAGAAATAATACAAAATGTATTTAAAAACTTTATCAGTAAATCTAACCATTTTGGGAAGGTTTTGCGATACTCATGTGGCAGGGTTGAGCGCGGATGTGTGGAACCTTTGGGCACTGGAAAAGAAAGACGGGGAAGTGCCGTGAGTGGCAGCATAAAAACGGTGCGGTATGTAATAGAACCACCGAAAAAGATCTATCTCTACTGAAGCCCTGACTGCTGCTGGTTGGTTCAGCTGCTTTGCCTCGACTGTGAACACAGCCCAGAAATCGCGCTAATGGCTAACGATATGTTCTTAGGCTACGAAAAACCACAAATGGTGCCCCCGCCTCCCATCCCCAGCACCAATATGCTATGTTCCGATCCTGTGCAGCAAATAGTGCACCAGTACCCGATTCGCACCGTCGCAACCCACCACGCGCGGGTATCCGTCATCAAAAAGGGGCTGCAGTTGCACTTTTACAGCGTGTTTTTTTGTTGTTGCTTAGGGCGCGCTTTACCACACGCTTTGAGGTGGACGTCGTATATTTTTCGTCAACACTGTTTATATTTTCTATTCTGCACCAGCACTTTGGAAAGTTGTGAAACAGCGCAGATGTATATATTTGGAGAGTTTTGGCCTTCCATCATAATGGCGTTTTGTTGTGTGGAGTCTGAAAATGCCTCGAAAAGTAGTGAAATATGGAAATGTGGTTAAATCCTTTCGCTAGTTGCAATTTATCGCACGGTTTACGGTGGGCTAAGATGAATAGCTGAAGTTTGCGGTTGACATAGTGCAACAAAACAAATGAAGATATATGAAGCGGAGAATAAATGCGAGCTTTTGGCAATATACGAAGAGGCAGTATGAATTCGCTAGAATATATTCTTCTAATAAAACATAACTTGTCTGTGAACGCAGGTTTCCCATTTTTATAAGAAAAACCGTACACAGTTTTGCATAAAGCTAAATTTAAAATTTTACACTTCATTAAAAAGAATTTTTTTTACCGAATTCAAGATAATTTACACAGCATTCAATTTGGTAAAAGATGAAACAGTGATGATTCTCAAAACAATTTTGTCGATGGTCGCCTCTTTTAAAGTTTTAGTTTTTCTGTAAATTAGATTATATTATTATTAAGATAAATAAACCTTCTGCATTATATTATGTGAAAGCGTTAGTATATATTTTTAATTTGTTGTAAAGCATTAACTACTTCGACAATGAACTAAATAAAATTGAAAATTAAATGATTCCTTGGCTTTCACTGTACTAACAGCTTATCTAACTAACACAATTTTTGCATCTGTATACTTTTCATCGGTTCTAACGCTTCCGTTTCTGCGAATTGCCGAAACAAAATTTCGTTGCCATTTTGCTTGCATATTCATATCGCTCTCTTCAACGCTTTGGTTTCGGAGTCTAAAAGAGACTACGCACACAGAAAAAAAACTATTATAAACATTAAATATAATTTCAAATTACAATAATTATACTTTACCGTGTTTATCTTTTTAATAAACGAAATGATCTTTGCTCCATCGCAACTCCGCAGCGCGGCACAATAAAGCTGTAGCTGAGTTGGAAATTCATTTTCCCGAATCCCCGATACCCCTGACTTCCGGGGATGCATTTGAAAATACGAAAGCAAATAATGCTAGGCTAGGGCAGGGTGTGCCGTTTTAAGTCAAGCATTCAAGCAAAATAGGGACGGAAGGCTAGCAAACGTTGGATGTGTGTGAGTATGAGCGTGTTCCGGGATTGGAGAAAAATCTTCTACAAGAAAAACAAACACACAGCGACGCGCAGCGCAACCGGGCACGGTGTGCTAATAATTTTCCGGGAATTATTATTTATTAGATAAATTTGCACCACCGGTATTGTTATTACTGGGATGAATGTATGTATGCCTGCAACACGGGCTAAAGAATTCATTATACTTGGTGCACAGAAAATGAGGAGATTGCTAAGTATTGCAAATGCGCGAGACGGAAGGAGAGCTTTGCGGTGCGCGATGGTCCGGACGTATTATCTATTGGTGTGCATGTGCTTATTCGTGTTCCGGTTTGGTGCATACTGTTTGTCTTGTTTTTATGCAAGCCTGAGTTCACCTCCCTTGTGGGTGGGTTACCTGGGTTAAGTTTGGTATGCTGTTTATTCACTCTGGTTCTACATCAACGAAGATGAAGGCTCGATGTAACGAGCGAATACAGTAATATCAGGACAAATGCAGCAGGGGAACATTGGTACATATTAGTTGTAACAGGAATCTGGACATAAATTTAAGTTTTGTTTAACTAGAGGCTATACTCTTTGCTATAACATTAAACTCGATGAAATGGAAGTTACAAATCTAAAACGTAGGCTTAAAAGGTAGTTGTAAATTTTATAATTGCACCAGAAAAAATATTAATAAATTTAAGCAAGAAAAGCGCTTTTTAGAAGAGATCTCATATCTCTTCAGCAAGCATAGATAACCCTATAATCGCCACTTTTTTATACACGCTGACTGTCTTATACAACGTAATGCTGACCTTTAAATTATTTACAACGTAGCGTTTTTTTAGAAATTAATTTATAAATAAATCCTAATAATTTCACTGCACTTGTCTAGTTAAAAATTAAGTGATCTATAATTGAATTTTTTTTACTTGCAAATGTTTTAATTAGTTAAGTTTATTAAAATATAAAACGATTTCCGATGTCACGGATGAAGCCAGGTTTGTTATAACAAACCATAACTCAAGCTATGCTACAAACAGTGTGTCCAAACGTTTTACATGGCATCGGGCATGTTCAATGCAGCTTCAAATCACGAGACATACGACAAGTTTTACGAAAACTTCACGTCGTAAGTGATTTTTAAGCTCCTCAAAACACAATGGAACATAATTTGGAGTTACAGCGTTTTGGCGGTGATTCCGTGCATCGCCAATGCTAAACATTTCCATTGTACAGGTTACCATAGTCATATATTCGTACGAATACATGCACATACATACAGGTAGTTCTAATACCTTCGGTTTGGAGTACAGCCAATGGTGCTGGGCCGCTTTCGTTAGCAGTACAAAATATACGGCAAATATGTAAACAGAGGCAGAGGTTTTAATTTTCTTATGTTAAGCAGCAACGGATTAGCTGAAAACCCGAAAGCATCACACTGCCGGAAAGCCACGAAGCACGGGTGCGGTGATGGCGTTTTCGGAGGGAGTTTAGAAGTTGGATGGTTAATATCAACATTGCATGTGGTGAAATGTGTTGTTGTGCTGCTTTTTATTTTGTTTTTGTCGCTCGCCGGCTTGTGCAGTGCTTTTCGCTACATTGTGCGGTTAATGCTAGCTCTGAAAGTCAATTATCAGACTCATTGTTATAAGGCTGAAGGGTGCTGGTATTGTGTGCTTAAGCGTAAAAGTGATTATAACAACCAATACAGCTTTGGAGTATGATTCGTTTCGGGTAGAGATGTACAGGAATGGAGACAATCGCTCGTGTTATTCTAATGCTAATACTGTAGTTTTGGACTGACGCTATGGAGTCGATTATTTTAATTTAAAATTTGTAGCTTTTTTACGGTTCAGTAGAAATGTTCTGTAAATAATGGTGTAGATTAAAGCTAATTTGTTTATTGTAAAGAAATTGATTTTGCATCCGTTTTGCTAATGTTTGTCACTCACATAATGGATAAGTTCGCTTAAGCCTTTCATCCTGCTAAATGAACCTTTACGATGAGCATCTAAGTATGGCTCTCGTTTCTCAGCACACGCAGGAAGTAACAATGTCTTAGCCTGATTCATCTTTCCGTATCTCTTTACAGCTGAAACGTGCCGTGTTTTTAATTGGTCTTTGCAAAAAGAACCATCCTGATCTCCGAAGCAAACATTTTAATCCAGTAGCATAAAGTTTGTAAGGAGCAACCCGATCCTGAGGCTGAGGTTTACCGTCTCATTCTTACCGGACATCTTACCAATCCGAACCCATAAAGACTTTCAACCGCAACTAAACAATCACATACTCGGGCACACACATACAGATAGACAGCAACGCAAACACAAGATGCTGGAAGAGAGCATTCACAAACAGGGACTGCAGTTACCGGTGTAAACCACCGAGGAATCTTCGTCGTTCTGCAAAAATATCGTCTTGCTCCATTCGCCATGGTGTAATGCTTTGGTTTGGATACTAACGCTCTGGCTCCGATTCATACGTAGCATTATTTACTCGGTGAAACGTAATTTAACGTTTAATACAGTTTATAAATAAAATTTCATGCTAGCTTGGGCAACTGGTTGCTGTTACTGCACGTGGAAGCGATAAGGAATGCTGACCCGTTATGAGTGGGCCGAGAGGATCTACCGAGCAGAAAGTGTGTTGCATGCGTTCGTTCGATGAATACATCATATCTCAGACAACATGAAATGTAAGCAGGTGAATTTTGATAGGGAAAAAGGGTTAGCACAGAATAAGATTGGAACAGAAATCTTTGAAGCTATTTTATCGTCGAGAATACTTATGGACTATGGAAAAGGATCGAGAAAATCCAGAGCACATAGTGATGTTTGGGGTAAATTAAGTTCCCGTAGATTTTCAAAATTTAGTTTGAAATTTGAAATTGGCTGGATTACAAAAAATAAAAATCATTATTTGTTTAAAATAACAATACAAAATATCTTCTCCTTAAAGCTATCCATGTCAAGCTATTTGTGAAAGAAGTATTTTTTGTGACGAACACTTGTTTTTGAAAAAAAAACTTTGATGAACTCATTAGAGGAATTTTCTTACATTCTTTTGATTTTAAAAAAGACGGAAAATTGTACCATGTATTTTTATATAATTTTAAATTTGAAATGGGTTCGATTGTGGTGGGACGTATAGTTTATAGTTTATAGCTGTTAAAAAGTTTAATTCGTAATATTTTAATAATTTTTTGTATGTTGCTCTGTTACGTTAATTATGTTTTGCACTTCCGTGACCATAAAAAGCTGAAAATTAATGCACACGGCAACAAACCGAGAGTAAGCAAATTCAGCAGTTAGCTGTTATCTAAATTAAAAAAAAAAAACATTTCTACCGCGAGCAATTAACATTTACCATTTCCTATTAGCGCTATTTTATCGCAATAACCTAACAATGAAATTAACCTGGTGCACCCCATCGTGGCCGTTTGCCCACCGGCAGTCGTATCTTATATTTCTGCTTTTGGGATGAAATGTTCGTTCGCAAGCTCGAGTGTGAGCTGCAGTTCCCTTTAGCACCAATTATCGAATACACATCGCAACCACATTCGGAGTAGTTGAAATCTTTCTGGCGCACTACCTGAACCCGGTAGCAGGCGCGTTTCATGCGAGCAGAGGTTAATTTGATCTTTTCTTGCCTGATAGGGTGCCAAATTTGGAAGCATCACTGCATCACCGTTCACGCCGACCGTTCACTGCGCAGTGCTTATCGCAGAAAATGGTCGGAGATTTGCAATCGTACGTATCATGCCGGTTGATGCAGTACGGTTGACACTATATGCGAATGGACCGATATGACGACCGGGCCACGTGCCTTTCTGGCACCTTGCACCAGCAGCAGTAGATTCTGTTGGATAGCAGTAGCACCAGCAGCAACACTCGTAGTTTGGTAGCGCTCGTAAATATGTTTCTTAAGGGAGCAGTTACAGTAATCGTTTGCTGATAGATACAGAGCCGGATCGTAAGTAGAATGCAGTGGTGTGGATCACACTTTGAGATAGAATTGCGGCAAAGCTGTTTCCCCTTTTTGCCGGTACAGTTGTCGAAATGATTATGAAAAGGGATATTTTACAAATATAACAATACAGGCAAGTGCGATAGTACAGAACTATTTTTGGAACAGCCTATACAGACGAGGTATCTCATTCCACTATTAGGCGCCTGAAGGCAAAACAATTAATATTTTTTCCTGCTCCGTAAATCACCGCGAAACTCGTTTTTGCAGACAAACTTTGAACTCCACCGACATTACGTCACAGACGAGCGCTTATCTTAGTGGAAAATATCACCAAAATCATCGTTTTTAATGCAGCGAGCTGGAACTGACGACTCTTTGCCGTGCTTTGAGCACGTACGCGCCCAACAGTCGATAGCGAATCAAAGTCATGAAGGACCCATTCGAAAGACCGTCCGTTCCATTCGCTCCGGTCGAGGCTCTAGTCGCTCTTCTCGGCGATGTGGAAATAGCCTTTATAAATTTAGCCTCCCGTTCTTAATTAGCGTCGTATATCAATTTAATTATCGAAATATTGATAAAATATAGTGGTTGGCTGTCATAAAGTTTGAAAGGATGCTTAAATAATGACCTCAATTCGGCAGTTTAAATTTATTGAAATGGACCACCAAACTGACTGCTGCGATGAGGGAGCGGCGACTTGTACTTCTTTGTCTATCACCTGATAGTTTCATCTACACGGCGGCTGATGAGGTGCAGCTTCCAGGCGTTAGCTTGACAGCGAGAGCGAGACCTTCAATTTGTGGACGATAAGACTTTGATAAATTATTGGGATTTCGGTAGCGACCGTCGTTGGTGGCAAGTTGAGGTTAATTGTAATGATGGTTTTCTATCTGGGCTCTGCTGGAGATTTGATTAGTATCCGTCAACGTTTTCGGTGGGTAGCTATTGAGCAAACATCTTTCATTATCCATAATCTTGACACTTTTCGATGGATAGAATAAGCTCCTACCTAGCTTCTTATTCGTGTTGAAGTGCTCTCTTTCACAAGTAAGTCTCGATCCAGAAAGCAAAAGCAGATATTATTTTATACACACTTCATATTGCAAATGTGAATTAAAAACTGTCACCATAAGTTCTTCCTTAACTAAACGGTTTCCTGTCAAGCGACCGGGCCCAGTGATCGTGCACACTTCCGGAGGTTTTGGTCTCACAAAGCCCCAGAGTGTGGGCATAACTTTCACTTCACCGGAAAGAAACGAACCCAAGAAAAGCCAGTGGTAAGGATATCGACATGCTCGGTTCATAAATAAGACAAGGTTTCGGTATGGCTTTTCTTCACTCGATACAGTTTTTCGGGGCCCCACTGAGTGTCGCTGACCAGGCAAGATTGGGTAGGATGGTCGGAAAGGGAATTCTATAGCATTTTCCCAACGCAGCAAGTGAACGGGCCCTGATACGATGCTAAGTTGTGTATGCTGAGGGGTTTTCTGCTGGCTGTAAATGTTCTGTATCGTTCGGTTTCTGGATCGGGCATTTTTTTTTCTTCTGCCCATCTGATGGTGAAAGGCGTAAGAACGTTTTATTTTTTTCTCCCTGTATGTGCCCTTCGCCGAGGTGCTCCCAATTTTTGGCAACCTGACGGTTAGATCGTAGATAGCCACCATTCGGTGTCAGCAAGCTAAACTACGGGAGTCACGTGTGTTGCAATCGAAATGTGAGCTTGACACACCGTGCGGCCACAACAATCGACTTGCACAGTGGACGTCGTGCGGCCCCTAAGGAACTATCCCGAAATGAAGGTCCGAAAAGCTCGTCCGCAACCGTGCCTGCCTTCGCAGTTGGTGGTTTTGAGCCATAGTTTTTCCTCTGGCCGTCGAACGTCGAACATCGTAATATAAATGGTCGGGATTTGAGCGAGATGACCCGTTAGATTCGATTCCATTTTTTCCAATCTAGCGCCAAGATTTCGGACTGAAAATGAGACTTTATTGATATTGGACATGGACAAAATATTTATCCCGGTAAAGATGTACGATATCAGAAGTAATGGTGTATTATTCTCACCGAAGCGGTTGTTTCGGGGGCGGGTTTTACGGGTGAAACTTCTAGCCGGTCATTGATTAGAGGCCGAGGTGACCGGGAGCACTGATGACCATTCGATAGTCACCGACGCCCTGCGAGAGGGAGGTTGGGATGAGGTTGATTACTTTCGCGATGGAGTCCGGTGACATTATGAGAGTTTATGAATCCGATTGCCGAATCCGGTTCCAGTTTCGAAATGAGAGTGAATGAGAGTTTTATTAGCTCGCTACCGTCAATTAATGGTGCATTAGGAGGTTTTTGGAATAGCAGTTTCGGTTATATGTTAGTTGTTTTTCTTGTTTGATTGATTTATTTTACGAGAAAATGTTTACAAATTACTGATAAGAGAAATGCATTTTATTGTCTCATTAAAAAAGTTAGGATATTATGAAATACTAAGAAGCGTTAGAATAAAACAGCAATAACTCAAAACGATGGACCTAGTTTTTGCTAATTCAATTGTACCAGCCGCTGAAGACCGTCCACGAGTGGCTGTGTCCGTGGTGCGTTTGCAATATTTCTCCACAAAAACATACATCCGAGATTTATGCTGCTCCAGTGAAGACAATAAATATTGGTATTTCTGTGTACAGGGTTGGCGCCCCACACATCTATTGAGAAGGGATTTGTCCATTTCTTAACCCACCCTGCCAGTGCCTCCTGGAGCGCGTTCATGGATCCGCCCATTAGACCAGCCAGTTGCTGGCCCTACTGCTCCCGGGCTCCGTATTCGTGCAGCGATTTACATATATTTGTTATAAATTAAGCTGGAAATGATAAAATACCTGAAGGGCAGGCTGTTTGTTTTATTTATTTATACATCCTCATTCTTGTTCCCCATAGTTAGCCGAACTCGTGCGCCACGGTAAATCGGTGCAGTATCGTTGTGGTGCGAAAGATCGAGAAAGAGATCGTTCTAATGTTCTGCGGTAAGGTTTGACCGCTGCGAGACGGTGTGCATCTTGCCCAAAGCGAGTGGTGTTGCAGTAGCTGGGCAACAATTTTCTTGAACGGTCAGTTGTTTGTTGGTTGCTGGGAGGGTGTATGTTCGGAAACATAACTATTAGGTGCATCATCCGCATAAATCTGTGTCGTATCGAAAATGAACAAAATGATTACTTGTTCGTTACATAGGTTATCTGTTAAGGTTTTTTAGGCAATGCTGCAGCTGAACATGAATATTGCTAAATGCATTGTTTTTTTTATTAAACATTGATGAAGATTAACAAAAATGTAAGTTTTTTATGACTCCAAATTGACATTCGTTTCTTTTGTTTTCTATTTTATGTGGTCCAAAAAATGGTAAACAAATTCCACCCAGCACAGATACTCTGCAATGCGTAAATCCACCAAAGATTTGCCACTTCATCAAACGCTTCTTTGATACGGAAGTAACTGCGGTTAGCAACTGTATCTATGTTCGATTGGAAGGGTTACCCCATGATGTGTTTTACCAACTTATTTATGTATGCTACGGATAGAACGGTGAAAAGGACACGTTGCCGGGATTACGGTTCTTTTCCAGTCGCAAAGGATAGAAAGGGTGACGAATAATACTCCCTTTCGGCCATCAATAATTCACACTTCCTCAACGTGACGCCAACGATGAGGTGAAGGATGATGGGATCCCAACACGGAAGTATCAAACATATCGAAAGTACTTCCGCAAACTTTTTCACACGTCGCCTTCAAATCGGCCAAGCGTCCCCGCCCGTTTACTCGTACCGTCGTTTTATGAAGAGATCGAAAAATCGGTCAGCAAAAAATAGCTGAAACAACAAATGTCACACAGTCAAATTTATATCCTACTCATCGTCATCACTCTGTGCGCTGGGGTTGATGGCGCAGGGAAAAGGGTCCTCAAATCATGCGTCCCACGAGACTGCTACGCAATGCCGTCTGCGGACGACGTAGTAGAATCGATGTGGAGAGTGAAAGTGTTTGATAGAACCGTTTTTTTACGGTATCAACGACGATGCAGATATCACAACTCTTTCAATCGTACGACAGCGGGAGTTTAAGGGTTACTAACAGTAGCTACGGATTGATATGGATTGATTTTTGGCGAATGTGGTTTTTTGTTTGGCTGGTCCCACTGGAGATCAATCTGGGGAGACTTTTTCTGAAAAAAGGGTTCCGAACGACGTGACATGCCATGAAGAAGAAGGGATTTTCACTTCAAGAAGGAATTAAGGTGAAATGTATTAAAAGCGATAAATAAACTTTTTGTCAAGGGTATGCAAGCGATTAGACATTCACAGCTTATATTTATAAAAATAAATTTTGATTACAGTGTAGCCATAGTTTTTAGACAATGGCTTTCCTTTTGAGTTGAGTTGAGCTGTGGCATTAAACATTAATTTTTTAAATTTTGTATATTAATGAAACGAATCTTTCACCCAAAGTGACCGGGCGAGCAGCAATGACCGGGCATTTGTCATTGGAATGACAAAAGCGTGCGGATGTTATGCGCATGTATTTAAAACAGGACATTATGACTGGATTAGATCAATCCCATCCGATCAAGAATCATTGGCAACAATGATGCTGCGATTGATTTAGACGTCATGCGTGTTTGTCTTCGTCAATCGCAAATTAAATCTTGTAAAGTGACGTCCTTTTTTAACTCTCTGAACATATCAATAAACATTCTTTTTTACAAAAAATCAGGAAATGACAACTATGGGGTATAATATAAATGAAAACAAACCAGCGTTTGAACAGCAATTAACAATTATATTGAATCGCCAGATAAATCGCTACATAGCCACTACAAGCTTCAAAGGTTTCGTTCAGAAACAAGTCTATATCTGTATTCATCCCTCCCAGAAATATCGGTTTAGTACATAACATACACGCTGCTAAAGCACAGAAATCAAACGTCATAATTTAGATATCTGTTACTAATACTACCTTCACTACCTTATATGCTATACATCGCACCATGCTGGTGTCCACGCAGCCCGAGTGATGATTTACACCGTCGGCCAAATTAACCGGTATTTGAAAATTTGATTTTGGAATCGTTCGATACCGAAGCCAATCCCGTCCGGCGTGGGAGGTGTGAAAGTTCGTACGATCCTAAATCCTACAAATCCTGGCAACCGGTTCCACCTGTCAGCCGGTCATAATTTGCAAGGGGAAGAACTGGGAGCGAGCAAAAACTGCACGGGAAGTGTACACTTGGCCCCAGCCCGGTCCATAAATATTGAAATCCGTATGCGATGCAAGTGGATTTAGCACCCTTCAGCGGATCATGGTGTTCGATGTTTTCACGTCCATCCTGAGCGGGTTTGCCCGGTGCTGTCCGGTGCAGTGGGTTCATCGGCACCCGGTTCCGATCGGTTCCGAATGAAGAGCGTTGCCAGTACGGGGTCGGGATTGCGTACCCCGAACCTCCAAAAGGGGTTGGATGTTTACAACGGGTTTTTGCATTGACTGCTCCGTTTGCGAGGGGACAGTATGTGTACGAAATCAAATGCAATTTCGTGTATCAATGATAAGTTATTGTCAAATGTAAATTTTGGATCATACAATGCTGAACGCTCGGCAGAGCGCGAACGTGCTCCGTGCGCTACTGTGTCTGGCTGCAGTGGCCGCATCGACCATGGACGGCGAGGTTGCCACACCACGGCTGTTGACGGTTGTGGTGTGCAATGAAGTCACCAAACTTTCCTGATTCGGAGTGATAGTGATGGGTGTGCCGAACGATGGAATCAACGTGTTGTCGATAGCGCGCGAGAATGCAGTGATTTCCAGCGGTGGCTTAAAGGATTCCGCGTGCGGCATTATTTACGGTTTGCGTTTTATTATCGCGATCGTATATATTCGCTAGGCGTCGGAGTCAAACTGCGGGTTGCGATTGTGATGCTTTGCCTCCCCTCACACTATTCCTCCTATCAGTCGCGCCGGGGAAGCGCGCTGAAGGGCTGCTCGGAGGGCGATTATTGGCACCCTGCAAATACCGTCTAACTTAGTTTCGGGGTTTAATTAGACCGCCCACCGACAGGTAACATCCTCCCGAGCCGAACGAACTGGGCCGTTCGTTCGTACCGTGGAGCTTAAAAACTCGCCGCTTTTTCCAAGGTGCGGCCCAACCGGAGCGGCGAATCAAAAATGGGTTGGAAAGAGATCCGCCACGGTTTTCACGAACCTGTCGTAAAGTAGGAAGGTTTAGTGAGCTGCGCTAGAAACGGTTTGGAAAAGTTTCCGATCTGTTCAACCCCTCCCCATCGCCTCCACCGCCGCCGCGTCTGTTGGTGTATGTGAATTCTGTATTGGCAGAGGGGATTGTTTCGTGTTGCTGAGGGATTCCATTCATTCGGGGGCGCAATGAAAACTCATCTTTCTGAGCCGCGTCTGGTGGAGCTCGGAATATTTCGGTTATTTCGGTTTCCTTTGTAGCGAGCTCCACTCCGTTCAGTATTTCTTATCATACAGGCGGATTCTGGACAAAAGCAACTGAAAAAAAGAATGAACAGAAAAAAGTCTACACGGAAATGGCGATGAAATTTTCTTAAAATCTTCTATAAGAATCGAGACCGAATTAAGTGGCGGTGGTGGCATCTACCTGGATCCGCTGTCACAACCGAAGATCCAGGCCATCGGCCTGTTTCGAGTGGTGAAGGAAAAAAGAAACGACGCAACGGAAACACAAGATATGCGAGACTCACGACACCGTACACGGTACGATGATTTGAAAGTCAAGTCATGCGTTTCGAGTTTGCGATGTGGAAGTTTTGTGCTTGGTAAAAGCAAATCTTCCGTGTATTTTTGTTTGTAATTATGCTTAAAATAGAATCCGGATTCCGATCCGGCGTGAGCGATATGCGAGATTAGCGAACGTCTTAAAATATGCATTCCACGTCGTTGATGGTTGATACTGTCATGAGAAAGCGATGAAGGGTAATTTTGTTTTCGGTGGGTTTGAGAATCGTATTTGCTCTATCGTGATGATGATTTTAGAATCATACTTATTTGCAATAACACACGACAAATTATGAATTATACTTTAAATTAGTGGCTTAACATGTAAAGAAAACTGTAATTGATCTGTACATTCTCAGGTTTAAATGATGGATGAATGATAATATAGATTGAGTTTAAATAAATCATGAATTGAAAAATGGAAGCTATATCATTTATTCTTAAACTTTATAATACAATTAAGTAGGATTGCAAACTTTTTCACTAACGATATTGTTTTCCCCATGCATCCTTCAAAGTTTTAAAGGTTGGTAATTTCAGATAGCCTCCGTTAGGGGTAATCCGTGTTGTGTCTTTGATTTGTATTTTAAAATTATTTAGTTGAAGGAAAAACTCCAATAAATAACAAAAACCTAGAAAAAGATATTTATTTACTCAATTATGATCCTTTTTAGATTGCTTTATTGTTCATATAATCATGATTCTGATAATTAAGATTGAGGCAGACTAATCGGTGTACCACTTTTAGAAGTAAGTTAATAAATCTTTATCAATTAACTGAACCAAGTGAATGAACTCCATAACTGGTTCGCAATGCAACATTGGCAACATTGGCGACATGAACTAAATTAACACAACCACAAGAGTTGTCATTGACTAATCTGACAGATTATTTCAATCTCCTGAATATGTCCTTCGAGTGATATTCTGCCTAACTATCGGTCCCAGCGAAGTTTGTGATACATAAAAGAGATTTCTGGCCCACTCTAGCGCAAACCCAACCACGTCTCAAGTGCATTCCGCAGCTCCTGGCAACAGCGAGCGGCGAGCTGGTTTTTGCATTCATTTCATGCATTTTTAATTTGATTTTATAATTCCACGAAATCATGATGTTTTGTTGATGCTTTCACCTTGGGATTTTCATATTTTATACCGCACAGATACCTTTTGTTTGCTGTCGGTTTCATTTTGAGCGCTACCGAGTTTTGTGCACAGGAAAGAAGACCCTCCTCCTCATCCCACCCCTGTAATCTACGTACACCCGCAGCGTGTACGTGTGTGTAAGTAGTTATGTCTGCATGGAAATCAGTATGCAGCCGGGCAAATCGTGGTGGTGGGCTGTGTAAGCTCTGCGGCGAAGATTGTCGGTTTTTTGGCAAACGACGAAAATGGTGCCTGATTTTCATTTAATAATTCATAACCACACTAACAACCTTTCCACGGCTTTTTCGGTCGATTACTACTGGCGAACTCGTATCGGGAGCGATCTTTGCGCCCGGGAAGAACCGTGTTTCGTTTTTAATCCACCGGCTACCGAAACATTATTATTATATTTCTCACCTCCCTGCGCCCGTCAAGAGGCAAATTACCACCGTGCAAGGTAGAAAGGTGGTGGGCCGGATGGGCATGAAGCAGGTTGGTAATTTAATGAGAAGCTAAAAAATCCTATCCAGCCGTTGAAGTAAAAATATGTGCCAAACGGTCGGCCAAACAGTCGGCAAAGAATACGAAGATTAGCGGCAAGGAAAAAAATATCTTTGCCATTCAGACTCGAATGGTGGTGGTGGTGGCTCTGGATTCTGGTTCACTCGTAATTCCCTTTTGCATTCTTGCCCCGGCTGAGCATATCCGACCGAAGTTTATCCCAGATTTATCAATAATTGAAAAATGTTACGCAAGATTGTAGTTCGCCTTCGAAGAGTTTGCCGGTTTAGTTCTTAATACTAATCAACCAGAACTTTGGAGCTTGGGCTGCTCACCAGAAGGCTCGTAGTATGGAGGCTCCCGGGGCTCGAGAACCCAATCGACCAGCCCACGGAGGGCGTAGCGAACGGTTGGAAGAATAAATGAGCAAAAGGTTCAAACCTTTGGGGCTAGTCCGGGAAGGGTGGGAAAGAAAGAAAACGAACAATACATATACAAGGCTGGACATAGGGCCTCCCCGGGTTTACTATCACTGCCTGCCTAAAGGACAATAATGCCACCCCGAAGACCTGGCTGGCAGCTTCGGGGCAAGGAAAATTTCAATTTTAGATTTAATTATGAATTCTGTTTGATACAACCGCTGTACGGCGCTCGGTTCAATAAGCAGGAGCGGAAGGGAACGTGGGGAGCCTTGCGTACGAAGGCGAAGTGATATTTTTTCCACTTTCAAATTTCACATGCATACCTCCAACCCAACCCAACCGTCCCCCTTCGTCCCCGCCGGGGTACGAATGTGCGCGCGTTTTCCCCGAGGGGACCTTCATTTTCCGTGCGGTAACCTTAAGAACTCCGGGTTCCCGGAGCGATGGTGTGGCGTACAAAAACTGTCGGGTGATCTCAGTACCTTACGCTGTCCTTACTCTGCATGTTTACTGAGCGGTGGTGGCCATCAGATCAAACGAAAGTCGTGCAGTGGCAGTAGTAGCACTACGACAGCAGGTCACACTTTCCTTCTCGATAGTGTCGTAAATTTCCCTCTAATGGATCTTTTAGCATACATTTCGGGCTCAATCCTCGTGCAGCGCCATCGAACCGCTGGGCCGGGGGGATGATGGCAGGGGGTGACGGCACCTTCCCTTTCCAAACAATAAATTAGTGATTATGATTGTTGCCATTGTTGCCGTCGAGGTGATGGTGGACCTAGTGGAAGGTGAGCATCTTCTAGATAGGAATAGTGCCCCCGGTGCCTAAAACGGAAAGCTGTCGAATGGACGATTCATACACACACTCACCCACACACACTCATCCACACACCCGGAATCAAGGAGAGGCGGTGTTTGTACGGAAGATACATGTTTGTGTGGGCACCACCGTACGTTCCGTGTGCTCCACCCCGTTGGTTTTTGAAGTCTTTTGAGTTGGATTTGATTTTCTTTCCCGTGCTCGGGCGCTCGGCTTTTCATGAATCTATGAATCGGAAATGCCTGCCCGCTCCCGCAGTTAACTTCCGCACCGATGGGGAGGGCTGGCATTGGTGGCGCATTAGGACACACGCAGTTTCGCCACCGTACGTTATGGCCTGGCTGGGAAGGCCGAAGCGTACGCAAATTGTACAGATGTGTACCGGATGAGGCAAACTGTTTAAATATTCATTTGAGGTATTTTTGTTTTTCGCTCGTGCTCGAGCGTCGAGCAAGGGTACTTGATGGTGGACAAAAGTTCGATCTAGGCGAGAAAGATAGCATGATCTTGATGGTGACTCACTGGAACCCTCGTGCGGTATGAATCCTCCTAGGCCGATGGAAAAATGAGCGTATAAAGCATTTGTTATGTAATTTTCAGTACATAAAATGTTTTTTTTTCATAGGAAAAATTTCCGTTTCTTTTTCCTTATTGTAAAAGTAACAAACATTATTTTACTTATCTTAAAAGTTACGTTGAGGTTATTATAAATTATTTGGTTGTTGATGCAAAACATTCTGCTACTTAATACTTAATGTTTATCTCCATGTGTTTGTTAAAAAGTGTTTAGATATCGATTTTTTTGTGAACAGTGTGTAAAATTCGTAAAAACTATTTTCTAGAAGAAATTCGGTTCGAAACCTTGAAAACAAAGGCGTTGTTTTTGTTTAAGTTGAAATTGCAAAATACTGGAAGAAGAGAAATAATCTATAAACAATTAAGTTTAAAACTAATTTGGTTTCAGTAGGAAATCATTCAAAATATCTGTACAATTGAAGTTATTGTTGATGTAAAAAAGTAACATACTTAAGCACTTTTTATTCGTTTTTTAAGTGTAGCTACAACGACTTAGCCTAATGCTAATGTAACAGCATGCGTTGACATCTGTTTGTAATACTTTTCCAGAGTTTGCCGAAGAACAACAAACCGCTCGTGAAGGCATGATCCCCAAGCCATACTCAAGCGTCCGGAGATAGCATGAAAGGCGTCTTAAGCTCAAAATTTGTCACCACGTGAGGATTTTGGGTAGCGCTGTGTGAATATGCGCTTCCCAAACTACTCATAATTTTCCTTTCACTCGCCGTCCGTCCGTCCGCAGCAGGCTCCGTTCGTGTGGAACCTCCCGGACGGCGATGGGATGGAAAAAGCCGGTCGACCACTGCCACCATCCCCACCCCCCCTCTTGCTCCAGTTCGGAACAGTTTCTTTTCTTCCCCACTAGCTCAAACGGCACTTGTATGAGTTTAAATTGACTTCCAACCCCTTTTTTGCGTGACGAGGCGGTGGGTGGGTTGGGAAGCACATCAGCATCGAGCCAGTTGCTCGGTACACAGCCACGCGCTCACCCATTGTCATCTGCCCGAGTCACCTTCGCACGGGGCGACCAAAATATGTTTATCGCCGAAGCCGGTGCGGATCCCTCGGTGTATTGGAAGATTTCATTCACCTCTCGACCACGTGTCAACTCGGGTTCACTTTTTCATCCCCCGTCGGTTCTCGACGTACAATCTCGCATGGTCTGCTCCTCCCACCCATATCTGCACAACGAACCGGGCTCGATCGACACGGTCTTATCCGTTTTTGCCTCGGCTCTTGTAAATTTCATTTTTACATCCTTTATTTGTGTACATAACGTGCGATTCAGGGGAGTTTTACATTTCGAACGGTGTCACATTTTCCATCGGGGTAGCACAGGCTGAATTACAATACGCTCCCGAAAGCATCATTTAGACTGTGTAGGTGTGTGTGTGTGTATGTGAGTGCTTGTGTGTTTGCGTGCGTGGAAAGCGAACATGCTGTAAAGGCTTTCAACCCGGACGACTCGGATGGAATCTTCCCATCCTCCGACCCCGCCGTGCACCATCGTCCAAGATGGAGTCTTTCCCGAGAGCCTCTCGGGGGATGATTTGGTCCTTGGGCTCATGTTCACACGTGGACTCGGGCCTAAGTCGTGGTGGGTTGTGCGGTTTGATGTGGTGGATTTGGCGCGGAGCGTGTGACAGGAAGTGTCGGAATTGTTTCATGCCCACGTGAGTTGTACGATGTGTGATGCGTGATGTGTGTAATGCAGCTGTTTTCTTTCAGCTGCCCGGTTTCTTTATGATGATGATGATGACGACGACGATGGTGGTAGTGATATTTGTAGATGGTGAGCGAAAATACATTGAAACGTACTTTGCGGTTAGCGTGTCAACCCTTCCCGTCGGGTGAGGTGTTCAGGGAAAAAGGACTTACTTGACAGTTCACGCCGGGTGATAAAGTCTTAAAAGTATTGTCCGCCGTAAGTGCGTTGGTTGTAAACAAAATGGTCGAATTTATAATGCGTGAAAGGACGAAGGTGTTTATTGTAATATATGAACTCATACGAATGGTACGCAGGTTACGTGTCTTTTGTCATGTTACTATAATGATCTTATATGCAAAATTCCTACAAACTACAAATCATTTGTGATTATTATTACCATTATTAATTATTTTGTCCTATCCATGCTTCAAATGGCGATAAATATATAAACAGGAAATAAATGAAAGAAAGAAGTTAGCATACAAGACATTTTTGGGTTAATTTTGCTATTTAAATTGATAGAAAAATATCGGTACATAATTTTAAATTAGTTTTTAAGCTACATTTAGTGGGAACAAATTATTTTAAATTAGTTTAACTCTTGAGATAAGCATGCAATAAGCTGGAAACATGCATTCATTGTTAACCAGCGGAATCATTGCCTTATTGTTTACTTTACACATAGTTGAAATGTAGAATTGTATATCTTCAACAGATTAGGAAAAAATACTATTTTATAGTAATTGTTTCGTGTAAAAAGCGTTTTTTACACATATTTATAGAGCATTTATTCGGCGAGTTGGTCTACGTTGTTTAGTAAAAATCACTTTTACAGAAAGAATATAGGCTGTTATTGATAATTCAAAAATATGTTTTCTTCTTCTTCGTTTAGATTTCAATATTAGATCCGTTCATATTGATAAATGTTGGAAAATGAATTTCAATGTATTAAATTATTTACATTCATTTCATCTATATTTTTTTCCTGGTTACAGGGATAGAGATTTAAGAAAATAAATTATGTTTTTCTCGGCTATGCCTTTTGAAAGGATACCTGTGGGAAGTGAAATATGTTTTAAAACTTAGAAATTTTTCAATAGTCAATAGTAAATAGTCATAACAATGCTATCACAACTCAGACTAGTTCCCATCCTTCAAAATTTTAATGTTATTTTAGTAGCTTTAAAACCCTTAATTTCTTTGAGATTTCATTCTCATTTTGTATTTGCTAATTTTTTTAAATGATTTTATGTTCATTAGATGATTAAATGCTTGGTAGGGTCATCGACTACCAGAACTGGACCATCATGGAAAGTTATGTTCCACACTGAGTGATTTACTTTGCACTAGTGCTTATAACATCCGCGCAGAACGACATGCTCGTTGCAAAGTAACAAGAAACGGTTCTCTAAACATCCGAGACACATTTTGTTTGCTTTATTGGATTTGCATCGTACTCGCACCCGCAGGCCAGCATAATGGCCGTCTTCATTTTCATCTCCAGAGAAACTATCAATTCCATAAATAACCGGGCGCCTCCACCATTGTTGCTGCGTCTTCGGTGTTTCTGCAGCACAGCTGCCGGTTTGCCCCGAACGCTACGGAAGTGCATAAATGAAATTAAAATGCTGCACTGGCCACACAGTCAGGCCACTTGCCAGATGAATGTTTTGTAAAGAAGCATTCGTGTCGACGTGGAAAAGAAAGTGGCGAATTTCCAGGGCAGCACCAGCAGCAGTGGCAGTAGACAGGCCAACTTGTGACTCGTGGCGGAAAGACGCCATCATCCCGTGCGCTGTGCAAACGCGCCAGGGCCAGAAGAAAATGCGATACAAACTCATCATCATATTTCATACAAGTCATTTTGCCTGCAAAAAGCAGACCACCCAAAAACTCCGCTCACCAACTCGCTTTCTCTTATTCTCGCATACATGCTCGTACCGTTTCGTCTGTCCATCCGGGAGTTCCTCACTCAGAAACGGCAGGCAGCCGGCTTTCACCCCCTTCGACGGTAAAATAAATCCCCGAATCCCCCATACCCTTTCGAAACACCAGTACCCGGTCCGGACATGGTTGTACAATTGTGCACACAGTGTTTTCACAGTTGAAGTAATTGAATTTTGCTGTAAATGAAGGAAACTTGGGATAAAATAATTTAAACTTCACCTCGCTCCGAACGTCCCACTCCTCGTGGGGTTGGCGCGTTCCGTTCCTGAGACCGATTTGCACAAAGGGAAAGGATCCAATCCGGGCCAAGGGATCACATTTGGTGCGAGCGGTAGGTGCGCTAAGTCGACGACGTCGTCGTCGAATTTTCTCCTTTCCGACGGGTGCGAGCTGCGAGCTGATGATTTTCGCCCGTTGACGTAAAAGTCAGATATAGCCGAGCCGAAAATTTACCATTGGCTGGTACAGCTTGTTCTTGTGAAAAGCCGGGCGCACAAATGGCGGCCACAATTATCCTGGGACGCTACAGGCGGACGCCGCTCTTTGCCACACGCAAAAGCAAGAGTTGTTTATGTGTTAATGCCTTCGGGTTTGGTCGCCGTTCGCCGTCAGGATCGAGCGGGTGATGGTTTTTTGAGTCCGTGACGAAAACATGACCATGATGATGGTCAACCCCCGTTTTCGCAGAAAATTAGTAAGCCCATCCAGCCGTGAGTGGCGGAATGTGTTCGGCAGATACTTGCGAGTCAGGATAAATAGCGAGATAGAGAGAGAGAGAGAGAGAGAGAGAGAGAGAGCGAGACGGAGAGTGAGATAGCGCGGCAGAGAATGTTGAAATAGGATCGCTTTTACTTTGGGACCGATGGCCGCCGGACGAAGTTTTGAAAATGGGAGGGATTTATATTATTTTGTTATATTTTAATCTGCAAATTGAAGCTCTGGTGATGGTTTGGAATGTGCGCACACAAAGCAAACGGCACACAAAACAGCAACAAAAGCTCCCCAGTTCCATCGTGTTGTTTCGGAACAGTATCAAATGGAGAGGAGTGTGAACGATGGAGTGAAAATGTTTGGTTTTTGTGTCAATCAATGAGCGAGCAAAAAACCCCTTCCAAAGGGTTCTTTGTCGAACTAGCACTTTCGGCGAAGTCGTTGGTATTATGAGACGAGTTCGCCTAGGGGTTGGTGGGAGCGTAGATTGAAGCACAAAAACGTGACTCTCATTTTTCGACCACCTTCCACCACCACCACCACCGGTCGGCCTGTTCGGTGATGCCGGGGTTCAGTGTACGAAAAAAGTAAATTTAATTTATTATTAATTTATATGCACTTTTCTGATTTTGCGCTGCTTGGCCTTTCCACCGTGCCGTTCGCATCTATCAGGACGAATGTTTCGACTACCGGAATGGTTCTGTTTCGGAGTCGTTTTTTTTTGTGTTACGAATTTCCATCAGCTTATTAAAAAGTGGTGCAGATTTCGAGGAGAAAATTTTTAATTGATCTCGAGTGAATTACGATCGTGCCTTTGCGTGACTGCTGGTGGGATTTATTTGTGTGCCGACGGTGAAGTGCGGGCGGTGGTGATGCATACGAGTGAATAAATTCGTATTTTCTCCTCGCTCGACCGGGCAGGGTCGAGCCTGATTGCGTTCGTAATAAGATTTGTTTTGCTGTTGTGCTTTATACTTTGTTGATGCATTTTAAGTGTTCGAGCAACTTTTACTGACAAACGAAAACGAGACTCGGAGTAAATTATGGCCAAATATCAGTGCTCATTTATCAGCATTATCTCATCGAACGCACGGGGGGCAGGGAGATCCTGGGATCGGGTGACTCTTTTCGGTCGCCGGGAAATTCACTGATTGGTAACCGGATGTCGAAGTCGTTAATTGAAATCATATTTCTTCCCACAGCCGCCGCTGCGTTGATCGCAATCACATTTTACTCCTCATCGCCTCACCCAACTTCGTGCTTCGCCGAAACCCTTCGCCGTCGCTCGTCGACGAACTTCTCGGTTCGACCGCAATTGGATTGAGTTTTCGAGCGGCGTGCACATTTTGCACAATGCGTGCACAGTCTGCGTCGTCCTACTGGGCGTGATACGCCGCTCTACGTTTCGGATACTTCTCGCCTGGAGTGGTTTGCTTCAACGGTGGCTCTGAGCCAGAGAGCTGCGTGTTTATGTGTGTAATTCTTATGATTAGGAAGATTGAAAATGAAAGTCACGATTTTGTCTTTATTACAGTTCTCTGATGGAAAAATAATGCTTACCGATGAGATGATCACATCACCAGCTCGGAAGGTCCTGCACTAAACGCGACAAAAAGCGCCCGAAGCGTGTGTACCGTGTTTTGGGTGGCGAGAAATGAGATTGAGAAGAAGACCGTAGGAGTAGGCGGAGATGGCGTCGGGGTCCGGGAATCATCTTATGCCCGGCGAGTGTTGGGATATCGACGAAATCTCACCCCAGACCACATTCAGCGGAAAGCGTTTTGCGATACCTTCGATCCGTTTGAGGGCAGCCCTTGACGCTAGGGTTCGTGGCCAAGGATGGTTGCGTGAGCTGGCGGCTCTATATCGAGTGGCTTGGATGACACTCCAACTCTATCGGATGAGCGGTGATGGGGCGGGGTGAGAAGCGTGGGTAGTGGAGGCAAACCCGATTCGGCACTAATCTACTGCTGCAGAATTTTGTCTCTGCGAAACAGTGCCTGTCGGCAGTTGGGAGAAATGCCGCAACGAAAATGCTCATAGATTTTCCGATTATTCTACTTTATTGTCACCCAATGCAGCACGTTGATGGGAGATGGTACGGGATAAAAGGCACCATCGTAAGATTGGGTCTGGGCGTGAAGGTAGCGCTGAGCATTGCGTAGGGAGCAGGAGTAAAATCTTATTGCTTGTTCTCAGTGAAGGTAAACAGTTGACGCCAGACAATTATGTAACGTAATTTAAATTAATCGTTCGTTGTCCTTTGCACTAATCAATGTTCGGTTGACGTTTGTATATAACTATCTAATATCAAAGGAAATGATGAGAGTATTTTATTTTATATGATTTTACAACATGATTCGTTTGTTTCCAATAATTTTTACATTATAGGATACAAAGAATTGGTGTTAAAAGAATAACTATATAAATTTTCTACTCTTTTGATTTTACTGTTCTAATGAATCAATTAAAAACTTTACCGAAAATAAATAAATAAATTATAATAAATCATATTAATTAGATTAGATCATTAGATTAGATTAAATTCGATTAGATCATATTAGATCATATTAATCATATAGGAAAATCATTAAAATAATATAAAATAAGCATTCATTTCCATTTTTCTTCGAAGAAAATATATCACACAACTGACATACTGACATAGGACATGATTGCCTTATCGTTCCTTTCCTTGTTTCATACATGATTTTTCATAAGTTTTTTTCGATTATAAAGTATCCTATTAATTATAAAACAGTCACAGCAATTAAATTGCAAGAATATCAATACTAGAAAATGACATAGATCATATTATTCATAGTTTTTTAAAATAATCTTTTTCATTTCTTATAATTAACTGCATATGTATATTGACCAGTGGCAAATGTAGCTGGAATTAAGGGATAAAGAAATTGCAATAAAAAGGTAGCAACCGGTAATCGGATCATGTGCATACTCGCCTTTATGATACGAATCTTGCCATTCGAGAAATAATCCGAAATATCAACCTTCCAAAGTGACCAAACTGTTGGTCGCTTCCATTGCAAACCATCACCCAGCACCTTCGAGCAGTGTTGGGTCTATTCTGAGCAAATAAAAATAAACTCACAGCTGTAATTGGTCGAAGACTTTAATTGTTGTCACGAAATATTTCGCCCAGCGGTATCTTGTTTGGAAAATTAGAATTTTAATAATACAGCTTCTAACTACTACTTTACGACGCGTTCGGTGTCGATGAGGTTTCTCTCCCGAGTCGGATAGAACAACACAAACGAACAAACGAAATTCATTCCTAAAGATAGTGAGAATCAGCACTGCATAACACAGGCGTACGGAGAGGGAAAAAATCACTATCGCTCCTGTTGCGTCCTCATCACACGCGCCCGTATCGTTTCGAGTGGAAAATTCAAAAATTACAGTTTTCGGTCATTACGACTATTTGGGGAGAAATGATCGTTGTCGCTTTACGGCGAACGTACAAGCGACCGGTTCCTCATGGAAGGGGCATTCGTTCCGGTGAATGCGCCTGGCGTGGACCACCTTCCACCTTTCCTACGCTAGCTCATTGGGTGTGACTTTTGTATTTCAATTTCCTTCCCGGTTTTTTAACTGTTCCTGCATGTCTCGAAAACGGTGGAACTGCCGGACAGGATTTTATTCGCAGCAAACGGTTAGTGGAGGTGCAACCATTATGAGTATGGACGCTATTTCGTTTGAACAAAATGCTGGTGTTTTTATAGCACGCGGTGGAAGAATGCTCTCTCGGAGAGGGTGACGTTGAGCTAAATATTCAATTAGTTGCTAATTGTAAAAATTATATCTATTACACGTTGTTTCGCTACGTAAAATTGGAAGTCATTTGGACGGGTGGTGAGATCGGTTTAGGTCGAACAACAAGGAAAAGGTTTTTTTAGGGAAAATTTGCTAAAATCTCTAATTGCTGCTCCATTGCCTTACGAATGGAACCAGCGAACTGAGCACTTCGATTAGCAATATCCGGCAATTGTTTCCAAAAGATTTGATTGGATTTCGCTAATTTTAACATCAAGCTGCATGCTCCAATTAAAGGAAGCCATTTTGTCAATATGGTTTGCAAAAATTTACTTAGCCAGTAGAAAAAAAACACCCTGAAGGTGTGATGTCGGTGCCTTATCCTCTTCCGTTTCAGCGCCCTCACACACCGACTAATGTATTACCATAAACGGTTTTTCCGAGTGCGCGTCTGCGGTTGGCAAACTTATTTCGAAATAAAAGCAAAGCGGGCAAAAGTTGTCAGTCTTCGCGCAGGGGCACAGCCTGGAGCAAACGCGACGCGACGATGATGGAACGAAACGAAATTAGTGTCATCCTGCGGTCGGTCGTTGTCGCAGTTCGCACATACCCGGAGCTTTGAATACAATTTACCATCCAACAATGCTCAGGTGTGCTGGCATCAAATGACGCAAAGCAATTCCCATGCTCTTCTCTGCTGAAACACGCGCGCGTTTCTTTTTCTCACCGCCTCCTTAGACGACTCCTCGGAACGTAGTAGGCTAACGTCAACGTTCAGCCGAAGGGGATGACAGCAGCAGCAGCAGCAGCAGCAGCAGGCAGCGGTAGCAAATGCGACGAAGGAATTAACATATTCACCGGGCGAAAGTATCTTTCTTCATTTCACTTCGCTTAAAAATTTCCATACAAAGTAAACTTGTGTGTGGACCTGCACGAAGCACGAAGGCGTTCACGTATGGCATAACACGTCGATGAGTGCAAAACGGTCGGGCGGATCTTCACCGCGTTATTATGCCACATGCCAGCAGCGGGAAAATTGCAAACTTTTCACATTTCCTTGCTGCCGCTGCCACACTGCCGTTGAAAAGACGAAACATCGCGTAACATATCTGGGTGCTCGTTTTTTTCTTTGGCGCTGTAAAAGCTTTTCCTCACCTTTTGTTTGCCAGGCTTCTGGTATTGCGTTATTCTTGGTGGCAGGTTTGAGTACGTTTTGTTTTCGCTTCTGTTAGCATTAAGCCTGAATTCTTACTTAAACGACACGATACGAGGAGCAAAGCAGAAAATGGAACAAATAGAAAAAGGTTTCTTTACTTGCGCTACACCGCAGCGTGTGCGATCTCTGAAGCTTAATCCATATTCGGCACTTTACTTATTGAAGTGGCAGTACATCGCGCACATATCGCGAGTGGTGAGACAAGCGGCCCTTCAATAAGACAGCAGCAACCGTCTTGCCGGTGAACGGTGTCGTTTAGGGTAGCTGTCTTTTCTTTTAGTTTTTGCTTGCAAAAAGGACGATCACATGATGCTACCTAAATGTCTTACAGATGTTTTCGCCCGAAGCGAAACCACTGGTATATTCATGTATTTTTACGATTCGTCGTGCACCTTCGTACCTTTCGCGATGTCGTTTGTGGATGGTGTGGTTTTTAGAGTGTGATGGTTTGGAAAAATATCCCATTCCCGATGCCCATTCCCGGTGTCCAGCAAACGGTGACAACATTACCCCGCGGGTCGTCGTGTTCGGCAAAGTAGTCAATACATTAGTAAAACAGCTCTATCTTCCAGTGGGGCACATTCTTTGGAAGCCGTTGGGAAGTCACTGAAAGGATCACCTACAAAAAAATGTGGAACAAAAAAAAAAGTAGCAAACATTCTACACGACCGCGGGACAAAGGCAACACATGCAGATGTGTCAAATTTGGCACTTGCGCGGGATCCGCGCTTTGGACTTTTTTTGCAGAAGCAGCAGTTGTCGCGGCAGTGCCTTGTTCAGCCAACAAACTGGAGGCATCATCTAATGCGATCAGGTCGTTGATTTAGTGATCAATTATTCATGGCAAGCTCTATTTGTATTCCGACACTGTTTACCAGGCCGCGAAGGGTACCGAAGGCTTTGCTGGTGGTTTGGGCCCGACAATTTCGGGCTATAAATTCGGCAGATTGATTTTGCATGGTGATGATCCTTCCCCAGTGGCGGCCCGGTTGCCGACGGCGAGGCGATTGTTAAGCAAATTGCTCCAAACGAGCCGAGCTTTCGGAAGCTCGGGTGTGCGAGAAACGTGGTGACAAAATTACTTTTTGATCATTGAATTTCTGGTGCACGGAATACAACGGCTCCATGCATAGGTGAACAGGTTTCGGGCTATGAAATCTTAATCGCTGTCAATCTGTGGAGCGGCTCAGTTCGGTTCGTGCAAACTGTAAATTGATTCCATACGTGAGCACGGTACACGGTACATGAGGAGACACTCAATGCACAAGTTTTGTTATTTGAAGGCTTTCATTCGATTTGAATTAAATACCTAGAGATTTGAATTTTATCAAGGAAGGCTATCACGATACAATAGTTTATATCGTCCAAAAGTTATTGGACAAATATTACTGTTACGAAATCCCTTAATATGTTGCATATTTCACATGTATAACAACATAAATGAAGGCTATGTTGAAAATGTAATACATATAAACAAATGAACCTTAATTCTTTTCAACTTTACCAGGACATAAACATCGAAACAAATAATTTATAAATTTATGATAAAGTGAGTATTTTCATTTCGTTTTAGATTACTTTTGTTGTTTTCTGACATCACAAAATCATTGTTGCATAATTAGTAGTTTAACAAGAATTTAATAAATACAGGGTTTCGAGTCATATAAGGGAACAATGCAATCAGTAGAGAGAATGTGTCAACCGGTTAAGAGAATGTTACAGCCCACTACATGGCTGCATCATTCTCTTAACCGGTTGACACATTCTCTCTACTGATTGCATTGCTCCCTTATATGACTCGAAACCCTGTAATTAAAAAGCATGCAATATTACAAGTCTTTTTTGTACATTGAGTATATAACTCTCTATCAACTAGAGCAGTTAAAATATTCGAATTCCTCTTGCATTAATATCAATATAATTGGCCACACTGTACGTATTTGGTTCTAGAATACTGAACTTATGTGAGCTTTTATTTCTTTAGTTTTTTAAGGCCTAGCACTTTGATGTATTGATGTATGCATTGATGTATGTCTGATTTTACTGGATGTTTGTTAATGGATTGTACTAATTAGAAAATATGTTATACTCGATTTTAATCAAAACAATTCCGTTGTTAGAGTGGTAGTAAAGGCTATATATTCATTGCTCTACATTTGTTTTTCTTTGAACGATACCACCTACTATCTGTTCATTTACCATCTGATACCATGAAATTGTGGTATCGATCCTGTTGAGTCAAAAATTAGCACTATTGCCGTTATATTAACCAAAAGAGACTCATAACGTTCGCGAATAGTATTACGCTGCAATTGATCGAATTATAGCATAAAAGAATATTTTAAAGAGATAAACAGTTGATAAAAAATCCTAAAAACTTGTACTTAACAGGAAAGCATGTTTGTATCTATGTTAATTAATAACCCATCAGATTAATCAGTTACATGCAGGCTTCGGTGTAAGTTTTCAAACGGATTTCTTCTGCTTTTTATCTCACCACAGAACGAAACTCATGCTGCCTGCTGCAGCATCGACTACCCAGGTATCGGTGAAATTGAAATCCTGCAAATGAATAAAAGTGTATTATTTACCTTCCCATCTTCGACAAGCGTTTGAGTTTTGTTCGTAGCGCTCGGGGAAACGGTGAGCTCGAAAGCTACCGAGAGCAGCACGGATCAGCAGCACAAATAGCAGCGCAGCGCAACATCATCATATCCATGCATGGATGGAGGCACCGTTTTTGCAAAGTCTACGCCCGTATGCACCCGCCTCTCACGCCTCTCTACCGTACCGTACCGTGGTGGCAAATAGTGATGAAAGCGAACAGGGATACGGAACGAGGTTCGTAAAAAAAAGGATTCGTTCGGAGAAAATTGACTTCTGGAAAAGATTGGTTCATTACTAGCAGAATATCTTCTTCACTCGTGCTCTCGATTTCGGAAAGATGCTTCCAAAGAGATTATTATCCCGCATTTCCGATCGCTACCGCAGGTGGAAGGAAGCTTACGCTGCCCTTTGCCCGTACTCCTGCGTGTGTCCTGTGAGGCCATGGGTGTAGTGTACATTCCGTGTACAAGGCTTGGTAAAGGTCGAGAGTGCCTTAGCATTCGCCCAGCATCACGTGAAGGCTAAATCAAATGGTTAAACTCCTCAGTAGCTGCAGCAGTGGAGTGGTGATGGTCATCATCTGCACCGGCTAATAGAAGAGTCGGTGGTAATGATGATGATGGGGCCAGAGCGCGCTAGCGAGACCAGCGGCGTACCGGAGCGTCAGAGAAAAGATATCGGAAGGAATGAAAGCTTTACTCACGCTTCAGCGGTTTGATAAGACCGGTCAAGAATGTTTATTATAATCAGAATGTTTTCGATTTTCTCGCCACAAACTTACCACCGGAGTGTTGGGGCGGACGGTCGGCACATGGGAAGGTTTGGGATCGCAACAATCGAACTTCACCGCATGGGAAAAGGCAGGCTCCCGTCGTCATCGATGGTTGGTTTCGCAACGGTTCGCCAGCCTCACCGGTCACAGTTGATCGGGTGCGCTCGTATGCGGAAGATGCAATTTCTCGAAATCAAATTGAAATGCTTTGATTCTATCGTTGATGCCAGCTGCGCTGTGGGCGTGAGGACGAAAGGAGAGGTGTATCACGGGGTAGGGAGAGCCGGGAACATCTCGGACACAGCACGGAGGTTCTTTCTACTTCACCGATAGACAGCAGCTATATCCGCTGGATCCGCCGAAAAGGGTTTGCTCACTGAACTATCTGCATTCTTCATCTGTTTATCGGTATCAGTGCAAAGAAGCTGCTATCTCGAAAGGGTTCTTTGGACAGGTTTTCGATTTCTCAAACGACGGACAAAACGGGCGCTGTGTGGGGTTAGGGAAAGCACTTGCCGCACAACAATTGGTCTCGGGATCGGTAAGATACGCATACACAAGCCGGCAGGAAGCGTTTAGTTTGGAAGTAATTGAAATCAGTAGCAGGTCGAGCGCAAAGTACTTTGGACGTGCTTTGTTGAAACGCATCTGACTTTGACGACTTGTTTTCTATTAGAGCAATCATTCGTTAAACAAGTCAATATCGGTAGATACTTTCGGTTGGATTCTGCGCTCGACCATCGAACACGGTGAGTAGCATGAGATGTTAATTGAATTATTGTTTGAAATTCTTGACCTACTTGGTTGTCTTTCCCTGCTCATGCAAATTTTCTTCACCTTGGGTCTTTGATAGGAAGAAGCATTGCCAAGATATTCTTTGGCTGCATAGTTCGGCACAATGTGTTGGTCAAAAGTCGAAGCAACAGTAGTAAATTATTATTATCAAAGCAGGATAGCATTTTATTCTCGCAGCACCCCGGTCGTACAAAATGCTCCGATTTGCAGTCTGCGACGAGTTTTCTCAAAGAGCCTGGATATATCTGAGAGATTGCACATGAGTGCAGGCTGTGTCTTGCGCCATCCTGGAACTTAAGGAACAGAAACAACAGAGCAATGCAACAGGGTGGGAAAGGGGCTCATTGGGAGAAGGGCTCGCTGGAACACCAGCCACTTCGCCATGTGAGACGCCCCTACCCAACCGGATCATCGTTCGAGAAGCTTTCCTCGTGCGTTTAACTTCCCGATGCATTCGCAGCATTTATCCGTTCGAGGCAGATGACCCTATTCGAAGGAACGTAGATCTTTTTGACCGTTGCAGTAGTGGTGGTTTGTTACTTGTACGTACCGTGCGTGAAGGTTTGCCTGCATGTGTCCACTGGCACTGACACTGTCCTGTCCTGTCCTTGTCCTGTGTGTGTGTGCACCGTCGGACTTCCGGCACGAGTTTGGATTGCAAAAGTTTGACTGGACTATGTCGCTTTGGTATGGCAACACACGTCCCCTACTCGTACTCCTCTAGTAAGAATTCCCCTCTCCTACCCGTATGTATTAGTACAGTCAATTGGAAAAGGCGTGTTCTTGCACTGCCAACGCTTGAGCGGGTGGTCTCCGGGAGGCAAATGAAGACCATACGATCATAGTCAGGGTAAGAAAGATTGGCGTCCCGAGCGTCTTGCGGTTGCAAGACCGGTGCACTAAATACCTTCATTTGCCCGAGTTCATCTGCCCAACACCATCGGTATCATCGGTATATTAAGTTTATAAATGAGTCATTCAAGTGAGAATATTTTATGAAGCCGGACGGAATAACTTGTAGATTATAAATTACTGTATAAGTTTTCTTCAATATATTATCAAATTATGGATTTTTCGATCATGCCACCCTCCTCTCATCCACGCTGTGTCTTGTAAAGGCACAGGCAAGCGGGCCGCAATGAAATGGACAGGACAAGTTTCGAAATTTATGTCGACAGAGGGTCCTGTGACTCGCTTCGCTTCCCTTCCGATCCCATTCCGCTTGGACGTTGAGCGGCGTGTCCTTTCTTATGCATCTTAGGAGTGGCGCTCGATTGCTGTTGGTGGTTCGGCAAAACTTTCTTCCCACTAACTGCTCAGGACAGACGGATGATGTTTATCACGCACTACAATAACAGTCCGACACCGTTCGAATTGTACCGGAACCGGGAGTCCACAATCTCCGTCCTGCAAGTCAATACGACGGAAAAGCTCAGGTGGAACAGCTCGGTGGACCATGGTGATCGAGTGGTTGGGATTTATGATTTAGGTTAACGTGCAGGTTTCTTGATATGCAAACCTGTCAAACTTATCGTGCGGTGGGAAATATTTGATATTCTATTGAACGTTCGCTTGCCGTGCTTTTTGTTGAGCTTTAGTTATCTAGAAAAGATAGGTTATAGAAGTGGATTCATGTTAATTGTTAGCGGATGCGCAATAATGTACATAAAGTATGATTTGATAAGCAGAGTGCATGTGGAAGAAATCTCTATCGAACCAAATGTAATTATATTCGAATAAAACACTTATACGATTGTTAATAACTGTTCTCTAACGCAAATATTTTTAAAACCAAATTATTAAGATTGGTCCTGTTTCTACTACATATTTTAGTATAGTAAACTGTAGTATGTAGTAGTACGTGTTTATTTCCTATTCATATTAATTCAGATCAGAACATTTTAAAAACTATGTGCTGGTCATAAAACATTATTATTCTCTGTGTTGATGTTATATGTTATTATTCATAATATTTTATAACAAATGTGCGTTTTAAATGTTTTTATTTTAGCAGATATGCTTTTGAAAACGTAGACATATCTCTACTATCTTATTTTCAGTCATAATACTGGCCATAGCAGCTATTGATAGATGTATAAACTAGAAGCATCGTTTGAGTATTTTTAATCACATTGTTGCAAAAGTGGATTGCGATTGGTACGATTCGCCAATAATAGATTTGAGAGAAATGTTAATTGTTAGGGTTATTTGAAATGCATTGAAAAGATTGAATTTGAAATATGATATCCAATATTTGATTTCAATTGGTTTGGTTGATGTTTCTTCAAAATATTACTGCGAAGGTAATAAAAATAGAAGAAGAAAAATATGTGTTTAAATTTGATTTGAATTGTGAAATAATAATATTTTCAGATTGAAAAGACAATTGAATTTCTACAACAAAATATATAACTGTCCGAAAATGTTTTAATATAGGAATGTATTAATGTTTTGATTGTGAGGTAGCATTTTCAAACATATTTAAGAACCGTGATCAAAATATCTGATAGAAACGTCATTATTCATCATTGAGTATTGAACATTCGCTCGTTCTAGTTAATTAGTATTGAAATTCATTCTATTCCGAGATATCCGTTAGCAGCAGGCAGTGATAAATTCTGAATAATCAAGGGTTTGTTGCTTAGGCTCAACAATGTTACCTACCCAATAGAACCCTCCAGCGTAACAGCACTCGCCAGACGGGGTTTGTTTCGTTTGTCTTCTCACGAATCTCTTATTTTATTTCTTAAATTTATTCATCTACACCGATCTGCCCCGGGATCTTCAGATGAAAAATGAGCTATTCGCCGGCTACAGCGGACTCCGTGTGCAATATACATCACAAACCGATCAATTGATATCGGCTGGTGGCACTTAGAAGAAATAATTCTACCGATCGCGCTGCAGGCGATTTATGTTGTGCTGCCTGTACTGTTCTCAAGAGAAATGTCTAATCGCTCGGCTAGCCGATACGATGGTCGTAACTGGCAAAAGGTAGAATTAAGTGTAATTAATCATAGGTACAGGTGAGCTGGTCGAATCCGTGTTTCGGGGGCGAGATTGCGCCAACACGCTGATGGGAAAATGGACTATGAGAGCACGAGGTTCGATTTGACCAATCGTAGTGGCAAGCGTTGTATGAGTTGTATCCGATGACTGGGTTGTATCTTACATTGCGAGTAAAGTAAAAAAAGAGTGATTAGTTTTATGAACAAATACAAATGAACGTTATGGGTAATTTATTATGCTTGTTGTAGTTCGTTACGTACCAAGAACGTAAAAATAGAAGCTAAATACCTTTAAAATTTTATTTGTACGCAAATTTTGTTCGTAAAACGATGTTCAGAGAATATCACATGAAGATGGAATGCTACAAATTATTCCCATTCTATGCAATTAAACATTCACCTCGTCATCGGTGGCAATAAGGCTCCAAACAAGGAACGAAAAAACCTACCACAATGACGATAACAGGGGGCGTGCATATTGTTATATCATTCGGCTGATAACTTTCGTTCGGCCTCGAATTCGGTGGGCGAGTCGAACGGACATAAAGTTCGTAAATTTATTTCTCGCAGTGCTTCTTCGTCCATTTGGGCATTATCAGTATCGTTCATCGCAGCGATGGGCTACTTTTGTAACGTTGCAGTCCGAACGACGATTGAAAGCATTAGAAAGAAACGCCCGACCCGACAAACGGTGCGATGAGCAAGAACTTTTAAAACTGGCACGCTTATTTCCCAAAATCACAATTCCAAGCCCGGCTAGGCATTCCCATTTTAGACAGCGTGCCCCGAGCAGTCAAATCAAAAGACCGCGAGTGGAGTGGAATTGAACATAAATTAATAAAAAGCGAAACGCCTCCAAAGCATCAATCAGGTCCTGCTGCGGTTAGGTAGTAATTATCGCGTTTCGCAGTGTTATTTGTGCAGTTGCGGCGAAACGTTGCGGTGGTTTACACACTTGCACAGTCACATACACTACTACACACCCGGGCCGGGGGGTTTGATTCATTGCGCGGGAGTAATGGATAAAACATTTGAATTTGGAGAAACCGTCCGTTGCCAACCGAAAGACGACATTGGTGCCCAAATGAAATATTACTAGTTTCCACCACGCTTGAAGCATTCTTATAATTGTTGCAGGGGAAAGTTCATGTGTATGTGTTCACAATCTGTGAGGATTTTTCTTGTATGATTGTATTTTACGAGAATTTAAGTCTGTTGTGTGAACCAAAAATAAAAACAAGTTTAATTCATCGCGATGTGGTTTTGATTTTGTTTAGTTTTTTGGTTTCGGTTTGAATTTCCTCATAAATCTTTCTTAGAAAAAAAAAGTGAATCCGACCTCGAGCAATGTAAAGAATGGTATTTCAAATGAACATAATGCAGAACGCCAACAGAATGGCATGTCTAGAGAGCATATTTTTCCTTGACTGGTGTACGTCAAGATTTTTGAATTTGGTGGTATCAAGGTTGTAAATTAATTTAAAACGTTTATTTCATTCAACTTTTTTTTGGGAATGAAAAATATTTTTGAGTTTTGCTACATTTGTTTTATTAACAGTTTTGCTACTGTTCTTTCTTTGCACTGCAACAATCCCGCCAGACTTAGAGCATTATTTTTTTGTTTTGGAATTATGGAAGAAAATTCAAGGATGTTAAGAAAAATTGAAAATTTGTAGAGATCTTTTTGTGAATCAGAACTTAATGTGAATAGAATTTAATATGAATCAAATTCTATTTCAAGTTTCGTGTATCCATCAAAACATGGATTAGTTTAACTGTTTACGGTACATAATTTTTGTAAATATTTTTTAATTTCATTTACGCAGATTGCAATATGTGAAAAGTTGATTTTATATGTAAATGCACATTCGAGCAAAACATATTTCGCGTTTTAATGAACTACTCCTTAAAAAAATCACTATTCTAATCCACAACTTATCTAATGATATAGGGCTAAACCCAAAACGGAGCACAATTTTTAGACCGGTCGGTCATGATTATGAATACGAATGCTTTCAGAAGTGCTCACCCGCCCACTCGCCAATTCACCCAAGTGCAGACCCATTTCCGGTGGAAAATATAAAAGCACCGCTAGGTTAACTGCTGACATTCTCGGACATACCCGGGTAGCTCGGCTTAGCCTTTAAAATATTATTTATGCATAGTGCTGATTTACGCTCCCGGGGCAATAAATATTAAATTCTGTCTTGTCTTGGCAGACATTCAAAAACAAAATAAAGCGTCGGAAGGATGGTAAATCGTTGGTCTGCTTTTCCTATTGAGCTCTCAGTCACCGGTATGGGGTGGTTGATGGTGATGGTGGTCCTTCAGCAGCCGGCCGTGGCATTTCGTTTTTTGGGCTTCCGCGCACCGATTCCGATTGCTGGTGCTGAACACGGAGCTTTTGCTAAGGTTATGGCGGTGGTGGAAACAAGAACTAAAATAAACCTGGCATGAAGGATCGGCCAGAACTTTTTCCCGTTGCTCATCACGATCGCATTGCAGAGGTGGGCCGCACAATCAACCAATCATACAGTTCATGCAGCATTAGCCTCTTGGTGGTGGTTCAAATTTATGATTAATGAAAATGAAATGTCTTTCCGTTCACCTGCACACGCCTGTCACGAAACGCGTTTCGCTTGGTGGAATGCATTATTTTGGAGAGATGTTGGTGAAGCAGAATTGTGTGATTTATGAGAAGAGAATAGATAGTTTGATAGTCCTGGTTGGAAATGGTTTCGCAGACTAACAGACTCATTATCAAGTGTTACGGACTAGGACGATTAGAGGACGAAATAGTATGTTGTGAAAGTTAAGAACTACGTAATGTTTGTTAAAATTTTTATTTTTTTTTGTATCGGTGTTTTGGCTCTAATTTTTTTATAAAATCAATGTTTATTTATAAACATCTTAAAACTAGTCAACAATATCAGTACATGTAAGAGTGGGTAAATGAAAGCACAGGGGTTACAATGAACATTTAAGGATGTCTATATCGATCACAGCATCGTTGTTGCCAACGATGTGGATGATGTAATTAGCAAACCTAATTGTAATGCTTAGGATAATTTTTTATATTATATAGAAATTTAATAAAAATTGTATAATTCAAAATAACATGTGGAATATTTTTTATTCAAATGCTTGTTTGAATGTATTGAATACTTATTTTAACGGTAAATATTTGGTTTTGTTTTCAGTATAAATTGAAAAATAAAGCATGATATCTGAATTTCTTATTTTCTTATAGATAATAACTTTAACTATTAAAAGTCGGATTGTGTTATTCGCTAAATGATGGGTCCTCAAAGAGTATTGGAAGATACTTAAAAAACCTTTGAAGGTATGTAGTCGTATTTGTATTGTAAATTTTCGTAGATATGCACTGTGGAAGATTTATAGAAATATGATACTGGGAAAAAATGTTTTACATTAAAATTACTTAAAGAAAGTTCTTCCATACTTTCCTTCTTGTAGCCGTCATCTTAGGATCTTTATTTAATTGATTTTGACATGATGCTCATGCCAGCCTCGAAGTCTCACGATTTTGCAACAGTTTGTCATGATATATGCATTCAAGTCAATGTAAAAAAGCAATGAATTTACCAACAAAATTCATTGCCACGAGCTGGGGTTGCGGCAACAGTTCGCACAGTAATTAAAATCTCATCCCCAACACCGGGAGCAGGGCAAATGACTCCGTCGTGTGTGGTGACTAACGCAGTGGTTACTGACGCAATAACTCGATGTCCGGAAGTCGGTATCGACGCGTTGCCTTCAACGACGCGAAAAAGCGCGACAGTGACGACGTGCACCGAGACAGAGAGCAGCAAAGCGGATACAAAAAATCCACTCACAACGTACCGATGCGTCCAGCATACGGGGAGCATAAACCACGGGAACATGCGAAAAGCGTCGAGGCACTCGGGAGATAAGTTTTCGCCAGTCTGGTGCAACCGACCGAGTGTCGGCAACAACCGTAATGGCACAAACGGTATGGATAATAAACAATCAAGAACGTGAAGTCAATATGTTGTGTCCATTTCGATGGTGCGAATGGAGTCGCGTTCGTTTCGACACCGCGTACAATGGCTGTCCCATTATGGGTCGATGGTGGTGGTGGGTCGGTGGAATTATTTCATGTTTTTTTTTCTTTTTCCCCAGTTTATCACACCATTGTCGGGCCGTCCCTTGGGCGCGTACTCACGTCGGTATCTGATCCGACACTAAATGTGTCACATTTTCATGCACGGCTCGAACGATGCCCAGCTCCTCTCTCGTGATAGTTCGCCGGCGGATGTTGCGTGCAGTGAAGGATCCGTCGATATACGGTTGACGGTGGTGGCAGCGTACGATACTTTCAACCGCGCGACTGGCACAAGTGGCCTCAAAAAGTGCGCGACTGTGACGCTCAAATTAACTAACTTCCACTCGGTGGTGCGAGCAAGTGATACGTAGACGCGGAGCCGGCGCATCCTTTTGCTTGGTTGTCCGGTGTCGGTTGTGAAGAACCGGGGGAGGATCGGTTCGGGTGCCAGGCGGGCAACGCAAATGAAAACATTTCGTACACGCGGTGCCGTTTATATATGATCGCAATGGTAGCACTTAACTACAGTTGCCCATGACCACATCCGAAAAGTATATTATGCTCGCGTATGTGCAACCGTTCGGGTGTCCTTGTCTCCGCGTGCAGCGTAAGCACACGTCCCTGTTAGGATACGCTTTGCGGAGAGGCACACCAATGCAACCGGAGTTTTTCATTACACATTCGCCCGAGCAGGCAGATCTGTGGGCGAAATGGAAGAGCAGGCAGAATGTTTTCGAAAACCGTTTAGCGTGCAACATTGATATATTAATCGATAGTGAGACGATTCACAAGGGGAAAGCGTGACGAGGGGAATAGAGGGGCGGTGGTAGAAGAGAAGAAGAGAGGCTCTCCAGGTGGTTTGAGGTTCACTGCATCCATCCGGCTCTTGACTGCACATGAAATGTAAACGGTCGATTATTAAACAATTATCGAAAACATTCATTCGTTGCTGCACTTTTTCCTCCGTCCTACGCTGCATTCGGCTAGTGCGTCTTTCTCTGTTCTATCCGTCGTTACGGTGGGAGCGTTGCGTTAATTGAGATAGGGGTCCGAATGGTTTTTTGTTTTGGTATTTTCGTTGCTTGCAAATAAAAAGAAATCAGCGCGGGTAGGAAACACACAGAATTGTGTAAAACCGATGCAAAAACGCGGAAAGGGTGACACTAATTGACTTTTTAACTGTACCGACTATATCGTGGAATATTAACACCAATAAATTGGCTGCGATTGCACCGGTAAATGCAGACTAATTTTGTTTTTATAGGTTGCGAGCAACGGTGTTTATTTTGTACTGTGCGTTTTGTAAGAAAATGTTTGTTATAATGTAGGTTTAAATATATTGCTCAGAGATTGCTGCGGCAAAAACATGTTATAAAATTAACTAGTTTAATTGAAGCATGCTTGGTAACACATAACTCCTGAAAAAACATTTTTTAACATTTCAAATTTAAAAACAAAACTTATAATTCAACATTTTGTCCGCTACTGATCAGATTATTTAAAATAAAATTTTTTTCTTAGAATAATGCTGATTGTGTTAAGGTCAGCTAGGGTGAGCGCGAGGAATGATGAAGAAGTGGCTTTTTATAATCATTGAATTTACTTATTATCGAGTACTGCAGACGGCTTTACTCTCCAGAAACAAGTATTTATGTTATTATGTGACTTTGTGAAAGTAAAATCAGGACTTTTCTAAACCACGATTTTTGCACTTGTTATGCATGACCATGCATAACAATCGTTATCGTTATCGTATCAATTATCGTTATCAACTAG
>KI915042.1:2372249-2767249 GCA_000473445.2 Anopheles farauti | reverse complement strand
TCACAGCAGTCCACCGTGGCACTCAGCGACCGCGGCACACTGGCTCAAAGGACTCGTTACCATCGAGGCCCATTACGGAAAGAATGAAGGATGAAGCTTGAGATTTCGGCTCCCCCTCTCTATGGGTGTGGTGTAGACAAAAAAGAAAAACATTGGGCAGGAACTCGGTAGCAGGATACGTCCAAGCTCTCACACGCACGAATAGAAATACACAGTGTGTGTGTGTGTGTGTCGTCTCACATTGAGAGAAGGCAGACAAAACATCATAAAAAAACACCGAGTCCATCCCAACTCTTTTGCACCTATGTGTGCCGGCAGGGAAATGGGAATGGATTAAATTAAGGGTGGTTCATGTTTGGATTACCCTTTTATTATTGCTCTGCCATTACGTCTTCCTCTTACCATCGCTAGAGAGCGTCTGTGTGTGTTGGAGTTATCCTTTCACAGCCGTTTTTTTATTTCTATCGTAATGTTTTGGTTCGACATCAGCGCTCCATTTACAATACATCCGCTTACGTACCTTGCGGAATAAAGATCACCTCCCCAACATTTCGGGCAGCGTAGGAATGCTGTGTGAGATCTAAAGCTAGAATAAAAAAAACACAAAGTGGTGGAAGGAAGAGTTCGCTCCACGTTGGAAGGAGATACGCTTCTTTTCCTACGATTGGGTACGGTTGCACAAAATGTCCTAGACGGTTCTCAAAATGGCAGCTAGCCATTTAGACCACGCTTCTGCGATGAAAGCGGAAATGGTTAAATGAAGGGAATTTTCCTAACTGCAATCGTATCGCTGCCCGGAGCGGGTGGACTACGTTCGGTCGTGCAGATGCTCTTTATTTTCGAATATCCTTCGACCTGCTGTCTCCGAAAAGCATTCCTTCGCAAAGCATTAACAATAATAACCGTTCAAAGGGATGGTTCTCGGGGTGCAAGGGACACTGTGATGACGGCAACGACCACGACGACGACCCGAGCGATGACTGTATGCCATTTTATTTCTATCAGATTTACGCCGGAGAAGAATTAAAAATCTAATAAATTATTTTACCCCGCGCACTCGTTCATACACGCACGCACCCAGTTGTCTCACTCGCTCACGACTCATTCCGAATTAAAACTAGACTGCTCCGCTTGCCGGAACCATCGCAGATCACACGAAGACAACCGTGCGACATCGAGCGCTCCATAGCGACACTAGACCGAAGGTTTATAATCTTCTATATTTTATTTTTATTTATTGATGTCAAAAACGGGGTTAGGGAGAAAACAATTAACAATTGGCTACCAGGTTCGGGCGCGTTTGGGCATGGTTTTTATCGTCGCTTTGCCTTCGATTTTGGCGTTGCGGGATTTGGAAGAATGCTGTACATCATTGGGATGATCCTTTGTAGTACAATATTTTATAGCACATAAATGATTTGATTTTTTTAGGCTAATATTTTGCATAAACTTTTTGATTGCACATAGTAGCTTTCAACATGAATTTTACTAATGTTTTGTCAAAGTTTCTTAATTGTTGTATCAGATTTTATGAATTTACGCAATTGATATAAATTAAAATGAAATATTAAAATGTATGTGCCGAAATCAAAGTGCAAAGGAAACATCATGAGTATGTTTTCAATAAAAAAATGCTTAAAATGGTTATATATGTGTGTGAGTGTGTATAAGCTCATTACTTACAGCGGGTATATTGTTGACCTCAAGCGTTTGACTTTTGACTTTTGAGTCGAATACATGAAACATTGGTCACTTGTTATGATACTTTATCAAGAAATCGTCATTACCAATTGAATTTGTGCGTGTGTTTGTAAGCATATTTCTCTCGAGGCTGGCTTAACTTTTTCAAGAAATCATTCGGTTTTTCATGAATATAAATCTTACTACATAAATGGAATTAGAGTGTAACATTTCAGCACAAAAGAACAAATATTTTGCTAGCAATCTATTGCGTAACATTTTAAGTTAAGTTAACTTCGGCAATTAACATTCGGGCTGGTGTTCGTTTCGCAAGTTTCTCATCAATTCAGCGCATTGCGATGCTCGTTAGATATATTTCAGGAAACTTTTTACACTCTCTTTAACATCTCTTCCATGCTCTCCTTCGCCCGTTCGGGTGCCGACCTACCTGCTTCGTCTTATCCAATGCTGCATTCACTTTCACCGCTGCTGTTGCCTTTTTTTCTAATGCGCACGCTTCTTTATGTCAGTCATAACAATGAAATACAATCGACAATTTAATTTTCTTGTAACTGTTATTGCTTCCCATGTTATTTTCTCCGCCATGGCCGGCTATCACCGACCGTGCTTTGCAGGGGCACACAGAGAAAGGACCTGATAGCAAGGTTCTCAGCCATCAAACCACCGTCGACCCGGCAAGAAGGATGGGATGCCTTCGAGCAGGGAACGTGACGAAATGGTACTAGTTGTGTGCGAGCGTGTGAGTGTGTGTGAGTGTTTTTTTTTATCTGAGCTCACTTCAATCGCTCGCCCGAGCGCTCGGTGCACGATTTGTTTCTGTTCTTTACTACATTTCCATAACTTTTCCACTCCAGCGTTTTTTTTCCAACACCCAACCAGTGCCAGTGCGGTTGCTGCGGGTGTTCCATTCCATCTCGTGCCGGGGCAACCGAAACCGAGCACTGTTGTGGGCTACGAACCCAACCCCAAATGGTCGAGGAAAAACTCACTCGTCAATCGTGCTTTTCCTCCGTTCCGCACCATTTGGATTGCGTTTGAGTGAAAGGATATTGACAACTGAGCTGGTTTGTTGCGTGGCAGGTCGTGACCACGCTTGCCGTCTCTTGTGTTCTTTGGTGAGGAGATGAGGACGTTTTTTCCTTCGCTTTTCTTTCTGCGTTTGACTGCTTTCTTAACTGGTTTTGGTTCTGTTCGTGTCCAGCCACCGGTTTCCCGGCGGTAGCCATCAAGCAGAAGACGGAAAAGCTGAAATTATGGCTGTTTCAATAATTCAGCAAATATTGAACTCCGTGCCAAACGGTTCTTTTTATGGTTCTTCTCTTTCTTCCAAACTGTTTTCCTTCTGTACGGGCACTCGAAATTATAACACTTGCAGAACGACTAACACTGACGACGACGTCAAGGTGCGGCTAATCGGAAGGGCTTAGTTAGTACATTGACGCTGGAGGAAATACGTTTTGTTACATTCGATGCCATTACATTGCATCACGCTGTGAATGGAGTGAGGTGGGCGTCTCGCTCACCATAACCTTACCACCACCACTACCACCACTGCTACTAGTTCCGAACAATCCACATTCGATAGAATTGCATCGTACTGCTTCGATCGGCACCTTGATTGAGAGTTTACGTTACTGAAACGGTTACGATTGTGTATATGTGATGAAATATTAAAGGAAAAATTTATTATCACTACCATATCAAATGGATATGGTTTTTTCCAAGGCAATCAAAATCGTTTGCTCTTGTTGTCCGTGTGATTGAGTTAATAAGGATTCTTAGTGTTCTATAGTGAGGTTGTTATCGAAATCGGTGATTAAATAGTGATACAGTATTGGTTCAAAACAGTTTCTGCCATTTATTTCAAAGTATTTTTTAAAGTGTTTTCGATATTCATAATTGATAAAAAGCGCAGAGCAATGCTAATAGCTTTTAATAATACGCTACAAAACTCGTAAAACAAAATAATCTAGTATCCTGGCATAAAAAACAGAAATAATCCAAAACGGTGAAGTTTTCACTCTGACCAGCAGATGGCGCTGGTAAATAGTTATTTAAAAATATTTTAATCGGAATGAATAAGGAAGAAAAATACGAAATTGCAAACCAGCTAAAAGTTTCATGACTGAAATATTAACTGCTTATGTTTATTTGCTGCTGCTCTATAGAAATTATTTGCTGATATATAGCTACTGTCCACCAAATATATCTAATTGATGTGATTGTTGTGCGGTGAATATAGTTTGATAAAGAATTGAAATATGCAACGCTTGTTGGGCATGAAAATTCATCCATAAACTATAATAGTTTGTTTACTTTGTGCTACGAGCAAACCAAGAGCTTTATCGTTATCACTACTGTCTTATAACGTTCTTTCATAAACAACACCAATTAGGTTAGCAACGAAGATGAAGAAGGACTAATAATCATAAACCATTTATAAGCAACTTCACATTCCGCCAGCTCCCTGCACACATGACTTAAGTCTATCATTTCCGTTAAGAATACCTCGAAATTTAAGGCTTCCAAGCTAAGGCTAGTGCACAGTGCGGGAAAGATAAAAGTATGCAAAAATTATGGCTTTGTTTTTCTTTTCCCTTGGCAAAAAGGCTATCTACGTGCATCCGTCCTTGTGACCTCGTTTGGTTCGTTCGTTCGCAGCACGTTTGATTGAAAACAAACGTTTGCGTACGCCTCATTTGGTCCTACGCTCTTCGGTTGCTTCTCTGTCTCTACACACCCATCGGGCGTACATCTAGCTTCTTCCCTCCCCCCAAAAAGAAAAAAAAAACCATTTCCACTTTCGCCGATAGAGCGTTCCTCCAATCATAACACGGTGGCACTCATTTATGCGGTACGCGTCCATCTAATTATTTAATCGCAAGTTATGGTGATTATTTCGCTTAAATCACGCCTCAGCTTCCCCCTACTGTTGGCCTCCACCTCCCCCTACTCTGTACAAGTAGTGCAAGCAGCAGCAGTTGTGTGCGACCAATGAAGTAAGTGTTTTCTCCGCAGTTTTACACGCCACGACGCGGAGACGACGCATTTGCTTGTGACGGAGGAAAACTCACAAAGTTGATCGCATGACCAGGCAAGAAAGGACGAAATTTATCCTCTTGTTTTTATCGGTACTTTATGCCGCTGGCGTTCCGCATTTCTTGGCTTCCCTCGGCTCATATTGCACGCTTTGGTTTTGAGTTTCCATAATTTTAAGCACTCTACCCACCATTCCATACAGCGTGGACGCCTTGCTGTGAGTAGAGTCAGAGCCCGTGAAAAGTCGTTAAAAAAAGCTCATCATAGTAATTTCAGCTAGAAGCAGTATGAAATTATCCACCGCTGCCTCAGCATGTGATTAAAATCCGGTTGTTTTTGTTCAATGTTCAGTTACAGTGAGGGGACCAAAGGAGGAGAAAATATACTCCCACTTCAAGAGAATGTTTGATTTGTTGAATTATACAATTAAAAGTTGTATTTCATTCAAGCACATGTTATTTCATAGAATGTAGAATAAAACGTTTTAAAAATAATAATTAACTTTTATGTTTTTGTTTCAAAATATTTATACAGTATTTGTTTCAGATAAGCGGTTCAGAAACCTGATATGTTTAACAAGCTTTTTATTCAAACTCGAGTATATTTGTAGCGCTACCGATTTTTCACACAATATGGTTTATAAGGACAGTTTTTATCGGATGGTGCGGTTAACCAGTTATGATGGTACAAAAAAACTATATTAAGCATTAAGAATAATAATGATTGAGGCTTCATATATTATAAAAGCGTTTTTAAAGATATTTTTTCCTAAAACTAGACTTGTTATTGCTACACTAGGTCACTTTTCCTGCGACTTTTCCAGCGATGATGACGACATTTTTTCCTTTTCTACCAAATAATTCCTTCTTGTCAGCTGAAATTTATTTTAGTATCAACCATTATTTAAATTTAAAAAACGCAAATTGAGATGAAATGAAGGAAACTAATGCTACAAATGAATGGATTGAATGGAAGCAAACGGAAAGAAAACCTGCAGCTGAAAAAAAGAAGAAACATCAGCTCAGCCGCAACGCAAACCACCCATCATCAAGGTTCTGGGCGGGATCGGGTGGAAAATTCGACCCCAATGCCCGTATCAAAGTGCCTTACTCGAATCGTGTCCTAAAGTTTGAGAAACGGTAAATAAAGCAAAACTCTGAAAAAATTCCCAACAAACACAAACCCAACGGCAGGCACATCATTTCCTTTTCGCATGCCAGCTTGCAAACGGTGAGCCATTTCAAGCCTCGAGACGAGCAACGCAACGGAACAGCAACTGCGAAAGAATGGATGAAAATAATTTAGCTCCACTCATAAAGAAAATTTTATTTTTGTCGGGAAATCCTTTTTGTTTATATTTATTATTCTGGAGATTCTTGCATGTTTGTTTGTTTTGTTTCGCTTCGGATTGGTGGGGCTTGGGGCTTTATTTTTCATTTCGGTCGCTCGGGTCGGTGAACGTCATGGATCTCACACGCCTACCAACGGCCCAAGCTCGACCACGATTTAATATGCATACCATCGTCAGCACTAGTAGCTGGCGAGGAGAAGCTTCAACTCCATCGTGCCTTTTTTATGTTAGGCTCAGTAGTATAATCAGGGCAGGAAATGTGGCTGAGTGAATCCGTGTCGGTGGTGGAAGTTATAGCTGGTATCAGAAAGAAAAAAAAAGAACTTGATGAACTAACGTTGAGTCCACAGGAAGTCTTCAAAACCTAGAGGAAAGCATAGTTAGGTCCGTTTGAGCTGCGCTGGGTAGACTAATCTTTCTTAATTTCTAGATTAATCTGTAGACACTTTTATCTAGCAAGATAACAAAGAAGTTCATGCTGGAGCATATTATAAAGAGCATGTTTTGGAGAGTCAGTTTTAAACATAGAAGCACACTCAATTGGAATGATGAATAAAATATACTAAAATACTGTATACTTTAATATAAAGTAATACTTTTATCATAAAATTGAACAAATAGAAGTATGCTTTACAGGTGGCTTTGTTCTTTAACTACAAAAAGCCATAGGAATTGAATGAACTCTATTTTTGGCAGGATGGATACTGAAAGTAATATTAAATATTCGTTATATTATCAAAATTGTTCATAATGAGTTTTGTAATGATATAATGATATTTTACTTGATAATGAAGTATAAGGTGAAAAAAGAGTAGAATAAGAAATACGAAATACTACGAAATAGAATACGAAATACTTTTAAGATGTGTTAAACTTATTGAACGTAACCTACAAGATAATTTACTTTCACTAGAATGACAGCAATAATTGAAATTGTTCTTTTGTCGCGATCCCGACTAAATTATAAGACCAATCCAGAAATCGTTTTGATAGATTTGTACGAATCATAGTTCGATGCTTGTGGCACTAAAATTGTTTGTAAACAGCATAACAGGTGAGACGAGCAGGTTTAAAAAGTGCTTCAACATAAACTTAATAAACTTAAATAGTGGCACCAAAATTACACACAGTTTTGTTAAAATAACATCATATGACATTTTTGTCAGATAACATCATATAATGTAAGGTTTTTGATCGCAAAACGATTTTAAAACATGCATTCTGGCATCATGAACGCTAACGTTTGTGCTCCATCCCAGAATGTGTTTTTCGACTCTGAATTTGTTCTCCGACCGAAAATCTTTCCCTCTGTTGACATACTTTTTACACAACGAAACCGTACCGGCTTTGTTTATGAGCTTTCATCATATGCCGCCCAGCCAAGCGGAACCTACGATGTGGTGTGCACCTCGTGTTTGTTTCGGTCGATGTTTTATGTAAATCGCTCATCAAGCTCATCAGGAAGCCTCCGTTTCGAAAGAAGCCGTTCACTTTATGCGTATCGCGGCCGACAGTTTGCTTAATCGCCCGGATCAGTGAAGCGTGCTGGAGAACGAGCAGGCATTATTTGTCGCAGCATCTTGGTGCACAAACACGTTGTTTGATGGACAGACGAATGTCGACGCATTTTTGTACCATAAACACATCCGACAGAAGCGATCTTATTGTGCCGCCTAAGCAGCGGTCCTGAAAATTGAGGAGAAAACAAATATTTAATATTCATCGCTAGCGTGGAACGGTGTCTGGGTGTCTGAAACCGGTTTGCTCACCTTATGGTCGAGTGTGCGGGCGTTCTATCGTCGGTGTTTAGCATGAATGAAATGTTTGGTAAGTTCTTATATCGAAATGGAGAGCAGCAGGTAGATTTAGGTAGACCAGGTAGACTTGAACCCTGAAAATGTGTCACAAGCAAGAAACAGTCCTAAAAATAAAACCAACCTTGCCATCGTCGGCCTATATTTGCACCCAAAGCAGAGCAGCTTGTTCTGAAGTGACTACAAAGTTTCTCTTTCACTGGAGCTCACCTTTACCAGCATGCTGGAGCCGCCAGACGGTCTCAAACCTACTTCAATCATCCACGCACCCGCCGCCATGATTTATGTCCAACCGTGAGATGTAGCGCGAAATTCCTTTGAAATGGCATTAGCTGAAAATTCCACCAAAATCCCGTCCAAACGATCGATCGTTCCATATTGTTTGAAGTTCTCGGAATATGCAAATCCTTGAGCGGCGGTTGATTGACAGACGAGTGTTAGAGTGCTTTTTTCTTTGCTACGTTCGACCAGACCAGAGTGATTTGAAAGTCGACTGTCGAAGGAATATTTATGTCTACGGTCCGGCAGAGAAGGTTAAACGGAGGCTAAAAACGGACACGTAAAAAGCAGAACAACGATCACCAAAACCGTGGTCGCGGTAGTCGCACCGTTCCACAGAAATCTCATAAATATCTTCAAACTCGGCTTCGGCAAGCCGCGCAATGCGCTTCAGCTTGTGGAACAATACACGTATTCCAGGTATTTTGCTGATGCTTTCCTTGAGCCGATATCGGTATCGATCGGTATGGGTTAAGGTTTGTTTTTTTTTTCAAGATTTTGCTCTCCCTCGTTGTTTGCAGCTTCGACAGGTTTGCACTGACAATCGAATGGCTTAGGCTCGTGTGCAAATAGATGCATTAGACTAACCCCCAGCTCCAAAATGAGCCACAGCCGATGTGACCACAAGGCACGAAAGACAAAACCATAAAAGTTTCCCACGGACAGCGAATTTTATACGATCGCGATCGCAGAAGGTTTGTGTTTGGAACCGAAAAAAAGAAACTCTTTCAGCTGTGCCATAAAATGTTCTTTTTCTTTGGAACTGCCCTCTGCTAGTATGAGAGGCGCGATGATGGATTTCGTAACCTTGTCCGAGATTAGGTTTTATTTTAATGCGTCGTAAATCATGCAAGTGGAACCCAGTGACCACGAGATGGGTATAGAAAGAAATGTGTTGCTGAAATCGAATCTGGTAGTTGGAAGTTGTGCTGCTTTCTTTAAAGCCATAAAAATTGATTAGTTGTGCTGAAGATACGCTAGAGATTTTTTTAAAATAATGTTACTAGTTTTAAAAAGAATTGGTTTTATACTTACGATTATTTTATACTTTGAAAAAGATCAAAGACACGTCTGTTTCATAACGATATTCGTCCAGTTCAACCTCCAAAGTTAACAAACAACGCTGGATCATCACAAAAAAGGCAACCAAAGCAAAATCCAAATGCCAATATGCTTCACGCTTCCACTGGACCGGAGTTTTTTTTGCACCTACCGACTTCCCACTGTTTCGTCCTTCAAACGTATCCGTCGTACGACGTCGTGCTGACGTTGCTGGCCCGCTGTAAAGTTCAGCATTCGGATGCGGTGTCACATTCTGGTGAATTTATTGCCATATATCTTACATTTTCGTCATTTCCAACGGCGAGATGATTTAGTGGCATCCTGTTTCCTTTCTATTCTTTTGATGTGACCCGTTCGCGTTCGGTTTATGGTGCCGGCCTTTTCGCTCCCGCGCCCGCGCAGGCAGAGCGAATTATCAACGCTCGTGTAAATGAGCGTAAGCCTGCAACTCAGATAATCTCCAATCAATATGTGGAAAACCTTGTTCTTTTTTTTGCTTCAACAAGATGAGTAACGTTTAAGAAAGGCTGGCATCAGCGGGTTGCGGAAGTCCGAAAAATATGGTCCGGTTAAGTTGCACCATACAGGAACCCTTCCCAAACCGCTCAACAGCTGTACTGGATGGTGTTGGTTTCGTACAGATCAGTGTTGTAGTGATGTACAAAAATCTGATTTTTCTGGTTTTAAGAAACTTTTGTCAGGAATGTAATCGTCATATATTTATTTCCAGAAAAGGAAATATGCTCATGCTGCTTTTATCATTATTTGGAAAAAGTTTTCATTTCAAATAAACAAAACAAATTATGAGAAAACTAACGAAAAAAAAAACATTCCTGATGCCTGAGATAAACAAATCAATTTCAGCATGAGACTCAAAACATCGAACAGCCTCGAAATTACCCCAAAATATACTAAATTTTTATTATAACTAGATCAGATGTTTAATCAGGTGTTAAAAAATCAACATTAAATATTAACAAATATTAATAAGTTAAAATACGCCTTAAAAAACTATACGAATGCGAAAAAATCGAGGCTTGTTTTCATATTAAACATACTTAAAAGAAATAAAAAAATTATCCTGGAATTTAATCTTAATTCATTAAGTGAAAATATAAATATGTTGTACTCATAATCATTTTAGATTGAAAGAATATGTTAAGCAATGCAATATTGTTGTTCTTTAAATTTGGTGTACAATGGTAATACAAACTTTATTGAGCTAAGAAGCCGCAACACCAGTGTGATATAGTATTTTTTTTTAAACATATTTATTGATAAAAAGAAGACATTAAGGACAACATTTTACAATGCTTAACCTAACATAAAAAATTTACAGGTAACACTTAAGGACCTCTAAATCAATCTAGTATGGTATTTTAGATAATGATACTGGAAAAATAACTTTTAAATAATTTAAAGAATCGGATGTAAACATTTGAAAATTGAGCATACAAAAATCCAGAATCTAAAATTTATAATGAGAATAAAAGAATAAGAAACTAAAAGACTCCATATGTAAATCTTCCCTGAATGGTTTCGAATGTGCAATAATAATCCCAATTTTTTAAGATTCGTTTCATAAAAAACGCTTCATTTGTACATCACTGGACGATGGATCTTTGCGAGACAAAGAGAAAGTTGGATCTGCGACTGGCCAGTCAGGGCGGATTGCGTCTGTATGTTCTCGTCCCGTAAAACCGTAAATAAATCTTCCAATGAAACCGATCGCTCATTCCCCTTGCGGGTAGAAATACTCACACACACTCTCATACGCTTGCAAAAAGTAACTTTTTAAATAGAATTAATCGAGAAGATATAAATTATAACATTTTCATAATTTATTACCCGTTTTGCACCCTCCAATCTTCCACCAACATCTCGCGCGCTGTGGCAAACACACGTTCGCAGTAGCAGCGCGCAATCAAATCACTGCAACTCACATACGGTTGCTCTCGTTCGCTCTCTGCTAGATGTCCTTTTGAAATCACCACTTCCTACTTTGCACACAAATACACGTGCACATTCACAGAAAAACACATTCGCACACCATCACTCAAGCGATAGATCAGCAGCACACTTTCTCCTGCCGTCACACTCCACTCAAATCCCATCTTTCATGTGTCAATGAATTATGGCACATTATAACAGTGTTGTAAAAATTACGAAGAAAAAACGTTAGCACCCAGGGCAAATGTGGGAATGATTCTGGTGCCTCTGCGCAAGCAGGGCGGTTGATCATAAGGAACGGGAGAGCAAACTGCTCGCGCAGGGTAAATGATTCGTTAGACCGTGAGCGAAGAATGATCAAAAATCGTTCGAAAATCGGAAAAGGGACCGAAATGTGACCGGATTTGCAAATAGTGCATTTGTTGCTTCTTCTTTCGCGCGGGAAAACTAACCCGTACCGTTGGCTCGCTGCGCACTATCAATAAATTGCACATTTGTAACGATTCAATGTCGATCGCAATCTACGACGCAACTGGAAAAGGGAGAGAGACAAAAAGCCAGCAAAAAAAAAAACGACAAAATCACAAGAACACACAAACTCGGGCAGAAATATGAAAATAATAACATCATGCATGTGGGCTCACCATAAATCATGCGTCCTAGACTCGACACCCGATTTTGTTGTCAAAAAATGGGACAGACGAAGCTTCCCGGCGGTGGTCCAGATTGCTTTTATTTGTGTTATATTTTCGTTGTTATATGCTTCATTCAAAATTTGTACGGACTTTGCAAAGCGTATGTCGCTGGTGGGCGTGTGGAGTGTCATGTTGCGAATGACCAAATAATCATGACAAGCCGCGGTGAATTATGCTGCTCAACTGGTCCCTTTTGAGTGGAGTTTTTCTTTATTTGTGGGTGGATTGAAAAAAAAAACACACACCCATCCACGCTGTAATGGTGTCACGTTGCACTTTGCAGGACCTCTGTGGTGCAAGAGTGTTGCGGGAGTGTGGGATAGAAAGGCAAAATATGCCTGCCACCGTAAGCTGTAGAAGCTACTTACGGTTCTGTTCGTAGCTGGGCACAGCGGCAAAGCCTATTGTCGGGTGTCTGGATTTTATATTTCACTGTCGTCTATTCATTCGGTTCGGTTCTGCTTTCTCCACTTATCACTAATAACGAACACATAAATCATTGAAGCCACTTCACTCTACAACATTCTGGCATGTGTTTGAATGCGTCGAATCGAGGAGATTTGAATGCCAGAAGTTTAAGGTTGTGTGTTGCATCCAAATATAGTCACTCCATTAGTGGATGATTGAATAATGTGTAAGTTTTGTTTTGTTTTTTATTTTTGGTTTTTATGAGGATTCAACCAATGAAGGTAGGTTTGCTTTTGAATTTGGTTATGCATTTTTGTATAGAAAGCAAAAAAAATATAATGAATTTTCCACCCTCTAAAGAATTTTATCTAAAGTGCCTTGTAATGACAGTGATTGACAAGAACCTCTAATGATTGTGTAATGGTCACCTGCACCTGTGATTCGAAAATGGTTTTCACCATTTAGCGAACCATAATCCCTACCCATTTTCAGCAAATAAAACCCAAAGTGCGTTTTACATCGACATCAATTGTCGATGTAAAACCTCTCAAAGACCTTTCCCAGTCTCGTAACTCTTTGTCAACCTTAACTTTGTGGAAACCCCCTTTTAGGACAACAGAAGGGATATCTGCTTAGCGCGAGAAATGGCACGAAGGATGAAACGGAAGCGGATGCATGGCTGCAATAAACATAACTTCAGATTAATAATACACATAGCCGAGGCGCCGAAGGGTTAAAAAAGGGTTCGTCATTAAACCAGCGCGTGGCCCGATGTGTCCCGAAAGATAAAATTGAGTGATTGACGAAATGCTGAAATGGTTTTTGAGCAGGTAGGAAATGGCCCTTCTTCATCTCGACCGTGTAGGTCCGGCATGATGTTAGGTGCCTGAATGAGAAAGCTGTTCTTTGTTTCAAAATTTTGTAAATAGGAAAACGTGGTCATTTTGATGGCTTTCCGTAATTTGGTGCACGGGAAAACCTCTGCAAACTTTTTTTTTCATTTTATTTTACCCTAGCTATCAAATATTTTATAGAATAGATTGGATTTTTTAAATTTCAATAATTTACATATTTCGTACTTTTCATAATCACTTATGTTTCTCATTTGCTTAGAACAATTAATTTGATTTATTTTTCTTACTCGTATTATCGTCGTTGGTATATTACAAGGAGAATTAAAGTAGTTGTTTTGCAAAATTTAATAAAAAACTAAATGGCTATTGTGATCAACTGTAAACTTTACATTCAAATGTTTAAGTTTTGAAATTATGTTATTACAAGCAATATACTAGCACTTGTTTATAATGTTTTTAATTTATTATTTATTTTTTTATCGTTTGTTTGATATTTTTTTTATTTATTTATTAAAACACAGACATACAGTAGAATTGTTCGGATCAACATAATACCTTTACCTTTAATATGAAACCTGCTGGTCATTTCACAAAGCAATCGTGACTTTATGCACCAAAATAAACATAAAAAATGATATTTTTAATTACTCCTTTCTGCTGCGGCAACATCTCCACTTTCCGTACGGTACACTTCCGCGGAGCCGATCTTCAGTACACAATATCCTGTGAATGATTCGCGCGTCTTCACCGTGTCCTTGCACTTTCCAGAACCGCAGCAAACCCGTCCTCACCGTCCTGCTCTTGACACCTTTTATCGTCACCCTAGGTCCAGCTTCAGTGCATGTGGTTGTGTAGGTATGTGAGTGAATGTATGTGTGTGTGCATTATTTTAATGTCAAATATAAATCATTTTTATGTTCATGGTAAATCAAGGAATACTGTGCCGGAGACAGAGGGTTTACACTCTAATGGCAAGCGTGTTTTTTTGTTATTTTCTCTAAATTTTGTTGCAGCGAAAAGCTGACAGTATAAATTATGAGCCGTGGCGCACGTAAGACACCCGGATCAGCCCAGTCGCCAACTAGTAAACTTTGCCGCGAAGGACAACTCGAATTCGAGTACGTCGGTTGGAGTTAGCAATTTGCCACGGGGTGCCCACTAGTCTAAACTCTGGAGGGTACAATATTTTTTCATTACGAGTAGCCCTAAAATTGATTATTCCAGAGTGTCGTTCTCAACGATTGTACTAATATTTTTTTAAACTAAAAGTATCGCTAAAACAAATTTTCAATTTTTAAGTGCAAAAAGTAAATTTAACCAATTTCGACCAAGGCCTCTTTCAATCATTTGCGACTAATCTTTATGTTTGCGCGTTGGAAATATTCATTGTAACAGTAGGGAGATTTTGTGTTTCATTTCAGGCTGGGTGCCATTCATCTTCTACAAAGCCTTCTTTTATGCTCTGTATTTGCAGTACTATACCATCCTCAGAAGATCAGTAAAATGTAACTACAGGTTGTTATTGGATTATCGGATGAGAAACAGACAGCTTTGGATTTATGTGTGAAACTGGTCTGTGTTGCGTTTGATGTTAGAAATTTATAAAAAATGGAATAAGTTTCACAGTGAAATGAACAAAATGTAATATTTGAATAAAACATAAAATATAAAAATATATTAAAAGATTCATTTATCCATATTGTAATGACAAAAAATTGGTTCTTTTCAAAACCATTTCTAAATCATAATTCCCATACGATAATCTTATCACAATCACTCCCCGTCTCACTCACTCCCCGAGTGAGAGAGCTCACTCTCATTTCCAAGCGCTGTTTCACCAAAATGCATCCGTTGGCACAAATGTAATAAAAATTATGTTGTTACGCGCATCAATGGCACAATGCAGAAGCTTATACCCAGCAAAACTAACAGCCTGGTGCGGCGCAAAGAAAAGGACTAATAGAACTATACAACACCGGCTACGAACGCTACCGGCTTCACCGACCGAACGCGTCCCTTCCAAAAAGGCAAACCAAAAAAGTAATAATTCACCTTTAACTGCTTTTGATACGGTTGGTAAATTAAAAATTATTTTTAAATAAAGGCCCGGTTGGGCGCCATCGGCAAAAGTGGAAGCGAGTGGAAGCAGGGAAAAGCGTATGTCGTACGTGTCACCACAACCACCAGTGCAGGGGGATAGGGATGCGCAATTAAGTACGCGATAGGATGATCGGGATGTAAATACAGGAGTCGTCCACCATCGGTGCTCGTGTGCCGCATTTCCTGCGATGATGAATGTCGCCATGGAAAAAGGGACTTAAGTCATAATTTCACTTTCTTGCGCCTCGAACACAGTCGGGGCAAACAATACGATGGGAAGGATGGGTTTCGTGGCAGTTCTTAAGAAACTTGCGTGAATCATGTTTGTGTCCGGGGGGTTTTCCACCAGTCTAGACCCAAACCGTATCTATGGCAAAGAACGTTTACCTTGTCTTATCCGCAACCCCTAGCAGCGCTGCAGTCGTGTTGAGTGCCGACAAAAGATTACAACAAAGAGCGCAACAGTAACAAGGATAAACATATTTTACAGTTCACGAACCAACACGAAACTCTTGCTTGCACTTCAACAGTTCTGCCTATACTTGGAAGAGTTGTTGGGAAGGAACGTGAAGAGATGGCTTTCATTCATATGAAGCTCAAAGCTTACTTGTTTGATGAGACAGGGTAGATCGTAAATGTAGATAATCTTTTTTATACGTGCAAAACGACAATATTTGTAATTATATGTAACGTATTATCAAAGCAATATGTGAAAGTTTTCATTTATTATTCAAATAAAGTGTCACTGTCAAATCTATTCAAACCAATTCTAGAAATTTCATATTAAAAAGATTTATTTATTGATTAATAAAAAAGTATAAAACGTAAACAACTATGTTTGACAGTCGGTGTTGTTAAGATGTTCAACAAATAATTTTTCATTTTTTTTTTTCGTTTTATTTCTTGTTTTGCATCCTTTATCATTAAGTAAAAGTAGCAATATCATGTACAAATATTGCAAAAATTTGTTTAGAAAGTTGTGTCAAAAATGTTTGAGGAAGATTATTATATTTATATGAATTTAAACAGAATATTTTAAAACAATATCTTTGAAATTAGATAAAAAAAATTAAGATAAAAAAGCAATGATGATATAAAGGCCGAAAATAATGTAGAATGAAATTGTAAGTGTAAGGAACTGGTTTTCCTGCTTAAGCTTACAAAAATATATGCTACACTGGTAACATGATTTTTTAATGTTTTGTAATACAATAACTTTCACGATGCATTAATTTTTTTGTCGCAAAACAATGGTTTCTTTTGTTATAATTGTTATAATTGCAATTCTTCCTACAACTATGCAATGACTCGTGATTATGGTCAAACGTTGCAGGTTTGTTAGCGCATTGCATATGCAATTCCATTCTTTTTCCCTTCCAACACAATTATACGCACGCATCGTTCGGAGGGAACTTTTCCAGTCTGCTTCATTCAAGCGGTCTCGTACGAGGATCCATTGCATACCTTTGCGGTTCGCCAGACGTATGCGTGCGTGAGCAGCGCCGTGCATATGTGATGTTGTGCAACTGTTCACGGTGACGCACTCGCGTGAAGTATCATCGGGTAGGTTGTGTTCTTCCGAATTGTTTTACGACTTCCATCCATCATCGGGCGGCCCCCAGCCGGCGGACCAATATCGCTGCTTCACGGGCTAAATCGACAGTGGAAGCACATTTTAAGGCTTACATATTGCGTTCTAGATGTTTTGACGGGTTTGTTCTTTCTTTTGTTATGCTGTTATTATGTTACCAAGTGCGTGATGGGGGTGGGTGAGATATGGGATGTGTTTATACGAGTTTTCGCCTACACACCGGCACCCCTTTCAGCTCCCTCAGGCTCCCTCCGGTTCCACCCGGTGAAATCCGTGCCGTTTGTGTTAGGTTTGTGCTCGACGCCAGACCGATGATAAACATTCCACCGGCCCGGTTCACTGTGGCTTCCCGTCGTCCAGTCGCGCCAACAACGAAGACGACGACGCCGTGGCCACAGCGATGATGAATTACGCAGCACGTGAATGGATTAGAAACATCTGATCTGATTTAGGAGCGTGGAAGTGGTGTAAACAAATCGTTCCGCGTTAAGTATTTAGAATATACTTGCAAATAAGCTACCCGTAAGCATCGGGATCCGGGATCGCTGGTGTATCGATTGCCCGCGAGTGGAAAGTGATGGATGGTGTATTTATTTATGGAAAGCAACGAAAATGATTTCTCGTTTCGTTCGGTTGTTCGTTGTGTGCCTTTTTGCCCCTGTCAGGTGCGTTTCACCCGAGCCCGGGAGATTAATTGTGGCTGTGGATGGAAAACTTCGAAGGCAGGAGGGTTTTCGAGAAACATTTACGTAAACCTGCCTTATTAATGTTTCAATGAGACACAATCGATGCTTAGCAACATGTAAACGCTGCCAAATTGGTTGATGTTGTACGCATAATTGGTTTTCAGTTTCATTAAAGTTTTTGTACAATTTTAGTTTTAAACTAGTTTCTTTAGATTCTTTAGATTAATGCACAAATATTATGAAATATATCACACAGTTTCACAAAACATGATTTTAATTGCATATTATTGTCTCCGTGCATTACTTTAAACATTTTACGCGAGGTAATGTTGCCATTCAAAATTTGTCAAGTGACAAATTTTGTACGAGTCACATAAAAAGGTAAAACTGTTTAGCAACCATGACAGAACCATTGAAGGCCGCTTTTGTTTGTGATTCTCTTTTCACTTCGTGGCTGCTAGAAACGTGGCAGCTGTTTTTTTTCTTTAAAAATATGTAAGGTTTCATAATTATTACGCTTTGTTAGTTCTATAAATACTATGTCATATTTTATTTCAATTAGCATCTAGCACGTTTTGATAATTTCAGAATATGGTTTTAATTCCGACTGCAAACATTTGAAAAGTTTCACTATTTCTACATACTCTATGAACAATCATAAATTCCAAAGAATTTCATTAGAGTAAAATTTTACCTACCAAAAGCATCACTTCACATGACGGGCCACTGATTTGCTCAATCGCTAATGGTCAAAAGCGACATGACGTGCCTTGACCGCAATACGACTCCACTCATCGCCGGAGTGTGTGGAATGCGTTTTTACGACTTATTCAATTAAATCAACATCGCGTCGCGTCGACACCTGGCGGCCTTTTGTTCGCCAATCTGTAAATCAAAGTTAAACCGAATGGTGCGACCATAAATCAAAAACCTCAATAAACCAGCTGCCTTTATCGACTGACGCCGGGAAATAGGTTTCCTCCTCAGCAGCGGCACCTTTCGGTCCGCTTTACGTTCCGATTTCTTTCCGAAACCCAGCGTTGATCCCTTCGGCAGAGTTTCGCTTCTAGGCCGGACGCGCTTACCGTGGCATACGACGGCCAACTATAATTTATATCCCATTATTCCAACAATTTACTGGTACGTCTAATGCGACAATCAAAACTGATACGTTTGTGACAAAATCGTGATTAATGGCGCAACGTTCGTCGTTTCGCCGTTCGTGTAGACACTCACACATGCATGCGGCCGTTCATGGCATTATAAACATCCCGCATTCAGCATAAATTGCACATTGACCGTGAATCACTCACTCGCTAGACGAACTCCCTGCACTTCTCCGCTATCCTGCTCCGGTCCCTCCCCGGTTTAGGTCACCGGAAAATGTGGTCTTCTGAAGGTCTCTTCAACGTCGCGGAATTGATGATTCCTAGGCACGACAGGATATTGGCGTATCGACTAACGAAACAAGGCGCAACATTGGCTACAAGTGGACTAGCTCATCCTTGAACGACCGGAAGAAGTTGATTATCTCCTTCTCGCTTGCTCTCACTCTCTCTCTCTCTCTTCTGTCTTTCTCCAGTTCTCCCTCGGTGTACGTGGTACACCTTCAACACGGCGACAATCGGTGACAACCGATCCCCGGGCACCAAGGGTCGGAGCGATTGCAATTTCTCGCGTTCCTCACTCATTGATGTAGCGTAAAGGATACATTCGATCAACTTGACAGTTTTGATTTACGCCGTCACCATGCAGACGGCCTGCGCGGCCTGCGCGGCCTGCCGCATGAGCGCTCAAAACTTGTGTCCCAAAAAAGGAGAAAAATTACCTCCAATCACTCCTGCGCCGAGGAGGCGCACGGCGGGGAAATCAATTGCCAAACCGAACCCTAGGGAGGGTAATGAAAAATTGCAACCATCAATAGCATAAAATATTGCCAACCCAAAGCTCATCGAGCGAAGGGTATGCGGACCGACCGACCGACCGTACTATGAAAATGACTAGATCCGGAAATGAATCCGGCCTGCTTCACGGCAAGCAATAGTAGCACGAACGAACGGTTTGCAAAAAAACCTTGTCATTTATCAATCACGTATTCGTCAAAAATTTTGTCCAACCACATGTTTTTGGGCACTTTCGCTTTTGTTTCGGATTTCGGAGTCCAGAGAAAGACATCGGGCGAACCGAACAGTTTTCACCGTTCCTTAGCGCAGCTAGTGCCAGCTGCCTCACAACGAAGCGACCCTAGAACCGAACGGCAATCGGTTGGTGGTGTAGAACAAAGAGTCCGGTTTACACAACGAGCCTGCCCTGCGCCTCGTTGTCGTTGCCGCTTTCGGGGCAATAAATAATAATCACAATAAATGGTCGTCCTTGTTGGACTGCATGCAACGCGCACGGTGCCCGTTCAAACGCGCTTGGTACAATAATTCTAACACCAAGTGCGACCAAGTGCAACCAACGGCTGCGGTGCGTCAGATTTGCACAGACCGCAATAGCGAACGCGGGCGCTTCTGTGACCGGGTGTCACGTACAACGCGTCGGGAAGAGGAAATAAATTTTCTCTCCTTCTTATCCGTGGCCTGAATTTTCTCCAATGCCCCCGGTGCAACCCTGCGGCGCCTCTGGTTGTCCGTAGTGCGTCATTATGGGCCGCGTACCTTTTCATGCCTTCATCGGTGCATAATGATGAATTGCATGCATTTTATTGACAGTCATCTATCAAGCGTGCTGTTTTGGCATTAATATCTTCACATAAATCACTCAGTTCGGGGCGGAAATTACGGGTTCAGCTGCTGCCGGAGGTTTGTTTTTTTTACGTTACTCTGTGGTTTTCTCTGCACCGAACCTGTAGGTAAACGCGTTCATGTTTACAATTGGGGTTGTAGGCGCAAAAAGGGGTTCGTAGGGATTTGCTTGTGCAATACAGTGATTTCTAGTTTGGTTGGTGTGATTTGACGAAAAGCGTCAGGATTGATCTGGAATTTTAACGACCAAACTTTAATTATTATTAAACACTTCAAAATATTTTTTATATATATGAACATATCCTCAAGAATCTTTAAAACCTGTTTACCCGTATTCCTGCAATATAATTTTATAAAAGGTTTCGTCGTTTTTGAGCTGAAGAAAATAAATCTGAACTGGAGGTATGTTTTATTTTAGTGATATATTATAATCTCCCTTTATCTTAGCATTAGGCACTCATTATACTAAGAGTCGACGAATTGAGTTCATTGTTACCATGAGATTTGAGATGATACGAGTTTTGTGCGAACTATTTTTGGTGAAAACCTCGGGAGAATGGAAAAAAAGATAATATACAGATTATTCAGTATTGAAGGGGCATAACATATCTATTGTAATATCCCGGACGAAAATCATGTTTTCTGTTTATCTATAGTCGATTTGTTCAACAAACTGAACTGAACTGAATGAAAAGGCATAAATTTAAACATATTTAAAAAAAGAATGCGTTTTACGCATGAGTGATTTAATCTTTGAGTATTGGAAAATATACTCGCAGTTTAGTAATTAAACGATAATTAATTATTTTGGTTCGTCTTATGCGCACTGCAGTGCGATCAATGCCTGATCTATTGTGCAGTTGAACAAAATCGCAGATCTTTTGCTTGATATATATTTTGTTGTTAGGACTTGGTTTTAACGGATATATTTGAATGATTATTAGTAACACTTTTCAAAACTTTCTTCCAATAGATTCTTCTTCGTTCTTTCCCCATTAAGAACAAAACCCATCAAACGACAAGTTCGTTGCCTAATTATACCGAAAAGTATGCTGAATTGTACGGCGCGCGATCATGCAGAGGAATAGACCGGCTCGTTCAACGCAGATGCCGGAGTCAGCATCGAGACTAATGGCCTTCCTAAATAACTTCATATACTTTGCGCGTCTTTTTTGAGTACGACTCTGTACGTGTATGTGTGTGTGTATGGTTTTTGTTCCACACTGCACATTTTCCCAGTCACGTGTGCGAATCCTTTTCGTTAGCCCTTCCACGCACCGGTCCAAAAACATATCCATTCCATCGCGGGCGTTGGTTTGCGCGCCTGCAGTTCCGCCGTGCCGGTGTTCACGCGGGACGTAGATGAACGGCAAACCCGGTAGGGTGCCGATGCTAATACTATTGTCTAAAACATCCTCCGTCCAGTGATTTAAGTCTGGCGCATATACACGTTTTTAATGAAAATCATAAATATTCACTAAAAGGCAATTAAAGAAGCATTTTGTGTGTTAGCCGTTTTCAATAGTCACACGCTGGTAAAACCGTACTGCGCATTCGAAACCCCGGCGTCGTTATCCTTTCCTTGCTCCCGCACGCTGCTACGTGCGACACACATACACAAATAACCGCACATTTGGTGTACCGCCACCACCGATCGGGCGAAGACTCGCGCTTCGGGAGACGCAAACCGATCCACAGTTCCGCATACACGTATGCTAGTTGCCGGGTGTCGTCCTAGCCGTAGCTTTCGAATTTGTCCCGGTGGCGGTAACGATTGCGGACCCACCGGTTGGTGGGCTTCCTCGTCGCCGTGCAGGTCGAGATGAGCTAACCATTAAATTACTAAACTGACGACAAATCATTTCCCCATAAATGCGTGTAGCAGATTCTTTTAATGACTGCAAAACAAAAACACTAAATAATATCACAACATGGAGCGAATGGGAAACTTTTCCGCAGCACTCTCTCGCAAGCGTGAAATTCCATGTGTGATCGCTGCAGTCTCGCGAGCGGACACGCCAGGGAAGATGCCGAACATCATATCGAAGCGAATTTTGGGTTAGTCATGTAGAATGTGATGCATGTTAATTGAGAACACGGCGAACATGGTGCCAATGAGGGTGACATGTATCGCAATCGGGAGTGTGATTAGCATATGGTTCGAAATTTATTGATTTAAATTCGTTTCCCTTTTTTAAATTCTATGAATTAGAAAAATTATCAAGCCTTAGCTCAGCACAAAATGATAATTGGGAAATTTGATTATATTATTGTAAAATATTTATTCTATACATTAAATTAATTGTATTTCAAAATTAGAACCAAGTACAATTTCAAATATTAATCAGAAGTCTTAAAAATTTTTCAAACTTTATACAATAAAAATATTAATTTAACCGAATTTTTTTGCAAATCAATCTCATTAATGTAATTTAAATTTTTAAACATAATATTCCTGTTACTGATTGTTTGGAAGAGCAAATTAAACAAAACTAAAACATGAGTATCATTTCTGGAAGTTTCTGTTTAACAAATTTTTCATAGAATGTACAATGCGAGATTGAGATGAATAATAGGAAAATATGTAATAACAATTTTTTTTCATAGACAGACACATTTGGATCATCTGTCATTAAAATATTCAAAAAATGAAGCATATATTTTTTGAGAAAAGTTTGAAAATTATCACTTTCGTGCAAATATGTAAAACACAAATCTATTTAAAAATCTTTCATAATGTTAAGAACAGATTGCCAATGCAGCGAGACGAATTTGTACTTTTGTTGCTCACCTCAAAATATACCCAGGAGTGAACTTTATTCATTTTTCTTAAGCAGTATTTGTCAAAATGACTTCTAAGTCGGTCTCGTCTGGTTTCATCATGTGGTAAAAAAAAAGTCTTGGTTATTAATTATGCTTTTTATGATTTGTTAAATGTGTTAACCATCTACAGATATTCAACCAAAGCATACTTGCTTTTTATCAACCTAGACCTGCTTTCGTATGTTGTCTGATCACCGGATATAGAATTTCAAAGGCTCCATCCTCACGTCTGTAACGATGAAACATAAACCCATAAATTCACCTATTTCATGAAGCGCCACGCGCTGCTGTCGCAGGAAAGCGTCCGAGCGGCGTGTCGTAGAGACAAAAAATGCTACGAACACTCCCCAGTGCAATCCATGTAAACCACGGGTATGAAGTTTTAACACGGTTTGCATTTATTACATATCGATAGCACTTAATCAGTAGCAGCAATACCGCACATCCGGTCCACCGAAGGGAAAGCCGCTTCTTCGTTCGGATTGGCGCTCTAGGCCCTTTGAATGGCATCATTTCCAAACAGACTGCTCGTGGGGTAGCAGGGTCGTAAATTAAACGGAAAATTATGATGCTGAATGAAATGGATCGATCGATCGGTACGACTGCACCGGAAACGTCTGCTCGGCGCGTTGAGGACGATCGACAGGGGTGCGTAGAAAGAAAGAGTGCAACACTGGCGCCAGCGTTGTGGCCGTTTTCCGTCGGCCAAACGGATGATCTGAGAATCATCAAAAACACGTGTTTTTATTATTTATTTACATTATAAATTATACGAAAATATCGCCACACTTGCCACCACGCTCAGGCACGTTTTGTTAATCGATTGAGCCCACTTGATGCACATTGTGTTCGAAGCTACGATTCTTTAGCCCTCTTTCCACTCACACACAAAGTAACTTCGCGCCAATGCAGCACAAATGTAGCTTCACATATTTCAAACCACGCTGAGGAGAATAACTATTTCCCGACAAGTGGTTATGTAAACAGTGAGAATCTGCTCCTGCTAGGTTCGATCGTTCTACAGTTGAGAATATTTGAAGATGGTTCTAATTACGGCTGACTGATGGTCGTGAAACAAGGGAAACATTGTTGGGTGTTTATTTTTCTTAAATATTCTTACCTTCAAACGCACTGATTATGCTGTAAATGTTCAAAGAAATTCCACCATGTAATTACTGGAGAGAGCTCTTCTGGATGGAGTATTTGAAATAGCTCATTGCATGGAATTATTCCTTCAATGCGACAAAATGATATATTGAAAGACATATTGAGGTTCTTAAAAGGTTGGTAATATTTTAACATTTACTTATTCAATTTCGATAAAAATTTTTCATTAATTCCTATTTTTGTAATAAGTGTTGTATATTATCTAAAGCAATTTGTTCATAAGGTGTTTTATCCATAAATACGTAGAACTATGTGTATTTTTGCTTATGTGGGTGCTTTTTCCAAATAAAGCGTCTACAACTTTGTAATCCAATGGGATTATGCACCAGTTAACAGTCCTTCAAGCATGTTATTCAATTGATCAACGGCATCATCTTTTCAGTTACGTTATGTAATGCATAAGTTTGATCTTGCCATGGAATTCATGCATTGAAATCCCATAAAAAATATGATATTTTTCCCCCTGCTCCACTCCAATCAATATTTGATTCGCCAAAACATCAAAGCTATCTGGTTCACACAAAAAATCCACTTTTAAAATTATGAAACATGACCGAGCCGACCAACCCGACTTAGATCTACCTTTATCTTGAGCAAACCACGGACGGAGCCGTAATGATGTGCCAACGGAAAAGAATAGCTCGTGCCCTAAATAATCCCACGCGCAAAGTAGTGTATATTTGTTGATCATCAACACTCGCCACACCACCGAAGCCACCGGAACGTTTGTGTCCTGATTGCTGGCGAAACAACGCGAACGCGAACGCTAATGACTTTGCTTAGCACACTTCGGGTGTTTAATCTTCGGGCGCGAGCGCATCCCAACGGCGCGATTTAAATGTACCGCCTACCGGGATGAGAGATAATTGCGCCGTGCTTCCGGCCAGCGCCATGTTCGGTGCGGCTTGTTTTACATTTCTAAAAGACAGCGTTTCAACGCGCTACCGCTACGCGAAGATCAAACGGTTCGTTTATCAGTGGTCGGTTTCGTTCGTCGGCAGCGAATGCTTTAATCATAATATTTACTAATCATACAAAAACGGTTGCAAACACCTGAACACCGGGCTCGACTTTTCAGTGGAGGTGATAATGATACTACCCGCACGGGGAACCGGGCCGCGATGTAGGAAATATATCAAGTCGATGTTGGAATGTGTAATTTTAATTTCATCTCACGCCTTATGGGATTAATAGCACGCGGGTATGATAAAAAGATTGTCTGGATCTCTCTAATGATGCTTTAAAACTGTTTGATCAGGTTGATTAAATTGCTTGATTCGGTTTAGATGATGTTTTTGCAAAAGTGCTTAAAAGTACACGATTAATTTCTATATGAGATATTCCACATGACTTCATTTATGTTGAATTCTCTCAGCAAGAAGCTTTTGAAACGTCAAAAACTGCTAAATTTAGTGTTAGTACTTACCGTTGCTGTGAAATGCAATATAAACGTCACTGTCAACGAAAAATCCACAAGCAATTACATTTCATTTCAAGTTGAATCGTAAAATTCGATCATAAAACTGTTTGGCACAAACCTGCAACGGCTGCCATCGCTGAAGGCCAAGAATATGTCTCGCTTTATGGATTCTACTCGATTAGAAAAATACGAATTCACAAGTTCTGTGAAATTTTAGTGGCACGATTTCATATTTGTATTACTGGAGCCATCCAAACCAAACCAGTTTGTGACAAAATTGCTAGCTTTTCACCTGTACATGCGACTTTAACTTTCGCCACAAGAAAATAATCGAGCCAGTGGCTATTTTAAGAGCCAATAGTCCGTTTGAAGTAATGCTTAAGCTCAAATTGCAATTCGATCGTTCAATTGTAGAGCCTTGAAGGCAAACAAATTGAAGGATGCATTTCGGGAGAAAAAACACGTGAATTCCAACCATTCCCTTCCTTGCCCGCTTTTACCATCGCTTCACAATATTGTTTTTCACTCCACCTTTCTTTTCTTTCGCTCCACTCCACTCGACCCGTTGATGCTATAAAAATATTTTAAAAAGATTTATACCTTTATTATTGCACTGCAAATTGCATCGGGCATGAAAGATTTACTGCATCCAGCAGTGCCACCCATCTTCAAACGGTCGTCCGTCTTTACGTCTTCACGTTCGGGACGAACCCCCGGAAAGCCTCCCTGCTCGGTGCACATTGCAGCAGAGATGCACTGGTTTCCTTTCAAGTGCTGCTTTCTCGGGCATTTTTATGACAAGTGTTGATTTCTTTCGGCTTTCATTCACTCGATGCTGCTGCTGCACATTTTGCTACTGCATTTGGCAACTGTGTAATGGGTTTGGGAAATTGTGGTTTATTAAGAGCATGCGATTGACGTGCATTTGCAGCTGTAATGTTTGTGATCGAGTTTGTGCGTTAAGATGCGCTCGTAACGATTGATCAAACGGTTGTTTGCAGCAAAGGTAATTGTTGAAAACTCGAGTCGAGTTTGAATGAAGGATAGTTTTTAAAGTAAGCTATTGGAAAACTTTGAAAATAAGATTATAACAAAAGAATCTGTAAAACAATGGCTCATTTTAAATTTGATAGAGGTAACATTTTTTTTGAGAGGTGATATTTTTTTAACATCATACTTTCTTTATAAAAACCAAAAATGATGTTTATGAGATATTCTTGAAATTTAAGTTAATAGAAGGAGACTTATCTCAAGTAGGTATGTTTGGTTGTTGAAAAACTCAATGAAAAATTAAAGTTAAATAAAACAAAACATTTGTTACTACATTCACTACACTTTCAAAATAATGAAATTGTTTTTTATAATTTACTTTAATATATATATATATTTTGCAGTACAACCATCGTGTTTATAAATTAAAAAAAAAATTTCTAATTAACAAAAATGCGTTAATAAATTATTTTATTAAAATTATTGTAAAAATGATTAATTATTTGCAAACATTATTTTATTGATTATCCAGATAAAAAAAAACAATCAAACATCTTTACAACATGATTGTGAAGTTTCGCAATCCTACCGACATCCTTTGAACCAATCATAGAACTTTCCTCGTATATAATCGCTACTCAGCTTGCATGTACCACCTGTAGTATGGATGAGCGCAGCACAGGGTGTGTAAGAAGAACCTTAAAAAAAACTCTCCATTTGCCACCACGACCACCACCACGTTCGAACCAGCCATCAATCATGTTTTGCACATAAACAAACCCATCGCACCGCGACAGTCAGACAGAGAGGGCAAGTTTGCCTTGTACCACGAGAAAGAGAACGATCGATGAACATTCCCGTGTGATGAGAGAAACGGGTCGTTTCGTTTTGCATCCCACCACCCTAAAAGCCCGAAACCAACCTGTTCCACCCGACCTGCCCGGACCGATGGAGGAAATTCGCTGCCAACCCTTCCACCAGCTGCACCATTTATCGTGACGTTTGTTTTGCGCGCTATGTCGTCCGTTCGCTGCCGCATCACGCTCTCATCAATTCTGGCCTCATGCGAGCGTTGTGAAATGGTTTGTCTCACTCTCACGGGCTGAAACACATCGCACGCGTAGGCGAGTAAGATGGACGCTCACGGATAGAGCATGATGGCGACATGACGAAGACGATTTCGCCTCACCACCATCTCTCGCACTGGACAACGAGTCCGGCAGCAATTGCTCACCTGCGGTCGAGTGAGAGAGACGATCGAACATGAACCGCATGAATCACGCGTGAGAGCGAGCGAGCGAGGGAATGGCGAGCCCGAGAAAGAGATCGTAAAACAAGTCCTTGCTTTGCAACTATTTCTCGGGCGGTTTGTGTGCACTGCATGATTGCATTTATATTGATGCACACATATATTCTCGCTCACACGTGCAATTCCTACTCGCAGGGGAAGCAACCGTTTCGCCAACCAATGCCAAGTGGACGACCAACCCGACACGCACAAATCAAAACAAATCAATAGAACGAAGCACACTCGCCAAGAAGGTCGTTTCGGATGTGCTGCAAGCGGAGGCAAAGAAATAACAAAAAAACGAGCGAGTTTAAATTTTAACATATACATAGGTTGTTGTATTTTGTCATTTTATTTTTATTACTTCTGTCACTGACTCCTTCCTACATCTGCATCGACGTTTCGACGGTTTTGAGCGGATTTTGCCCACATAGTTGCTTGATTTGTTGTTCTGCTTAGCGATGCATCGTGGATGACTTTGTGGTTTTCTTTTTTTTGTGGAATTGATTTTCGCTGGTGGCATTCTTCTTCTACTTCTACACTCTTTTCCTTTCTTTCTCTCTCTCTCTCTTCCTCTGCCCTCCTCTCTCTCTCTCTTTCTTCCCTTCCTGTTCTCTTTTCCGTTTGCTACCAACAGCACACGGGAGAATAGGTATGTGAAAGAAATAAATAGAAAGAGAGAAAGAGAGAAAGAAGAAGGAAAAGAAGGTGTGTTGGGAGGCGCAGTTTAAAAGTTTCTTTTAAAAATTTGCATTTAAATAATAATTGATTTTATGTTGTTTTCGGTTTTTATTTCTCGTGTCTTGTTCCATTATGCATACTTTTATTATTATTCCCCTTCATACTCATACGGCTTCCAGTTGCAAGCAGATTTACAATGGGTTTTTTTTGGGGTCGGAGTAGGAGGAAGGATGAACGATGTTGGGGGTCACTTATCATTTGAATTTGATTCTCGTATTTGTTTGCTTGGTAGTTGGTAGATAATTTGAGTGGAGTTTTCCTAATTCCTAAGCGAACGTAGTTTCTCTCTTTCTCTCTCGTTTTCATCCCCACGCTCCCGTTTAACAATCCAAAGAAGACTAGTTTATAGATGTTTTATCATTAATTTGGACTCGGATCCGCCAGAGCACAGGGCGTCCTTTACCGTTTTTGTTTAAATGCATTTTCAACATATTTTACACGATGTTTGCTTGTGTCTCTTTTGCTTTGTTTCATCTATTCTGGGTCGGCCGCTTTGCAGTAGACTGAGCGCAACGCGGAAAGCATGATTGTAAAGTAGCAGAATTTTTTCTACATTTCCCACTCTCACACACACAGAGTTCCAAAGGTGGTGGTGGATAGCAAATGGCTAGAGCATCGAAACTGTTTTTGTCACCTTTCGTTAGTTATTTTATGCTTTCTTGCACTGGTTCACTGGTACAGAAAGAGGCCATCGAATCGAATTCAAATCTTGGCCAGAGCATCGTCACGCAATTTAATCACGGAAATAGTTTTTGGAAGGTGTGATTTCGTCAAAATAACACATCTCGCTAACTACTACCCTAAAGCGCATCCAAACCAACCCGCTTGTATGATTTTTATTCACTTTTTTTGTTTGTAGAGACTTGAGGGTTTGCTGTTCGTTAATTTGTTTTGTTTGCTTTCTTTTGTTGCGGCAAATTACGTATACGTGTTTTTTTTGTTTACTCTTTTCAACCTTCCTACCTTCTTCTTCTTCTAGCAAGCGTCCGAATTGGGTCGATTTTTTTATATTTTTTGCATTCGTTTAAAGATTTCGAAACAGTTAAATATGTTGTGTGATTTCCAAACTCCCATTCACCAGCTTCATGTACACATGTGGAGCCGTTCAATCGGCGATGTTTTCTTAGTACGGCAGCTGAGATTTTGCAGGCATTTGATTTTGCAAACGACGTCACTATCGATAGTCGTAATAATAATATTAATAATAATAATTTGTATCATAATATAATTCAAACTGCTTCTCAATATACAATGTACATACTTTTTTATATTTTATATATATAGATAGATTTCCTTTTCCTTTCTCTTCAGTATACCAATGTGTGAGTTCGACTGCTTTGCGTTGATTCAAATTTGCAATTTTGCCCGCGTATACAGAATTTCGATCGTATGAAATGCGCGTCATGTGCGAGTGCGCGTGTTTCTAGTTGTATAATACTAAACGCTTAGTTTGGTGTGTGCGCTCACGCACAACACACACGCACACACAAACAGGCGCAGCACGAAGTCGTAGTGAGCACTACTGCTTAGTTCGTACATATGCTAATTAGTAGTTACGTAAATCACTCTCAATAAATAAGTTTTGTTTTGTTGCATCGATCAGTTAATACAGTTGTGGCCTACGTTCTTAGTCAAAATTCCTACCAATACCTCCTAGAAAGGGTGATGCTGGGGCTTTTCTAGCAGCGCTAACGCAGGCGTGAAAATACTTTAGAGGGTTTTAGAGGGGAGTTCATAGTTTAATGTCTAGTTTGCTGCGTCACGCTTGAGTCGAAGGTAAAAGAGGTTATAGCTATGCTTATGCTCGAGGATGGAACCACCGTGCCCGCCTGCCCTACACCGCGACATTCGCTAATTCGTAATTCGAAAAACATCTCGGTAGTGTGGGCTACATCGGTTATTATTTACAGCACCTCGCTTTACAACATTCTACCTGCTATCTTCCCCCCTGGAAGATTGCAGAACACCCTTGGAAGATTGCAAAAGTTACGAGCCGCTAGAAAAATTGCGAGAGTTTTGAACTAAAGTAAAAAAAAACAATAGCGAGACTCTGCTTTTGCACTACAAACAAAACAACAAAACGGTAGCAAATTGCATGAAGAGAAAAAAACAAAGGAGTGAAAAATGCATGAGCAAGTGATAGAAGGAAATATTGGATGTTCATTCCACTCCGAAGGGTTTTTAAGAGCGTTTGTGGTTGCTTCACCTGATCAGGTCGATCTGTTTAGAGTATACTGTCTTTTGGCACGTCCGTTGTTTTCATCTGTTAATTTGTATCTTTTTGTGCGATTTTATTGCGTTGACTAACATTTTCAAACGATTTGAAAAGAGCATTGTGTTTTCCACGCGCTTTACTATTTCATTTTTTTTTTGTATTCTCTCTTTGTCTCTTTCTCGCTGGTTTCCTCTAATAGCGTATACTGGAAAATTGGGTTTTTGCTATATCCAAATACAAATTTTGCGTGTCTGCCTTTACACCTTAACGCGCTTAGTACGTGTGTTTGTGTGGGGGGGGGGGGGGGGTGTAAATTACGTATACCAAATTTTCAGGGTAAATTGAATTTGCTTCTCGTATGCGTGTGTTTAAGTGTGTTTACAAGCGTAGCTCTACAACTCCTTGCATTTTATCAACATTTTTTTTCATCGTATCGTTTGCGTTCGTATAACCTTGTTGCAGTTAAGTTGACTAATAGTGTTACCTTTTAAATTGCCTTTTATTTCACTGACCCTAGTTTTGCTGGTTGCTATGTCTTACCATTCCGCTTACCGTTCGAAAGTCCTCCGAAGGATATGTGTGTTCGCAGCGATCGCCCGTGTGCTGTTAGCTCCCTTGGCTTAAGAGTATCAGACGTACTTGGACGACAGCTGCTTGGCGAGCTCGGTGTACTTGAGGAACTTCGAGTGGGGACTCTCGTCGAAGGCGGGCGATTGCGACGGTGGTGGACTCTTGGCCGATGGTCCGTTGGCCGACTCGTGGCCACCGACGCGACGTTCCACACTTTCCCGCCCGGTGGAGGCCGACCCCGTCGACGAGGACGAAGACGACCCGGCCGAGGAGCCGGTCACGAGCGACAGGGGCGCCGTCGAGCCGGTGGACTTCGGGGAGTTCGGAGAGGGCGAGGAGCGCGTCTTGAGCGACTGAGCGCCACTGGTGGCGGCTAGCGAAAGCGCACCACCCGACGGTACCTTCGGGTCCGGAATGACATCGTCGTTGACGAAGTGAGCTTTGGAGAGGTGATGCCGGTAGGCTCCCTTCGACCCGAACGTCGTATCACAGTACGCACACTTGATCGTACCGCCGGCAACATCGTCCGACACGACGGCATCGTTGCAAGCCCAGCTGAACGCCAGGATCGCTCCCGGTGCCGTTCGCGAGCCGGTATTGTTTGAGGTGGCCGCCAACAGGGCCGAACTGCTGGATCCTCCTCTAGAACCACCACCACCAGCACCACCACCACCAGCGGAAGGAGTTTCCGTCTTATCACAAAGCTTCTGCAGTGCCGCTAGTGGATGAGCACTTGATTTCTTGCCACCGGATCCACCAGTGGCTGCGGAGTCACCCGCACCGCTGGAACTACTGCCACCGGCACCGGTGAGGCTGTCGAACATGGAGGACAGCGCACCGAGACTGTTGCTGACGGAGGAGCTCTTCTTCGCCGAGGAGCTACAGTCGGCACCGGGCGTTGATCGCGAGGCGATGGAATGATGATCGCTCAGGGGACTGGCGGCTGGGCTGAGCGGAACGCTAGCGGTCGAGAGACGCGGGCTCGGTGCGGGACTCGATGCGACGCTGCTGCGACGCACCCCATCCTCACGCTCATCGTCCCGATCGCGGTGTTGCGCTTTGCTCGGGGGTCGCATCTCGTGATCGATGGGTTCGTGCTCGTCAGGGTCGGTTTCCTGCAGCAGTAGCTCCTTTTTGATCCGGATCTTACCCTGCTCGGATGGGGGTGGCTTGGCTGGTTCGGCGGACGCATCCGGTCCCGCCTCATCGTCACTGTGCAGCTCTCGCTTGATCGGTGGTTCGGCCGTGTTGTCCGGTGTTCCGCGGGGCGTCGAGTGACTCGGTGTGTCAAACTTCTTTTCCGGCGTTAGCGAGTCCATGCGGCTGCTGCCACGCTCGGAGATGGAGCTGGATTCGCTACCGCTGCGCTCACGACGTCCGAACTGCTGCGAAGCGTACTGAGCCTGCTGCTGCTGCTGTTGATGGTGGTACGATCGCAGGAGGTTCATCGTTTGCGGATCGACCAGCGGTTTGGTGTAGTCCACGCTCTCATCGATACCGAGCCGCTTCAGGATGCTGGATCCGAGCGGAGTCGAGCTTTGGGTGGACGATCCGCCATTACCGCCACCTCCGGCGTAGTTCGCACCATGGCGCGATCGTGTGTCGAAGCTCTTCTCAATCAACTGCTCGATCGCGTTCAACACCGACGGGGAGGAGCTCTTTTCACCTCCCCCTCCACCACCACCACCACCTCCATTGCCGCCGTCCTTCTTCGTCATCAACGACACCGGCGACATCATGTCCGATCCGAGTGGCGATTTCTGCGACGAAAGTGGCGAGGCGAGATCGTCACTGACGCTTTTCCTACCATCACGCCCACCAGTCGGCGTCACCGGAGAGATCGAGTCCGGCGGGATGATCGTGTTCGAGAGCAGTGCGTTCTTCAGCTTATCGCGCTGCTGCTGGGCGGCCAGCAGGGCCGTCCCACCGATGCACTGCCGGATGTGATCCACGAACAGGGTCGTCTCGATCTTCTCGTTACACTTCTCGCACGTAATTTTGCCCGCACCGAGATCGCGCAGCGGTTTGTTGGCGGCGTTCACCGCCGCGGCCACGGCTGCGGCAGCCGAATTTGGACCTCCGTCCGCACCGTTCTTGCCGTAGTCGTGCTGGGCCCGCTCCATCTCGAGCAGCTTCCGCACCGGCAGTGACTTCTTGCGCTTCTCGCGCGTTTGGCGCCGCCTGCTGCCACTCTCGGTGATCGAGCGCATGATATGCTCCTTGTAGTGGGCGTTCTTCACCATGTGATTGCTGAGCTCCTTCAGCGAGGAGAACGCCTGATCGCACACCTTGCACGTGAGAACCGCACTGACGTGGCTGTTGGTTTGGGCTGCGGCAGCGGCCGCCGCATTCGCTCCGGGTCCACCGGGTGGAGCGCCCGGACCACCGCTAGGACCCGCACCACCACCCGTTGCGGAACCTCCCCCGGCACCACCACCACCACCAGCACCACCACCAGCACCACCACCACCACCGCCAGCCTTATCCGAATCCGATGACTTCCACGAGATGATCTGCTCCTGGGAGATGATGTTGGTGTAGTGTTGCGTCTGCTGCATGTGCGCCGTCATTTCGGCCAGCGTGCGGAAGCTCTGTCCGCACCACATACACTTCAGGATCTGGCGCGTCTGCTCCGCACCCTTGCCCAACCACACGTCCTGCCCGCGTACCAACTTTCGCGGCAATGGCATCGTCTCCTTGATCAGCATGTTCAGCTCACTGGGCGATGGTTTCGACGAGTTGCCATGTCCCTGCCCACCTTGTCCACCGGACGCGCCCATGCTGTTGCCTTGCGCGGGTGGTGGAATCGGTTGCTGACCGTGTCCACTGGATCCTCCACCGGCTCCACCTCCTCCACCACCACCACCGGGCGGTACATTAACGCCGCAGTGTTTCGTCTCCTTCATGTGCGTCGTCATGGCGGCCAGCGAGGGGAAGCTCTGTTTGCACCAGACACACTTCAGTACATCCTTCGCCGAATCGGCACCCTTGTTGAGCCAGTGCGACTGCCACGCACTGTGCCGGCCGCCTCCACCCGCACCACCACCCGCGCCACCACCACCACCTCCACCTCCACCTCCACCACCACCACCACTGCCGGAGTTGGGTGAGCGGTGGTAAATGTCTTCACCACCGAGCCGGCTCAGCTCGGACATCTTCTCCAGCGCCTTGGTCGCGTCGTTCGTGACGGCAGCGGCGGCGGCGGCGGCAGCCGCGGCCACCGACTTGTGCTTCCCGTTCCAGCTGTCCGCGTGCAGCCCATGCTGGTGGTGATTGTTTTTCGGCGAAAGACCGGCCGCGGCGACGGCAGCCGCCGCCAGGTAAGGGAGTTGCGGCGTGACCGGCGTACTCCACGGTGTGACGATGGCCGGTTTGTAGTCGAGCGAGCGGGTCGTTTTGCGGGGCGGTGGCGGCGAACCGCCGTCCTCTTCCTCCGCATTCCCCGTGCGCTTCCGGTGGCTGACGGACAGATCGAGCGGGCTGCTATTGTCGCCCATACCCATCAGGCCCGGTTTTTGGCTAAGGTTCACGACATCGCCACACTCGCTGCCACCGTCACCGTCCGCACCGTCGCCACCGCGGCTTCCACGCCCACCCGCCCCACCCGCTCCACCCTCCTCGTCCTCGTCGTCCTCGTCGTCCTCATCGTCGTCGTCGCCGCGCGCTCCCCCACCGCGCTTCTTGCTGAAGTCGAGCGCCAGCGTCGCGTCGTCGCTTTCGTCCGTCGGCGAACGGAGCGGCAGGACCGGGGGCGAACCGTTCCGGACCGAGGCGAGACCGGCGGCCAGCGGGGACCCTAGCAGCAGCCGGTTCTGTTGTGCTGCAACGGCTGCTACGTTCAGGTACGCCGCCATCGCGGCCGAATGCTGAGGCAGGAGGGCGGCTGCAGCGGCCGGTGGTAACGTCGGTGGCAGCGTGATCGACACCGGGCTCAGGTTGTTGACGCCGGTGCCCTGCTCCTCACGCTCGCCCTCCGAGCGGATGGACTCGTCCGATGGACAGCGTCCCCCGCCCGACGACGATTCCCTCGATTGGCATCTAGGGCTGGCCATTTCACTGTACGAAGCGAGAAGCGAGAAGAAAACAGGAGAGTGTTATGATTAGTGCAACGAGATTTATGCTTCGAAAAACAAATAATGTTGTTTAATGTTTGATTTTCGTGAAAATTACTGTCATTTAAGCCATGCCTGATGTACCAAATGCGTTCCACAGAGAAGATTTATTTTACCGAACAGATGGGTCGACAGATGGGTGATTATTTTTTGAAAATTAAATTGATTTACTCCATTATTTTTGTTTCGTTCTTGCTTGTTTGGATTATAATTGAATTGAAAAAAGAAAGTAACGTATAGTTGATGATTTTATCATGTCATTACAAAATGTAAACTTTTTCAAGAAAACGATTTTTTTTGCCACATTTCGCCTTTTTCGTCTCCGATGTGGTTCATCCTTTTATGATTTTTACCACATGTTTTACCCGTTTTTTTTTAATCTATTCCTTTGATGATAGTTTATATTAAAGAATTTTTTAAACTACATGACCTGTGTATAAAAATAGTTTAGTCCCAAAGCCACTAAACATAAGGCAGATTTGTCCAAACCACACGCGGAGCGTTCGTTTCGTCCGGCGCAGCATAAATGACGTGGCGTGAATTAATCTTCCTTCGAATAGCTAAACCACCGTAATGACCTAATGATGCGCTGCTGCTACAAATAATGGATTAAACGAGCTTAAACTGTTTATGGTTCACCGGGCGTCGTGCGCGAGATTTGGCAAGATGCTTCCCCATCGCTTCTGGGGTTGCGCGAGACGGATGAGTCTTGAAAGTGCGCCGAGGTGGTGCCGAGCGATAATTTATAGACCATTCAAATTTCGGTCGCTTTCGGAGTGCGATCTAGAGGCGGTTCGCATCAGTCATACCAGCGTGTTGGGTGCCCACATACGCGCACTCGGCGCGATAAGTTGATTTTCGGGTTGGTTTTCGGTAACTTCCGAAATGAATATGCCCATGCCACATGATACCGCGCGACTGCCAACCGTCTGCCAATTGGGATTAAGATACGGAGAACCTTAGCGGGGTTTGCCATCGGGGACAGACAAACACACGCACACAAACACACCCAAAACAGTAGCGCGGCGTTTCTTCTGCGCAGACGGGCCACGACAATTGCCACGCATGCGTTGGCGTTGGCGCAGCGGGCACATGGAGACTGAGCGATAGGGTAAATGGAACAATTTTCAGCTTTTGTGTTTGATTTACGATGACAGTTTCCCAGGGGAGCGGTTGGGAGGGAGGAGTTGGAAGCGATGCGGGTGGACCGAAAAAAAAATACCAAACCCACTTCAGCAAACCACCACCACTACGAGCGAAGCGCGATCGCGATCTAAATATGGCCAACGGTTGACGAAACTATGATGAGTGTGCTGTTACTTTCGATCGGTTGCTTCAACGTTGGAGGAGATCGCTGAGTATTTTTTTTTCAACGCTGGAGGAGATCGCTCGTTCTGCACGAGTAACTCAAAGAGGTGTATGTGAGTAAAAACATTCCAAAAATCCCCACAGGCGAGCGGCAAGCCGTTCTAGTTCAAAGTCACGTCTAGGGAATATGGCTGAGTGGAAAACGAAATGTTAAAAATGGTTGCAAACGTTGTAGCTGGTGTCACCGAGAGCATAGAAATATTGGAAACCATGTGGGATAAAGGCGAACGTGTATGCGGGTACCCAAAACCAGAAACCTTGCGCACACACACAAAAAAAAAGTACTACCGAAAGAAAATTCGAGGCCAATCCATCATCAAACACGCTACACTTTCTTTTGCCGTCCTTGTCTCCACCCTCGAGCCTGGTGTGTGTGTGCGACTGTTCTGCGGAGTGGATTATGATTGCCCTAAATGCAAATATTATTTATGTAGCCATCAGGTTCGGCAACAACGGCGACCCATTGCCGTCGTCGGAAATGTCGGATTGATGTTGTACGCTTCGGTGGAGGTTTTTTTTCGTTTTCTCGCCCTCTCCCTCTCGCCCTCTCTCTCTCGCCCTCTCCCTCTCTCATTCTCTATTTCATAGAACCCATGTGGTGCGTGCATTCAACCACGACGCCGGCAACCATGCCGGAGGTCACCAAACAGAACCGAAAAGAAAGAAAGAAAGCAGCAAAAATAAACCCCACAAGCGCATGTGGCGAACGAGCGACCCAATCACGAACTAGACACATAGCTGGATGGATGGATGGATTCGGATGGATCGGTTAGATCGGTGAGGGATAAGTTTTGCTGTCCAGATGCATGCACCCCACCAGAAAGGGGGTGGGGAGGGAAAACTCGCACCGAACTCGGTGGCAGGAGGACCGGTGGGATGGAAAATTGATTTATAGTTATGTGCACAGTTAGATATTATTGGATAATTCTGTCATTGTCAATTCGACTTGATTTACAGTTATTGTTTTATTACGAGTTTATCATCATCATTATTGCTGTTAGTGTTATTAACTAACACATAAAAAGCGACGTGAAGCGACGGCGACGGGATGGTGCATTAGGCGAGATGCGAGAGAGAGAGAGTGGAGTTTTATAGAAAGCTCAATCCGGGACATCCGACCTGCGAAACCATTCCCGGGGAAGCCATTCTGCATGCAGAAGCTGGAGCTCGGTATCAGGTTCATTAATGCACCCGATGCATGATAGCATTGGGCAGCAAATCATCTAGTCATAAATTGCATTTATCGCAAGCCCGGCTCGCCGACGATTGATGGCAGTCGGCGGTTTGCGTTTTTGCGCCTGAATTTAAATGTGTAAAATGAGAGAGTATGTTTTAAGCAGACGAGTCAAGCATGTGCATTGTTGAGGGGTCACAGATGACGAAAGGAGTCCTAAGCGTAGAGAAATTATTTTTGATAGTAATGGAGGGGATATGTTTTTGAAACAGTTGTCTAAATTCACGATTTTACGTCGTTTGGGCTAGAGCAAGTTTATCATTGCGAATAATATTATATTCATGATACATTATTCATGCTAAGAAAAAAAACAAAAAAAAATGAAACTTGTTGGTTTACGCTTGTAGTTTGATCTGATGCAGTGGAATAAAATAGATTTTGGAAAGCAGCTTTTGATGATTTTGAAAATTAATTATCTAATCAACGAATTAATAACGAAAAATACATCAATAAACTATGTTAGCAATGTAATAATTTCTAACCAATTTCGATTCACATTCGTTAGTTTAATCTATTTCAATTTCAATGTACTCCAATTTGATACTATTTTTAAGTTAAATTTTAGTTGTCTTTTTTACTCAAGTAAAAAGTAGTTGTATAGTTGGGACTAAATTAAGGATATTTTTAAAGTTATCTTCTTTATGAGGTAAAAAGAACGTTTTTAAAAAAGTTACAAAGAAAATGATGAAAAGCTGCTTAAGATTTTCAATTACGGTGATTATTTCGGTAATTGCCTGAAGCCGAAACAGGCAATCCCATTTCATAAGCAAAACGAATATTTAAACTAAAGAATGTTTTCCATTTTCTGTATTGCGAATTCTATTATTATATAAATCGGAAAAAAGTTGAAAAATCTGTAAAAAGCGATTCATAATAAGACCTAAATGGGCTTATCATATTTTAGTACCCATGCATTGAAAAATGTCCTATTATAATGGTTTTTAAAGTTAAAATATGATTTCAGTTCAGTGCAGCCCAATGATTCTGTTATGACCATAAAGCGGTTAACAAATGTTATCATTGACAGAAAATGTATCTTAATGTTTAAAGTTTAGATTCATCATAATATTGTTATAACGATTTCGTCCACACTGATCACATGGTCAATCTTAAGGCTACTGTATCAAAATTCGAAGGGGCAAGGAAAGTGCTAGAGTCAACCAGGAATCCACCGTATGAGATTGATTTTTGTCGTTAATCAAAGACTTATGTTTTCATTTTGGTTTCCATTTTTTTAAAAAGCAGCTACCTCTTAAAATGCATCCCAACTGGTTCGAAGCGAACGGGGAATCGTATTGGTAGCGACAGAAACACCTACACAACACAGATGGCCGTGCACGGACTGTCCATTCCGCTGATGATGATGTGCATGATTAACAACCGCAGCACGCGTATATGCTTCGCAAAGTGGGCCCCACAAACGGTCCGAACGGTCCGAATGGTTCGAAAAACCAATCGCAAACCAGACACGCGGACGAACGAGCGCGCAAAGGAAATACATAAACACCGCTAAACCACGCCTGCCCCGCGTATTTGCTATTGATCTCCTTTTTCATCGCTTGATTCTCTTTTCGGTCGCTCGTTCGGAGTCAACCGAAGGTATCGGTGGGTGCAGCAGAAAGGTGCATACAAGAGGTACGCAAACACGGTCACAAAGATGGCTGTGCAAAGTGCATGCGAATCGAACGCGAAAGGATTCGAAACCGAAACCAGAGCACAAAGCAAAACTGGCCGACTAATTGGAGTGCGGGTCCAGGGAGAAATCCCAGAATTTATTTCAAGAAGGTAAATAGCGCACGGCCGAGACGAATGGAAAACGGAAACACCGACGAGGCAAGGCAGAAAACCATTTCAGCTGTCAACGGCATGATGACGGCTTGAAGAGCCTTGCAGCATTAGGGTTCCTATGGTAACCGCCTTGGGATAGAAACTCGATGAAGCGTGATCGTGTAGGCATATAAATAACGATTTATGAGAAATTTCTAGATACGCTAAGGGTCACGTCGGAACAACAACAAAAAAGAACTTTTCGTAACTTTGCGTGGGTGTCTCTAGTTCTAGTCCGCTGCGGGAATGAATGACAGATACTTTTGGGTTAGAGAAACGTCCGCTCCTTTCTAAACTCAAGATATAACAGGAACGGACGGTCTGGGATGCCAAAATATGGAGTCTAGCATGCTTTTCGAAGCTAGCACACAGGACGGGCGCTGGGAGATAACAGGTATGCAATAAATTAAATTTTGTCAGTCAGTTAAAAGGGATTAATTTTCATTTAGATAGAGTGCGTCGATCGGCCACACCGCCTGCCCCGGGAGGTCAAAAACTGTATCCCAGGAGGTCCAGTGATAATGAACGTACACTCACAAACGCCCCAATCAAAAGTATTTTTGATAGTTCTTTTTTTACGCATTAAAAAATGGTATTGCATTAAACAACCATAAAATACTCGGGCTGAATATACACGATGAATGTGATTTTGGGTAGAATATTTCGTTCACAGCCGCGTGAAAGTTGACGTTAACTCAATCCGTCCCATCTGGGACTTGAGGGCCACTTGAGAGTTGGTTGGCCGTGCGAGCACCAGAATAGAGGGAGTTAAACAAACAAAGATGCAGGAGAAAAGTCCACATGTTTTCGGGCGGCAGAACGCAATGATAAATGGACGTCTTTCTAGTTTCCTCATGTCCTCGTCAGTTGCGACGACAAAGAACTAACATTTTTCGGTTGGGTTAAAATTAGAGTTTTTAGATCAGGCTTAATGTTTGGCTTCGGTTTCAATTAGGATCGGAGGCCATCAGCTTAGAAAAGAAGCGGTGAATAAGGTCGTAAACGCAGAGAGTTGTAATTTGAACGATGTTAAAACGCGTTTACAAAAGTTACACCAAGTAGACACACATTTGTTACACAAGAAACCTATTGTTATTAGAGTTCTATGGAAGAGATAAAAATGGCATGTTTTTTTTAGTTTACTCGTCTTAAAAATCAATGGGTTGTTATCCATGATTACTCAAGATTACAGGGGACTAGAAACATTTGATAATGATGGTACCAGCCAATAGAGGGCGCTACTAGGCTGCTGTTTGGTTGATTTTCCTAATGAAAATTTGATGTTTATTGTTTTTTATTTTGCTTGTGATTATTTTGCATGCTATGCGGTTTAAATAAAAAAAAACAGGTTCATCGATTACGATGAAAGACAATAATGAATAACATTCAAATCAATCTAAATTTGGTTCCTCTGAATGGTTGATCCTCTGAACATTGGTATCGCTTAAGTTGATGACAGCAAAGACTGAACATCAAAAGAACAAGATTGGTGACAGTATTTTGGAACAGGTCTCAGGCTGTTAACACTCTTTTGCAAGGTGCCAAATTGTGCCAAGGTGCCAAAGCTGGATGATCACATCACATCATCACACATCATCGCTTGAAAAAGGAAACCCGTAAAAACGAGAAAAATCAACTGTTTCATGTGATGAATAAAATGTTTACAGCAGAGGATTCTCCAATGTCATATTTATTTTTATTGGAAAAATTAGCGATGCACAGGTCTCAAACATGTAACTTTATCATCCCGTTTGCTGTGAAACTAATATCCGGCTAAACATTAGCTACCATATCAATCCGCCATCACTCTTCTAGCAGGGGTGCGTCACCGAGCAGAAAACACCGGAACCGCAGCAAATACCGTGTCATACAACAGCACGGTAAAGCAAACATATGACATCCAGCTCGGTCATAAACCGCGACGAAAAAAAAAGGCCAGTGCCACATGACTGACGTGGAAGTAAAGGAGAAACTTACAGTAAAACTATGTGCCCCCGGAACGGAACGGAAGAGAATGGTCGAACGAATGTTATTAAAATGAATTATTACTCATCGTAATCGACATTTGTCACACGCACCAGCGTCGTATATATGCCGTATGTGTGTTTGTGTTTTGAGCCGTTTATCGAGTTTCCGGCTTGATGGAGCATTCGGGTTGGGTTGATGAAGATGATTCGGTTTAATTGGGACCCCACGGAGCAAACTCAAAACCTGAATCACCTTACGGTATAAGACTAATCGGTACCAGAAGGAGACACGGGTCGAGTGAAGAGAAGGTGAATTCCAAACGGAATATGGCCGACGTAAATAAAGTGCCTTGGTTGGTTTCGGTTTTTGTCTCCCCTACACGTTCGGGCAGCCAAATGCGATTCGGGAGCTTCGACCGATCGCTTTTTTATTTGTGGCGTTTGATGAGAAATGAAGCTACAACTACAGGTAGCTTCCAGCGGAGGAAGAAACAACTGTCACACACCCGCGACCGTTGTATGCCTCATCCGGAAGGTGCGGATCCTGTGGTCCGGAGTACATTAAACTTTACGACTGTAGCGAGAGCAGGTCGTAAATTTTGTTTCTCGTTTTGTTCTTCCCGCTCCATGTGTTTTGCGGTGAGCAGGACTCAGTTTTTGAACCTCGGACAGACACCTGCTCCCGACGAAAGGCGGCGATTCCTAAATCGTCCGCGTGGCATCCCCGTACGCGCGTGAAACTCACAGCCCCACCGGAAACACCTCCACGGAAAAAAAAGTACGCAATCTCGCACACGAACGCGCACCCATACAGCCGCCGATACGTCCTGCGGGCGAAAGTACCCGAACCGGCTGGAACCGGCGTCGTGTCGTGTCTGTCGTACTCGCTCACATCCCCGAAAAAAAGCGCGTGTTCGCACATTGTTTGCAGCGCGGTGTACCGGTGGATAGGGAACAAAACAGAAGGAAGGAAAAAAGAAAAGAAAAACATCCGGCATAACTGAAACGGAAGCAGGCAAGGAACGGCCCCCGGGAGCCACGCATCATTGACCGCCAAATTTTCGTAGCCTTACTACAATGTTGCGTTTGCAGCGGCCGCTAGGCTATGCCGCGGTAGTCTTTAACGAGGTAATTAAAAGCGATCGTTAAAACAATAAATAACCTCCTCCAGTGCGGTGAGGTTGGGCGAGTTGCGTGCGTGTGTGTGTATGTGTGCACGTGAAGTGACTGAAAGGGATCTATCATCTTGCGGGCAGAGAACCTGCTTCCACGTGCTTAGCACATCTTTTGTCTACAAGTCTTGCACTTGCGACAGTGGCCGCGTGGATTGTACAGCGAACCTGTGCCCTTGTGCATAGGGAGCTCTTTATGGTTTTCAGATGCAATTTACAGCACATATAGGGTGCTAGTGCTCTAAACAGTGAGCGGTTCGCCTTATACCAAAGCGTGTCGTTTCTACGGCGAACACAGACTACTTCGATTGAACTGTTCTTGGAGCTTGCTTAGAGCAACGAAACTTCACAACACAGCGGATCAAACAAAAAAAAAATAATACATCACATTTACCTAGCGTGAAGGGCCTGTCGGTAGATTTCCAACATCACTGCCTCGTGGAGCATCATCGATGGAAGATTTTGGTTATCAATTTTCGCTACTTTACTCGAACCTTCGCGGGCAACCAGAAACAGTGCGACTGCTTCTGGCGGTTTGTGGTTGCAGTGGTTGTTGAATTTGTGCCTGGTGTGTCGGTGTGCCGAACTCGCTAGCACACAACACACTTTGTTCGGTTTCGGTTCGATCTCACGGCCTTGCCTTTCGCACGATTGCACACAATTTCACTGGCACTGGTTGTAACACTTACGAGAGAGAGCAAAAAAAAAAACTCCCAACCAAATCAATACCGTATACCGTAGGTTTCTGGTTTTGTGCCGAACTTTTGTGCCAGATATTGTGGTATAAATTTCGTAGCCCTAGCTTTCGTATATTTCGTTGCGTTGCGGTTATTTCTTTTTATTCATTTGCAAAATTTTTCGTATAACACCTTCGCACACGCTTGCACACGCGGCGTATCACAAGGAACATAACTCACTCCGTTGTCGCACTTTGATGCTTTCTTTTTTTGTTGTTTCGTATAACGCCGTATTTATTTTTACAATGCAACGTTTATTTGCAGCTGCTCACGCATCTGCTCACATCTTCTCGGCCCGCCACTGGACGCAAACCGGACATCGAACCGTTCCGATGGCAGCGGAACATTCTGCTTTGCTGCTGCCACTGCTGCTTCTTCAGCTGCTGCTTGGCACGCGTAAAACGTTCGTTTGCCCTCCGGCGCTCATCGTCGGATCGGGCTTGATCGAGCCGCTTTGGAGCCACCCGCCCTTTGGGGCAATAGGGTGGCCATCGAAGGCCGATTGGTTAACGTTTGCATTGGCCGGCACGCAGACTTTACAAAAAAAAAAAACACACAAACTCTCCCAAAATCAACGCTTATTTACACAAGCACACACGGAAACACGCGCGGATTGTTCCTGATTTCGTTGGCCGAACCGTCGTATCGGTGTTACGGAAAAGTGTTCCGAAATCGGCGAAGGTACACCCGATTCAACCGCCGGCGCTGGCGTGGCGCGATGTGTTGTTGTGTTTCCGCTACACCCGACGAACAAATTTTGACTGACGGAAGCTGCTGACGGCGGACAGACAGACGGCGCTGTGGCCTTTCTCGACGACGGGTTATAGGGCTGTCGGTTCTGTTTGAGTGTGTTTGTATGTGAATGAGTCCGTGTGTGTGTGTGTGTTTGTACGCACGAACCTATCACATCTGTGACATCTCGTCGTTTGGATATCGTTTTCGGTCTGACAAGAGCGTCACATCCATTGACACATAAGGACGAACGACGCACACACTAGCGCAGACACGAATGCGCACACGCTCGCGCTCTCTTTTTCACTCAGGTGCGCACCCCCCGGATGGTAGCACTCACTCTTTCTCTCCTGGCACACACACACACACACACTCTCTCGCTCGCATGTGTAGAGATCTTCGGGATACCTCTCCTCTTTCTCCAGCCTGCGCACACAATCTCGAACGCACACACCCATACAGGGTGAGACTCGGGTGAGCTACTTTTCCTTTCCCTGCGCGCTCCACCACCTTGTGTCGGGGGAGATCCAGCGCCGTCGGACAGGTAGGTGGACAGGGTGGGACGGGGCACCGCTGAACGATTGACACGAGCCGTCACTCACACCGTCACACGGTCTGTCCTCCTTTTCTCATCGTGACACACGCCGTCACGGATGCAACCAGCAGCAGCGGGTACTTTCTTCCAAGGGACACCGTCCTTTTTACCGACGGTGATTTCACGTTTTAAGTATTTCCGTTTCAAACTTCGTTCCTGATCACTATGCCTTCACTTTCGAGCTCACAATAAGTCACAGTTCTTTTCCTTTCCCTGATGTCACCGTTTTTTAATCGCACGGCTGGGAAGTATTTCTTCCCCAAAAAGCTGCTTTCTTTCGGTGCGTGTTCGACACGTGTGCTCACGACGGGGTTTCGCGTGTGGGGCCTTCGGTCGACGCGCGTGAAGAGCGAACGTGAAGGTGCTTCCAGGCCGCTTGCGTGTTTTTGTGCAACTGAATGCCGTTCCCGTCGGGTGGGAATTTTGACGTTCGGTTCCACACGTCGTCACACCAAGCAGGCGACCCGCTGGAGAGGGAACTGAGCCCGGTGAGTGTCGCCACCGAACGGTGAGGATTTTTCTCGGGAGGGGATGAACAAGATCATCCCCTAGTTCGGTTCGGTTCGGTTCGGTTCGGTGTGTACATAGCAGCAGGGGAAATAAGAACGCACACACGAACGCCAGCTTCCCGATGTACGGGCCGAAAACCGGTTTCCGAGTGACACCAATACCACTGCAACACCGAAAAACAACCCCCTCCCGCAACGGCGCTGTCAGATGGTGCGGTTGCATGTTGTTTTCATAATTTATTGTTATTGTTGCTTGCTCGCTCGCACGCGGCAACCGCGCCCGGTCGGCTGAGTGCGACGCAAGAGCGGAACGGTTGCGCGTGTGCGCAAGGTGAATTTTCCGAACCGAGCACTCACCCCTGGGGCACTCACGGCACGAAAGCAAAACTGTCCGTGGGTGCGCGATGGGAACGACGACGACGACGACGACGACGACGGCACAACACCACACCACGATGGGACGTAAATTATGGGCTCATTTGGTGTCGGGAGGCTCCCACATTAGATTCCAGCTGCGAGAGCTGCTGCTCCAACGCGCGTGGTGCGATGACGGTGACCGTTTCCAGTGCATAAGTCATCATCGCTCCCGTCGTCATCATCATCATCATCGTCATCAGCAGCGACATCAATCGAACCTGCCCTGCCAGCCTCCCCTACCCTGGTAGAAAAATTTTGACCCCGTTGCGTTGTGTGCGTGCGTGTGTGTGTGTGTTGCAGGGAAAGGAGGTCCTCCGAAAATCGTATAATTGAGCATTACTTTTTATGCGCTTTTCGTTCGCCCTCACACGTGCGTTTCGTGTGATGTAAACGGTGCTGTTCACGGTGGTGGCGCCCCAAACAGTGACAATCCAGTGTGCGTGCGAGCATGTGTGTGAATGTGCGAAGAAACCCGCGTGTTAAAGAACTTGGCAGGACTCGATTCCATTCGCCGGGCCCTAGTTGGGTGGGTGTTGTGTGTGTGTGTGTGTGTGTGTGTGTGTGTGTGTGTGTGTCATTAATTTTCCTGCCCTTTTGCCTTTGCTGCGGAATTGCGGATGCGAAACTGACGAGCTCGACTCGTCACGAATTTAGATGAGCCTTGAAACGGTGGAACGGTGCGGGATAGACGCGCGGAACTGTGCTGTTGCTTTTTACGATACCAGCCTCCCGTCGGCATCCGTCCAAAGCCTCCATCCCTCCCGAACCTGCTCGTAAACGTTTATGTTTCGCGTGAGCAATTTACTTCTATTGCTCCGAACAAATGCTTATCGGGAGGGATTTTTGGCTGTGGTGTGCATGTGTGAGCATTCTGTGAGCATTTTTATTCTCTCTTCGGCGTTTTCACGTCACTTATGATCAATTTTGTAGTACGGTCGTTAGGAGTGTTTGTGTGTGAATGTTTATAGAATTATTCACGCACTCGGTTGGTAGTGTTGTTGTGAATGCTTCTGTCTGCCTCGTATGATAGAGAATGCGGAACCATTATTCAATGCGGTATTATTTATGCTCCACATTGAGCATAAAAGTTGCCATTTTTCTTTATGAACGAATGCAGCTATGGTAATCTAACTGTGTGATTTTCTCGCCGTATGGTATGAGTAACGTAGTTTTGTAGTGTAGTTTATTGAAACCAATTAAATAAAACGTCATGAATATTTTCATGTTAACACTTATGGACTTACTGTGAAGTTTTCATAATGAAAGAATTAATTTCTTTATTACTGAAGAAATGTTTGAGGAAGTGAGATAAGGTGAGTATGTAGTGTTTTAGTTAGCAAAAACGGTGAAAGAACCTACTGAAATCTGCGTTGCATATAATTGTGACAGTGGTAGAGGATATTTTAAGACAACTCAAACAATAAAAGGGCACCTCATATAAATATCAATGTTTCACTGTTCACCGTTCATTCTAATACCACAGTAATGAATGTGACAATTTGAGAATCACCTTCGAAGCAAATGGGGAAACAATAGCAGCAACAAAAGCTGCAAAACACAAATCATCATGAGCGTGAAATCATTCGCCGGTTACGCAAACTCACTACCGGGTGAAACAGTTGGGACACCCTTTTTCTTGTCACTGCCAGAAACCGCAGCAGAGCCAACCCTACCGCAACCGGTAGCGAACTCAACCCCGAGGCCATGGTTTGTTTCGAGAGGGATGAAGCATGCCCGATGACGGGCAGTCACATGCAGTAGTAGCATTTGATGGGGTTTGGTTTGGGTGTTTTTGCATTATTGGTTTGAAGTGAATGCAATGGTGGGTTCAAACTGCTTTGTTGTTTGAAAACTGTGCGGTGTTATTGAATAGAAAATATTATTTTTTGGCATATAAAATTTTACTCACGAAATTATTAGATTGGAAACTTTTTTTTCGCGGTTCTACGGTTTTATGTTTTTGGTTGCATCGAAAGATCTAAAATGCATATAAGAGGCACATTGTTGGTACTTTTAATTAGATTTATTTTTAATTTTTATAAGTATGAAAATGATAAATGCTCCAAAGAGATCCAAATGATCCAAAGAGTAAACATTTATGCTTAAAAATGCTGGTACCATAATGTTGAAGCATGATAATAATTCAAAATACCCGAAACATTCATAGTACATAATGTAGGAATGACCCTGTGAATGTGGTGGTGGCGGCACCTGTTTTTACACGATAGTATTCGTATTCTTATTGGGACCGGATTGACGTGGTCTAAATAATCAACACAAGACATTTTGTTACAACAAAATATCTCGTAAACTACGACACAAGGAGTGAGCTAAAAATATTTCGCTACAAATATAACATTATTTGACTATGGCCGTATTTTCTAAACTACTTAACTCGAAATCTCTAGGATTTCTTTATATTGATGTTGAGTGGCGCCATCTATTAGCGAGTACCGGAAGAATCAATACGGTTTTTAATATTATAAAAGAGTGTTGTTTTCGATATGGACACAAAAATAATGTAATTTAAATTAATTCTTTTCCTATATATTCTATTTTGATTGGATTTTTTTTCATAAATTCGATGAAATGCATTTATATCTTTGTCCCAAAATGATTTGAGGGAAAAATATACGATTGTAGTTTTTAAAAAATGTATACTATTTAGATGATTTAAACTAAACATTTCAATTGAGTGTTACGTAATTCAATATTTTAATAGTTATAGTATTGTAGTGTGGTTGGCTAGTTGGTGGCATGGCTTGTTCAAATGATAAAATACAATATGTATCCTGTTACTGTGTTTCATCAAGTCTTTCCTGCTTGATGTAGCTCATTGTAGTTGATTTAAGATTTTATCAAACGCATCTACGCATTCCGTTTTGACAGTTATTTAATGCGATATTTTATTTTTCTGTAGCACGTTTTGTAAAAGATTTTATCAACTTGACCATTTAGCTGGGCTACCAATTGAATGGAATCAAAGATAACAATATTGAAGTGAAGAGTTAAAAATGCTGACAACTGGTAACATAAAAGGTCTCTTGTGCAAAAATAATAAAACACAACAATGAGGACCGAAAATCACTGCCACCTGATTGATGACAGGGCTACAGTTTTGTTTTGTCTTGTCATCGCCTGAACGAAGGTTCGTCGCGTTCGACATTGGCGAGACGATATGGCAAGGTGGCGCGTATGCATTCGCGCAAAATCGCGGACTCGAAGCGCTGATGGCAACACCCGATGTGGCCGGAAATGACAAAAGCGGCAAAACTGGTCTGGCTGCTGCCAAAAACGAAGAAATACAGACTGATAATGCCATCAGGAAATAAAAAAAAACACCCATAAGGACAAACGTGAAATCGTCAACGGCAAAAAGAAACGAACGAAAATCGTCTGGCCGTCGGGGAGAGAGGGGTTGGAAGAGAAAGTTGGGAGAGAATTAAACCAAAAAAAAAGTCTATCGTAACGTACCCCAGAAGTGCAGGCGAAAAATCGGCCTGAAGGAACCTGATAGACAGGGGCATTTGCAATTTTTCTGCGCCTAACCAACCTAACCCGACCGACCGACCGACCGACCGGCTATTATGCAAAATATGCACCACCTCGTGGTGGTGAATGGCCGATGATAGCCAGCTCGGGTCTGGAAGGGGCCATTGCCGTCGATGAAACCAAATGAAGCCAACTAAATGGTGAAGAGGAAGGCGTGCTGGCCCGGATGCTATCAAAAATCGAGCCAACGTTATTGATGTGTGTCAAATTTCTGTACTGTACCCCCGTAAACCTCAAACGGGTCATCAGCGAAACACAAAAATGCACCACTTGAGGAGCTGTTTTCGGGTGGGTGGCTAGCGGGCCGTGGCACCCGATGCCGTTTCGTTAATTTAGCGATGCTTTTCTGCACAGAAAGAATTCGTACGACTTCTGTGCCGTGGCATTGATTGAGACGGCTATGGCTGATGTTTGTTTTTATGTTTTGCTGCCCCTTTTTCCGACGCCCCTTCTGTGCCTTGGTGTATTAACCTGAGCTCACCTGGGTTCGGTTGAATGCACAAAAATATTAGAAACTAGCGAAACAAAACGAGAACGAGAAATAATGTTTCCTAAGCTAATGCACTTGCTGGCCGCGGATGGCGGCAGACAAGACAGACGTTGTGTTTTTGTACCATTGTTGAAGGTTGATTTTTCACGAAAAAGTGGCGAGTGTTTTTTTAAATTTCAACCGTTCCAGGGGAAAACAGAGAGCATCAAAAGTGCATAACAATAATAATGGCAGTGGTGTTGAAAAATGAAATCTGTATTGCAAAAATGATGCCATAGTGCAATCGTTTTTTGAGTGATTTGAGGTACAAACATTCCTTCAGCCCTTTGACCTGCGGCAGACGAGCGATTTGGGAAGGTCACGACCCAATAGGCGCCGCCGGGGGCTCTTCCATCCATATGGAGGAAATGAGACGAACTGCAAAAATTAAGGTGACCGTTCTAGCAATCAAGAATTTGAAATCAGTATATCGTTGTGTGATAATAGCCTTCTGACCGGAAGCAACTCTAAATGGAAACACTGTAATCATACGCACGGAAGGAATTCGTTGGTGTAAATTTCGTAGTAGCGATATGATTCGCAACGGCACTACATTCCTCCACTTCACCCTTCATTGACATGCCAACCAATAGGAAGGCCAGCGACTCGAGGAACGGCAAGTTAGACGCAGTGCTCGCTGGACATTGGGGCACATCTGAATTTGGCAAACCGCTCCTTTGGGATCGAGGAAAACAAAAGTCGGATTTCCGGTTGTAATGTGGAGTGAAAGAGCAAAGAACACAGGTAAGGTGCTATTTTGCTTTCCCTTCCATATTTTGAAAAGAATAAAAGAAAGAGGCAGATTGAAAGCATGATGGCAAACGGGCGAAGAGTAAAATTCTCATAAATTGTAACAGAAACACACTTTAGGGAGCATCACAGCAGCCTTTGGTGTGAGTAGATTTTTCGAGATGGGAAAGTTTTCTTGAAGCACGCATCTTTTGCAGGAAAATCAATGTTTTTATCAATATTTCATTATTTCATTATTTGACATAACTCGCTTTGAATTGACGTTTCCATTTTGACAATAAAAATAACAACAAAATTCAAAATCCAAAAGTTATGATCGAATAAAATTGTTTCATTATCAAAACAAAAGTTGAATTAAGATATAAACAACATATTTGTGAAGAAACAAACGTTCAAAGTATAACTTTTCTTCATTTTGTCATAAAACTGGTTTGCACCTATTCCAAGCATGCCTTCGTACTTGGCTGACCCCGAGGAGATATTTGATACGATTAGGTGCGTACACACTACTCGAAAACCCCAAAAACACTCATTATTTCCCAAACCCGTATCGGCCCGGAGGAGTATTTATGTTACGACGAAAGAAAATCCGCCACCGTACATTCAACTCGTACCCTTACGGAGCGCGGCACGTAACGATACGCAAGGATTGAGCGGTGATGTGTACCGGAAAACGCGCCAATCTTACCTAGCCAATAGGGCATAAAAAAACACCTCGTGCGAGCTTAGCCTTTCTTGTGGAAAAGTGGGAAAAACGATCGCACTGGATATTGGTGGTGGTGGTGGTGGTGGTGGTGCTGAAGATGTTATCATCCATAAAATATGACGACTAAAATACTCCTCCCATACGCCTTGAGGGGCATTCTGGTGGGGTTCGCCGGCCAGGTGACAAGAAGGTGGTGAACCGGGCAGGTGAATGAATCGAAATCGGTGCGGCAAGTGAGCGAGCAGATGAGCGGTGACTTCTTTACGGTTAATCCCTTAAGCTTGAGTAACAACGCGTTCCACGCGGTGCGCGGCGACTGGGAAAAGATGGGCGCATAGTTTTTGTCATACCACCGTTTTTTGCAAACCGTAGTGCTTGTACAGAACGTGACAAAAGTATGGTGCATATGATTTTTTTATGAAATTTGTAAGCCAACCCACGAGAAGATATTGCAACAAAATTATGATAACAAAATAACTTAAATGTATGTAGTTTTTGTTTTAAAAAGATATTTTTTCATGACTAAACAGTGTTTGTTTTAGTTCAAACTGTGTGTAATTCCTCATAAAAAAACATCCAGGGTAGCAAAATGATGATTCAAAATGACAATAAAATTGGCCAAATATAGGTGATTCAATTGCTTTATTGTTTGACATTCATCTTAAATTTGAAATATTTGTAAATATTACTTATGTTAACATAAATCCTCTAAACTCATTAAGGTCAACATTGTAGAAACTTTTGAAGAGCAATATAACATAATTTATGTTCAAAAATGTGGAGCAGAACCTAAAAACTTTTTAATATATTTTGCCATTTATGTTTCCTTTTTATGAAGAATCGATTCTTCCTTTCAGAAACAAGACTTTTCCTCTAGGAAATGGTAAAATACTCTATATGAATTCTTCATGTGGTGTACACAAATCGCGTACTCCACTGTGGATTATACCTCCGACGACGAACAACCCTGTACCACCACAAACGCGTTAGGGATGAGGGACAAAATATCACCCAAGTTGACACCGATCGAAAGCTGCCGAATTGTGCGTAACCTTCCGTGTCCCGGACCATCACCACCCGTACTCGTTTTCGACCCCACCCCGTAGTCCCGTCTCGTCCAGTTGCTCCTGGCGCTATCAGCATCGGAGCGGATTGAAACGTGCAACCTTTTTCCGCCTCCCTGCTCTTCGCTCCCTCGCCAAACTTAGCACGCATTTCGCTCTGGAATGCAAGATTGAGGCTTTGGGTAAATGTATAAATTTTATCAGATAATTTGACGCTGGAGAGAATTTGAGAGAAAAATATGAGCCCCGGTGCTGGGTTAAATGAATGAGTTTCCGATTTAATCAGTGCTGTGCTGATTTTCGGGTTTGTTTAGTCGGAACAGAGGGTGTTATAAGTCGCGCTGAAGTATGTGTGTGAGAGAGAGAGTGTGTATGTGGGAGAGAAAAATAGCTTCCACTCCTTTCGTCGGGCGGTTGAATGGTTTGCGTTAGCTAGTCGCTTTGGCAGGTGACAGCAGGCTGGCGTATATTTAGGAGATGCTAAGGGTGATATTAAGCCTCGAGAATAGTTGAATGTTACCTTACATGTGAAAGCAAAGGGATGGGTTATGGTAGAGGGGTGTTGCGTGTAAGTGTTAGATGAAAACTCATGTCAAAGTGGTTTTTGTGATGCGGATGCTCAGTACATTTTGACGTGCCAATAGAATGTGGAAAGGAACAGCATTATTATGCTGCGGGCGAATTAATCGACATTGTACATTTATTGCGGAAATAGATTGCTTTTTGAAGCATAATTATTATAGTTTAAGAAAATAAATTCAGAATAGTTTTTTATTTTGAATAACTACAGTTTTTTCTCAGCATCATTTTCCACTAATTTTATAAGACAGCAAGACGTAAGTAAGATGAGTATCTACTCGTAGTAATACATGCAGCACTGTTTAGAATATATTCTATCCAGAGGAATAGTTTTTCGGAAACCGCCAAAAGGGAAACGAAAAATACTAGAACAATAATAAACCTCGTACCACATCATGCGAAACGGAAACCAACGGCACGGTATATAGAATAGGGCCCGCAGGCCAGCAGCAGGAATCGCTAGCTGACTTTGTTTCACCAGCACACCAAGGCACTCCGATGATAAAGTCATTACAAACAGCCGCTTTCTACGCGCTTGGATAGATGAGCAGCCGGAGACGAAACAATCGCGTCACAAGACACACGACGGCGTTGGCTCGCGCCCCTTTCGGTCTGGGTGCACCCGGCGAATGTCGACCAGTATGGCGTACGGAAGCGCAACTCTCCCGGCAGAAATCGAAGATGGGAAGTGAAATTGGAGCACGAGTTTTTAATCGTAAGTTATGGACGTCCATAAATTTTAATTAAAAGACATTAAAATAAGAATTTATGATAATAAAATGCAATTGTATTTCGCATAAAATGAAGTTTCTTTGAGCGATGAGGAAACCTGTCTTCCGGCTTCTATCTTGCAGCACGTTTGCTGGACATAAGGTGTGTGTATGTATGCGAGGTAGGTTATCATGATGACAAATGATGAAGAAATGTTCACCTCTGTTGAGTAAAAGTAAGATGCAAAATTTTGTTATGCACGTATCGATTGATTATTCAAAATATTTTTGAGCGCATTCGTGAATGTTTCTTAGTCAGTTGTAGACACTCATTTCTCAATTTCGTCTTTTAACGTTTCTTTATACTAATTATGGATAATTAAAGCGAATTGCAAAAGACCAAAACCGGACTCTTGGCCCGGCAACAATAATTCTAACAACATTTCCACAAAAAGAAGGGAAAATAAATGGGTTGACGAGGGTATACTTGTGTGATAGACCATGTGTTTTTGCTCCATTTGTCATCGCATTACGATCGTGGTAGCCCTCCTTCACGGGTGAATCCTGTGATTGAAGTGTAATCGTTCGCCAAAAGGACGACTGATTTTTTGGCAAATGACAGGGCTGAAATAAGTGACAAAACACCTCCCCTTGTATGATTTCGTGGGAGAAGTTTGTAGGAGCTTTTTTTCTATGCATTGTGCTCATAAATAACCTATTGGCTTTAATTTTCTAATAAATTGGGTGGGGATGATTAAAAAATGTGCAAACGGATGAATGATTTTCGTGAAAAGGAAAAAGACCAGAGGTGAGAATATTTGTGAGTGATTCGATTTTTTTCTAGGTTCTAGGAGCTTTACCTTGACGATCTGTTTCCTTGTACTTACTAGAAGAATATTTTCGCTCATACAGATCATATGCTTTGTAGTATATTTTTTATCTAACTTTTGTACGGTTTAATATGAATACTTAAAACAATATCTCAAAATTATAAGACGGGCAGTTAATTACATTCGAAGGGATAAAATAAGAACTGGTTGGACAAATTTTAAGCCAATGAGATTTAAATGCAATACGGCAATAATATGAATGAAAAAATATTGTAAGAGTAGCTCAATAGAGTTGTTTAATTTATTTGAAAACATAATATGTTTTAGTCGAGGCATAATTATTCAGTAAATACATGCATGTACATTTAATCATAAATGATGATTCATTTTGGCTCTTTTAATCTTAACACAACCCTGGTTCATCGACAAACCAACCTAATCAAACGTCGCTTTATCAGAAACTTCTGTCTGACAAGAAGCGACCAGGAACAAGAAAATCATTTTATCTTGAGCAGTAACACTTCTGGCTTTCCAACGCAACGACTCAAGCATACCTTCACCAGTTTTGAGCCACATCCGTGTGCAGCGAAGAAGATGCTACTGGAAATGGTTCCATCTGCAAGAAGTTCCATCACAGCGCCATCAAGTTCGGACCAAAGGGTTGGGCATGGGTTTTCTCGCTTCGAGACGTACATTTTAAGACAGGCGACATAAGACGAGCAGGCAGTGGTAGGTACCTCTTTCTGCACTATCGTGATAGCCACCGCCTGTTCACGCTGGGCACTAGCCGAATCTTACAAAATTCAAAGTGACCCATTCTGCGTCAGCTGAGCTGGAAACGAAGTGGGAAGATGGATGTGTCCTTGTCTGGTGGCACCGATGGCCGGCTGGAAGGTGACAAAGATGCACAGATGCACAACGAAAACAATACCGAAGAATTTTCGCAAACGGCAGGCTGGCGGACACTGGCTGGCGGTGGTAAACGGGAGGACGCAAATGCAAATAGCAAATAGCGCAGCAGCCAACGTGATGGACGGAAGATGTTTTGTCTGTTAGCCGTCAACTTGAATTAAGAAAGTCTTGCCCAAAACTTACGGAACAAAATGAACATTCTCTTACTTTGGTGGCGCCAGAGGCGGAGCAGCTGCGCCGGGACCGGGAGGAAAAGCAGGCGACGGCTTAACCGTGTACGGATTGGGAAGGACAAGTGAGTGAAGTAAATGCAATTGCAATTTGCATCTGCGTGCTGCGGTGGTAGAGTTGCTTATTGCTAGCCATTTGGGTGTTACCATCGTGTTGGTGCTTTTATGGTGAGAGAGAAAGCGACAAGGAATAGGAAAAAGGGAGTGAAAGACAGCTCTTCCCCGGGAAAGCTTGTCAAGTCAGAAACGAAACATCTACGACGGATGACGCATGATTTGTATGTAAATTATTATTTCCTGCAGTACAGCACGCATTCAAGTGAAGAAGATACCCGGTCCATATCCGTAAGACAGTATGAAAGAATATGTTTTAAAACTCAAGGACGAAGGTCTACTGTGCGTCCTTCGGTGTGCGGACAGTGAATTATAGGCGTTTGATTTTTTTGTTGTTGTTGCTGCTGCACCCGGCCGATATGTGCGTGAGATTAATAGCTGTGAATAATTTTCCTACATTCCCGCAACATTCCCGACACGTTCCAGCAGCCTTTATCCGTGTCACGCTGCACTCGGGTGCATATTGTTCCCGATTGGCATTGTTTCACTTCCTTCGCCCGGTGGGCAGGTACCGGGCACCGGGTGGAAGGGAGGGAAAAACTTTCTCTTTTTGTATGCGTGCGTTTGTGTGTACGGGGTTGTCACACCATGATTTACGGCCTGTACGCCGAACTGACACGGGTTGATGCCTTCGATGGCGTCCGATTGCGTCACAGCTAATGGTCTGTGATGTGCCTCTCGGTCTTACGCTCGAAAGGACATTTGAAAATAAGGACACCGTCTCGCAGCGCTTTCTCCGGACTCCGGCCCAAAAGCTGTGCCGAGGGCACGAGAATGTAGGTCTTTTGGGGGACATAAATCAAGTGTCATCGTTGCGGGACAGTCGAAGGTCACGGAAACATGTTTCCGAGTGCAGATGGATGCAATTGCCTGTTCCATCGGTTCGTTCAGCAGGGGAGGCGATGGTGCTAATTTTACATACTCTGAAAAATGTCCTTCTCTATGAATGCTGCTCAAGATTGGGCGATCGGAGTGTGTGCCAGTTGCGAGATGAATGTGGCAAATCAAAGGAAAAAACACAACTAATAAACAATGGAACGTTTTGTGTGATGTTTATGATGAGAACAGTTATGTGAAATTCGTTTTGAGCGTTCTTCTCGTAATAGAAACCACTATGCTGTTTCATTCATATCATTAAAAAACTCTCTTCACATTGTGTTTTCAAATTTTTTAATTACGACTGATGAATATTTCACTAATAATAATAAAATGATTCACAAAGATGTATTGGCTTTTGATAAATCTATTTTTAAAGAATTATTGCACTTGTTGCATTGCAAAAACTAAATTCTTTGAAAAATCTTATAAAATTTTCGCGATAACTTAACTGCTTAAAGAGCAGTAACTACGTCACGTAAGTAGTTACTTTAAGACCAATCGCTAAAATTTTGTAAGATTTTGCGAGGAATTAATTGGCTACCATTAGATTTTACTTATGAAAGATATTGTATAAGTAAGAAGTAGTAGAATGTTTTAATTTATGATAATTACAAATGATTACAAATGATTTGTAGTCCTTTATATTGCATGCTGGAAGCGAACGGAACACATTTATATGTTATTAATGCATGTTAGCTATGCATTCAGCAGTTAGCAGTGCTGTACTTTTGCTTTTTAAAATGATAAACATTTTCACCATATCAACTATTTGTTCCCCTTGAATCAAATAAATAATTTTAAATGACTTGCATTCAACGTGCAGAAGTACATAGTCGTGATTCGATCATTAAAATTATTTAAAATTCATCGCTACTCCTGCCAACGAAAACCAAAGAACACATCATAAATACAAATTTCACTCGCTCTCATTCAAGGACGTGTCACAGTGATGGTGCATATGAGTATTTATTTCTTTCTCCCATGGTTGCGCCGCAGGCATTTTGGTAGCTATGATTTTTCTCTTCCCTGACCACACTTCATCGAGCCGCTGTTCTTGATAGCGGTGCACCAGGACATAGGATGGAGTGCCCGAAAAACTAGCTCACCATATGGCTCACATAAATCGGCCCCGAAACGGTACATAAAAACGCACCATCACCATACCCACACCGCTCCTGCCGCTGTTGCCACCGTGCTGAGATCGCTTGGGCGGTTCGCTTGTGTCTGTGTTTGATTGAGAATGTTTAGCACTCAATAACACTGTCAGTCGGTCCGTCCAAATCCATCAATCAATCAACCTATCAATCAACTCAAATTGAAAAGCATCACCTTTTTTCTCGTTTCGGCCGTTCACTTCGCACTATTCCGGTTCCCTTTCCTGGTGCACCGTTCCGCGTTTCGCGTGATGCGATCGGTGACGGCTGACGGACGAATTTTCCGGACGTTTCGCGTTCGAAAGGTTGAGCCGGATCGTTGATGGGCCGGATGAGTGGACACGTTTGTGTATGTGTGTGTGTGTGTTTGGCCGGTTGGTCGGATGGTCGGGTGGTTGGTTTGGTTGCTCTCGTTTACTTTCCCGACCGCAAATATGTTGCAGTTTCGGCATGGGGTGTGGTGAGTGATGGATTTGGTGTGGAAGTGGACGTTTTTGTGATCGATAAGACGGTTTGCATCATGTTTTTGGGAAGGCAATGTGGTTTAGCGTGGAAGGATTGTGTTGCAAAACGGTGTGATGCATTTTAACATGCACGGAAATAAATTGCATGTTTTGACAATGTTAACAAATTAATTTTTCAAATGTCTATTCCAATGATGTTACTTGATTTCATAAATTTTAATTATCACAACGGCCAATAAATGTAGCAAAAAAAATTAAACATATTAAAAAACACTAAGTTATATCGTCATAAATAGTTTTGATAAAAATTGAGCTCACTCTCAATGACATTCAAAAAGCTAGAAAGAGACCGTACAAATTGCGCCTGTCAAAGATGACTTCCAGCGATGGCTAGAGTGCACACAAAAAATGAAAAATGATCGTACCTTATATTCATTAGTCAATCAATTGAACTATTCAGCGCACAAGAAGCACCCGTGTGAGAAAGCTATTGGTAAAAATTCACCAGAATAAGGAAATTGATGATGTTCGGCTCAGGGAAAGCGAAAACCGAGAGCGCCCAAAGTAAGCCTCAGACCACCGAAGGGCCACGTACCACGAAGGTGTCCCAAAATTGTCACTCATCCAAAATCCACTTATCACATTTGCTGCCGTCACTAAGAGACGGCCGTGCGGACCGTGTGTGACGGTTGGCATCGCTAGCATATGGCATGACTTGACATATCGGATCATAGCGCGAACCCGGTGCCGGACGACTCGATCGACGTGGGGAGGGACTCGTTTTTTCGCCAACAAAATGCACGCTTGCGGTGAAAGGATTTCAATTTGGCTTGAAAAATATTTATCAATGTAGTAATTGATCACTCTCTATGGTGGTACCTGAAATAGATGGATTGTGCGTCCGGTGTGTGCGTTTTGTGCAAAACAGAAAGGCGATAAAAGCACGGCTTGAGCGGTTGGCTTGAATCAACAGGGCTGCATTATTATGAGCAACGCGTGTTTGAAAGCGAGCTGAGGAACTAAAGAAAGGTCTAGAACGCACGTCATTGTGGTGTGGGAGGATACGTGTGTGTCTGTAAGGAAACCATCTTAAGTTAGTGTGCGCCATAAGCCACAGTTTGACGAGCAACAGTGGAATGTAGCGTAATGCGAGGGTAGAAAAGGACAATGCAGGTGTATGGTTTTGCCTAATCATTGCCATCACTTCCAGTACAAAAAGTGAGCCATATACTGCATGGCTATTCTAGCGAAAAAATTGACAGACAAGAAGTTTTAGATGAAATACAAGCCATCAGACAGGTAATAATGCTTCACCTTATAATTCTTGTTTTGCTTTTAATGTGGTTTTACAGATACAAGTCTACGAAAGTTAGCGTAGATTTAAAAGAATATTGAAAGTACTTTAAGTTATTTGTATAACATTGACCAGTGTTCGTTTGATAATTTACTCTGAGGATTTTAACAATTTAGTTATTGAAAACGCAATTCTTATTGACGGATAAAATGATAGCTAAATATTTTCAATGTATATGTTATAGCTTTTTTGTTTTACGGAAACGAACAATCAACTTGATTTTTAAATACATTATAAAATAAACTCTTTTATTAATGCCGTTACTTGTACAATCTTAAAGTACACGTGCACAGCAAGGAAGAATATTTGTGAATAATAGAAATAGATAAGTAACCCAATTATTCAAACAATGCTTTAAAACAGTAAAGTTACTGGTCATAGTGTCCTGTTTTGCATTGAAGGCAAGATTTTGAACATGCTCTATAGTATGACTAAATTCACAGTAAGATCCGAAAAAATCTTCATGTTTAATAACACCCAACAATGATCGACACCAATCTACTCTCCTAAAAATACCTGGTCATTTCTTAATACCTTTTATATTTTGAGACCTTTTTAAACATCTCCATAATTTTAAATATTTTAGTGATTTCGATAACGGATTCTCCCAGATGATGAATAAAAGTTGTGAATAAAAACTGCAAAGAAGCTCGATAAGAACACATAATTTTGCTTGGTTAAAGGTTAGAAATCAAATTAGACTTTCCCCAGAAATTTAAAGTTAATTTAAGTTGTTTTTTGGGATCTTATAAATTATTTTACCTTTTGTTGAGAGCCATTGAGATTAAACATTTATTCAAAGTATTTAATCACAACAGTCGGATTGTACTCACTCTCGCGAATTAGTCGGCGTAAATTTCAGCCCGCTCTATGCACCACCTCCCATAAACTGCGACTAATTTTCTGCTTGTAGCCGCCCGTAAAACGATGGTGGAGCTCCACCGATAGACATTTAATGTTGTGACAGACATTTGCGACAAATAATCTGAAAAGTTGATGCCATCTAAAATGCAAGGGTAGGGGAGAAGAGAGTTGATGGTGGTTTAGGACACTGTTCACCTTCTCTATATTCGCTCTGCTCGTGTGTGGCTCGTAGTGAATGGGTATGGATTTACGGCAATGTGTCAGCGTGAAAGCTGTTGACCGGAGCACGGGATTGGAATAGTTGGCAAAGGGATTGAAACGCAACCCGCACGATGAGGAAAGGGGCGAATGTGTGTATGAGAGACGGTGTACATTATTTGCCAAAAATTACAATTCATTTTACTATCCCAGTTTTGGCCGTTTAGCTACCCCAGCTCCCCCAAACTTCTCTGCGCACATGTTAGGGATCGTGTGCTCCTGTCTGTTCCCGTGACTCTGACATCGGCATTATTGCTGAGATGAGATGCGGTGCGTTGTAAATTATTTTCATTGCAGCGTGGCACCGATATCAGCGGTGTGGCACTATTTTGCCACACGGTGACTGTATTTGGTTCGCACGCGCTGGTTTCTGCGGTATTTCAATGTCCATTCTAATGGCCGTAGCGACTGGCATTGATTGATAGAATCTGTGTGCATTTGTCATGTGTCATATAATTAGAAAAGCTGATACGTCGACAGGCGGATGGTCTGCTGGTTGGTGTGCCAGACAAATCGGGCACATTTCTTAGATTTTGATGTTGGAATTGGGCGAAAGGATGTTTTTTTTGGCTGCAAGTCTTCTAGTGGAATGCTTGCATCTAAGACTGACGCGCACTAGATTGCATACGAACTCTTTCATAATCCAAATATTTGACGTACTCTGACGTACTGAACTTTCATCGCATGAGATAAAGGAACTTCTTGTGAGATTCCCATTCGAATCTCCCAATCATGCTCGCATGTGATGAATGGTAAATCAATAGAATATCTAAACAGAACGGTAAAAACTGCACCGAAAGGCTAGCGAGACTAGCATAAAACATAATGCTTTCCGCTGCCTCGCCACTTGACCAAAGGGCGCCAATCGGAAGGAAAATCAAATAAATGAGAAAAACTTCCATCCGCAGCCTTTCCCAACGTTACACAAACATGGTTCTCTCGCTGGGAGTTTCGGTGGAAGGTTGGAAAGTAAGATGTGAAATGAATGCAATTTCTCACGACTGCTTCGACTTCCGTGTAGGAGATGAACTGCAGCTGTGCTGGCTGGCTTAGGGCTATACCAGGAACCGCCTGGTCTGGTGCAACACATTGTGACCAATCGAACCGAAGCCTTACGGCGACCATGGTGACGGGATTAGTGAAAAAGTGTTTCAGATATTTCGCATCGCCGATGCATCAGGACTTACCGTCGATGGTCCTTTGGGTCGTGGATCAGTGTGGCGGGAATGCTATGCTCCACATCATCGTCATCATGCGAATCAATCAACTGTGACGGAATCGCTGACGGTCCGGATGGTGTTCGCTCGTTGACCTCCGGTGTTTGTTCTGCTGCAGGTCCGATAGGAGAACTGGGGTGAACTCGTTTCCCGGTCGGGCTTACTAAAGGCAAAGATGCTACTGAAGACGCTTCAGAAGAAGCTATTTCACCCTGCAATTCGTTGTCCTCGCGTACGATAGCTGTGCGGGGAGGAGGTGGCGGTGCTGCTGGTGCTGGTGATTGTAGTGGTGGAGGAAGATGCACCCGACCCAGCGGTGGAGTTGATGATGATGATGGACTAACCGATTCCGGGGATAACACATCTTTGCTGCCCGGTCTTTCAACTCCATCTCCATCGAGTTGTTCATCTGTGAACGGAATCGGAGAGAGAGAGAACAGAACCGAAGTTTGAGAAGTGCATCCTGGACAGAAAGTAGTTCAGCGTTTGGCTGCTTGCTTGGTGGGAAATCAAATATCGAACCGCGAAAACTTGTCGAGTGGTCGACGAATGAAAATTCATTCCAACTCGTTGGTTGATCCATTTGGGTTCGAAAAACTATTGTTGTTGAATTTACCTTTCCCTTCACCAGCTAACTTATAGCAATCAGACCCAGACACACTGACGGCCGCAAGATCAGGACATCACATTCTACCGATGGACGAGCGAGTGCTTGCAGTCTCGTAGGAAATAGTTTTCCGGCTAGATGGAATTTTGTCGAGAATTTGTCTTCATATATACTCACTCACTCACTCACTCACACGATCTCTGCCTCACTTTAGCAAACGGATTCGCTCACCCCCGTACCAGTGTGGAGTGATTTCTCCCGATGGGTAATCCGTCTGATCCGTAGCACCCTCGCATACTTCGCCTCCCGCAGGCTGGAGATTTCGTTTGTAATTTATCAATATTATAAAATTTCTACACCCAACGACGTTTGGCGCCGGACAAGAACCACGCCGGTCAGCCCGGGTCTGGGCGGACTGATGTTGAGTTATTTGTGGTGTACTTTTGGGAGATGGTTAAAATTGGCCACTATTTGAACAGCACAGGGGCGGAAAGGAAAAGGGACGTTGGCGGGACGCTTGCAGCGACCGAGAAAGAATGGATTTAGATCAATTGGGCGGTGGAAAGTGAACGATTGAGCGATGTGTTGGAGATTTCAATTCTCACAGGAACTTTCACCGTATCCGGCCGGTCGGTCCGGTGGTCCGATGGACGGACGGAACGGATTTCGGAAGCACGTTTTTGAGAGAATTTCGTGAAGAAAAAGCTAGCTACTATGTACGCGGAGTAAAACGTGCCAGAACGAAAAAGGCGTGCGGTGAAAGAACTAAAGTCGTTGCAGTGATTTTTCACCATTACTACGTTTCGTGGCAGAGTGCAAATGACTTCGGGGAGGATAAAAGGCGCAAAAAATTGCTGAAGTTTTCGGTGTGAAAATCGACGGGTGTGGTTTTGTATATAAAATCATACAAATTTGTAACGTTTAAGCTTTTTCTGAATTGGTATGAAAATTAATGTATCAAAGTAATTGATATTGTTCTCAAAATAGAGCTTAATTGTACAAAACCGCTACAAGAACCAAAAAAAAACTTGGTAGATATTGAATATTTTAAATATTCAATTCGTTAATAACTGGCAGCTGAAATAGCACATGAGGTGAGTTTATATTCGAATTATGTCGCTTGTAACATAAAAATCAGCAGCATAGCAACAAAGGAAATGACCGGTATTTGTCACACGGTTATGATAAATGAGGCTTTATTGTTAGTTAATTTTTGTGCCATATAAAATAGTAATCAATGCAATATTTGCAAAACTTCGCTTTAATAAGCTGAATGAGCGTAAGTGGCACGTCAAAGCGTAACACCGAATGTTCCACTGTTTTTTATCTGCTGAATGATTTTCAACCCGATCGGTTTCTTACGACACAGCTGTCACCGTGAAAAATGATGACAATTGTTAATAACAACAATACGATCGGTGTTGATTAAACGACCTGTCCGGCATGCGCCATTCGATTGTGCAATTGAGTTGCGACATTTGCGTTTCGAATAAATCGAGAGAAAAAAGCTGTATCCTCGAGCAATTAATGCTCATCCTCACCCGGCCAGCAGAAAAGGCTTTTATACTTGCCTCAACAACTGCAAAGCATCAAAACGGGCCAGATCGATTAAAGAGCGAACGGAGAAAATAAGAAGTAAAAAAATATACACACATAAACCGAGTGGTAAGAAGGTGAAGGTAGAAAGAATAAAATGTCACCATGTCGAAGGATAATTGCATCGTTTTCCGATCGCCGTTTTGTCGAAGATGATAGGGGGAGGGAAGGGAGGGATGGGGTCGGAAGAAATGGGTGGACAGTGTAATTAAACATAAAATCGAATTTATGCAGCAACACGGCGCGTTTATTGGGTGCATCGGCTTGTGTGTGTATCGTTGTGCGGTTGTATGCCTGTCAAAGGATGCAACCTATGACACGGGCATGGGGTACTGCTTCGATGCCGTACGAGTTTCACAGTGTATGTATGTGTCCCTTTGTCCTTCCAGCATGAGAATCATTCGTCATTTGATTGCTGTCTCATTGTTGTATGAAACGGAAAAAGATGATGATGATCCGATAGACCGGGGACAGACAGGCAGTGTGGCGGAGCTGGTGGAAACCGTCAGGGGCCTGTAAGGTGTGGGACTTCAATCCAATCCTGTCCGAACCGTTAGTCGCATAAGCTGACCATCGTTGTCTTCCGCTGGACAGATACGGATGATGTCCTATCGAAACTGTCACATGAACACAACCCCTTCGGTTCCGTATGCCCCTCCCCGGGATGGTCCCTCAGAGCGCCAGAAATTCGTCGCTGCCTGATGAGCGCAGGGTAAAGTTTTCCTTCCGTACCACCCTTTCCGAACCTACTCCTACACCCGTGTTTTACTCCGATTTTCCGGCCTGATGCCATCTCTTTTACACCCGCACTGCTCGCCTTTCCCCGAGCACCGAGGGCACCGTGGGTTTTCCCCGAGTTCGATTGACGCCCGAGAGACACATAAAACCTTCGAAAAGCTTGAGCTCCAACGCCATCAAGCAGGCACCGAGCGCACCGAGAGCGCACCGAATGGTGGGTAGGGATCCGAACTCTTTCGGAATGGAATAGACGTTTATCGATATCGACAGCTAAGTACGGAATGATAGACAGGACGAGTCTGGAAAAATCACCTCCTACTCCTCCAATTTTTTTCTGCTGCTGCTGCTGCTGCCGCCCCATGGGGCAACTTCGGTGGTCGCTCGGTCGGATTTAGCTCAAATGACGACCGGAAAAAGGAAGCGAGCGAAGTGCGAAGCGGGAGGATGCTGAGGTCAGACACCTAAGGATGCCGCGATGTGGCGCCTGGCAGCAGCAGGACGAATGAAAACGAGACAGATCTACATGAACAGAGAATGAGATTGATCGATTTTAATTAGAAAACTGTACAGCACTCTTTCTTCTTTGTTGATGCGAGCACGGAAGCTGCTGCTGCCGCAGCTCGATGAGCATCGGCGTTTTTCCTGTCGCACCGGGCGAAGAGTGTGAGCTTGGCGCTGCTGGGGCCGAGCTTGACGGAGCGCAAAAGTTGTCGAGCTTGACGGCAACGTTAATGGCGAACGAGCGGTGCAAAAGGGAACCAGGTGACGGTGGAGTCGCATTTCAGCGCGGAAGCGACGAGCTCGGCAGCGGTGAGTGAGCATTCGCATTCGTCGTCTTCGGTCGGCGTCTTTACGTTTCTTTCGGGGGTAATTTCTCCCGGCCCAGCGCCGGGAAAGCTCGGGCTGCTCGGTGGTGCGCGCCTTTGGCGCCTTTTGACTCATCGTAAAGCACAGTGACGAAATGAAAATGAAACAAATGACTTCGACGTTTGGTTTAATAACACGGTGTCAATCAGATACTGCCAGAAGTTAGATTGTTTGCTGATTTGTAGCTGATCGGCTGGGACGTCACCGTGACGGGATTCGGATTCGGGTGGATGGGAATGGGACGAAGGGGAATGAGCTAAGTAGAATGCTAAATGGGTGAGGAATGGGTTGGCTTCGTATCGATGGAAACGGTCGCTCTCCGGGGGACCGAGTGACATATGAAAGGTTTAATGAGTCAAGGTCGGGCGTTACTTAGTGGGAATGAAACATGTGTCACAGCAAGTGTAGGTTCGAGATAATATGAATCACTCTGACAATGTCATTCAATTGGCTAATAATAATTAAGTACATCAAACCTTCATAATATTAATATAAAAGTAAAATGATCTTTTGAAACGAAGTTTCTTTAAAATAAAATATGTTTGGATTAAAGAGTTATTGGTTTAATTGTTTGAAAAGAAAACCTGCAAAGCTATGTTCAAAATTATTCAAGTAAGGTGGCATCAGTCTAGGTAAGAAAATCAACAGACAGTTGCTAGAGCAGTGCAATTGCAGGCTGTGCATTTAGTTTGCGAATTATTGCAGAAAAACACTTTGTTTGTTAAAGATCTATGCCACTAACATAGCAACTAACAATGATTGTTCGAATTGTTCGAATGAACTCAAGGTTGAATTGTACAATTTTTTAACATCGCTACACATTATGTATAGTTGAATTTAAAAAAAATATTTAAATAAGATTATAAGAATTAAAAGAATGATGAAAGTTAATGTTCAAAACAACAAAACAATGAACTATTCCCATGACTGTATGATTTGAATTATATTTATGGAGTATGTTTTGAAAATCAGTACAAGCGAAATCAATGTTGAAAATCAGTATAAACGAAATCTATGTTCAGTATAAACGAAATCAATCAGTATATACGAAATCAACGAAATCAATCAAAAATGTACATAATAAGTCAATGAAGTCAATCTAATAATGGTGAAGTGAAATATGATAAAAATGATACACCCCATTGAATAAGGAAAACTGTCGACGCTTTAGGTGTTCCTATTGAACCTTTTGTTACCGTTCTGAAAAACCATCAGATCTAGCCCGTCTCAGAGCGAAACCAAATCAGTTGAACTGCTGGTGACAGTTTCCCCATGTTATTTCTTATCTTTTCCTAATTAGTGATCTAATTGCAATGTCTTTTTGCTACTTTTTTTCTACTGTCTACCCGCTCAAAGAGCTTCTCATCGAACACTAACACACCGATCCATAGCCGAACAGCACTCGATTGGAGGTGATTGAAAGAAAAGCGTACAAAATCGTTATGAAACCCGTTTTGAAACAACGAAAAAGCAATTTTTAGCCACTGTTGTACGAAGAGTTGAATTGGACTTTTGTTTTTCCGGATGGTGGACCTTCACCTATCCCAAGGAAAGCGTCAGAGTTTGACAATTTCATGTGAACAAAACGGAGTAGATTTCATGTTTGTTTGCTTCCGCTGCTTATCTGCGCCCCAGTATATCGGAACGTAGTTTTGCGTTCTTTGGCTGCGCTTAAGAAGGGTGTCTGAGTGGCTTCTTTACGGGTAACAGCAGCAGCAATGATGCACAAGAAGTGAGCTAATAGTGCACACCACTCGGCAAATCGGTATCGTAAAACCGTTGATGATTATTGTTATTTAGCAATGATGCAGCTTGAAGTGGACTTTCCAAACCAAGTAGTTGAAAGGGAGAGACATATCAATAATTCGATTCGATTTTATTTGCACAGAAACTATTCGGAAAAATTCCTGCAAAAGCTCACCCAACCCGTTTTAAGACAAAAAAAGCAGAAAAAATGTTGCTTTTATAGTTCTTTTCCCACGTTGGTTGCGATACTTTGCGATGTTGATAGATACCATCTCTAAACACAACTAGGAGACAAGAATACCATTTCGGTACTCGAAGGAAATAATTCAGGCACTTCCGGTTAAGCTTTTGCAGACGGATGTATGTTTCAAACCTTTTGTTCTTCTTAAAAGGAAGATATGTTTTAATAAGTTTCGTTGAGTGGGAAGTGAATATTTCCTTTACTCAACTATCTCATTGAGCAAGATTTTTCAATCTTTTTACTACAAAACAAATGGAATTCAGCTTGTCGTTAGTGATAATGATAATTTCGGCTGTCACAATTTGAGCATAAAAACATAAACTTCTATTTTGTACAAAATCATTCATTCCTTTTGAAAACAACATAAGAAAAGATACGTGGAAAAAAGCAAACCTTAAGATAAAGATGAAACGCAGATAAGTCGAGATGAGTTGTCAGCGGCAGAAGTACACGGCTTCCTCCGTCGCCTTTGGCCTTGTGCAACACTTTCAGTGGAAAAAAGGGTTTTGAGCCTTTGTAAACTTTGAACTGAGCCTTGCTTAAAACAGTGGGAAGAGCGTACGGCACCAAAATTAACGCGCTGAAATAATTTGAACCATCTCGAGCAAGTAGGAAAAAGCGGAAGTCGGATCATTTAGAATTATCCACCATCCAGCCAGCGCCAGAACGAGCACGAAGTGAAAGTGAGACGAATTAAAAGGGATAGATTTGCACGCCACACTTTTATCTTCCATCGGGCTGGAAATATTTGCTCGGCTGATTGTGAGCGTTGCTTCCTCGTTTTTCTGCAACTTCCTATTTCCGGTTTTACGTATTGGCATAAAATTTGTCCGCATTTTCGAGTAATTTAAATTTGATCCCTTACTTGTGTAATAGGTTTCTTGCGACTTAAGCATGCTGAAAGTGATGGTGGTGAAACTTATCCAAATAGTTACAAAAATGCGGTCTAAGTTAATTACGTGATGTGAAGTCGTTAATATTGTGGAGAATTTTTCCATTTTTCGCCACCGATAACACTCAATCTGCGTTCCCAAGCGAAACAGAGTCTTAAAACATTAATTAAGCCAAAAGTCATCCAGCTCGTTCTTCTACGTTTCGATGCCTTCGGTACGAACGGTTAGATCGGTTGCCTTAGGGAGTGAAATTTCCAACCATGTTTTGGTTCATTCTATCCGTGCCTGTTGTCCTTTCTCATTGTTTCATCACCAAGTCTGGCCCATGTGATATGACTGAGGGTAAAAGGTGATTAAAGAGACTTAAATGATTGACACTGACATGATGGCATCACGTCACGAGAAATGGAAAGCATGATAATGATGCACGAAAAGGGCAGATAGAAAAAAAAACCATCAAAAAATCAACTTTGAACCGAAAGAAAAAAATCTTTGAAAAAAACCCAGTCAACAGGGACAAACCCCAACGTCCTTTGCTGCAAACGAGCTTGGGTTTGATTGGGGATTGCGGCACGGAGGCATGAAAATGTGGTGGAGTTTGATGACACGAACAGTGGTAGCAGCAAAAAAAATCACTAATTATAAAACGAGGATATTAAAACGAGGATACTCCAAGGAAATCAAATCAAGTCTCTTGGCGGCACGGACGAACGAACAAAATGAACTATGCTGATGAACCAGGTCAGCGGTGGAGATGGTTTGTGTGTGTGTGTGTGTAGAAATGAGCGGACTAAGCGGCCTGGGAAACGTTGTTGATTAACTTTATTTCATCAAATCAATTAACTTTAATGTTACTTTCCAATGTTTGCATGTTTAGTAACGTGGAGAAACGCAACACACATCGGTTTGTCACGTTTGTCAGTGGAAATAAACGGGTTTGAAGTAGCAAAAAAATCCTGTTAATTTTATTGTTGAAGTTTCCAATGAAAAGTGTGTTTATGAAAATTTCGCTATAACCAACCCATGTCACCATACCTTTCCTTAGTTTCTTGCTGTCAAGCAACGTACACACTGCAGTGCGGGCTATCCTTTCGGTAGGACTTTGATTTTATCATCAAAGTTCAACGTCAAGATATTCAGCAGAGATGAAGTAAAAATCCAACATTAGTATCGCTCGGAGAAATCACTTGGTTTGGTAGCAGGCAAAAAAAAGAATAAAAAAAACATCACTACCACTTTTCATTGCGCCAACGTGCGCAAGCTGTACCGTACCCGTGCTCATGAAAGAAAGCACCAGCATTGAATAGCTCGTCCAGAAGATGTCTAAGACAATGGATGCCAGCGGAGAAAAAGGATTGTGCGCTAGAATCTTTACCATCTCCGCACAGCCGGTCCGGTTGCTTGGGACATCACGGCCAGTCAAAGCCACCCCGGGGCCGCCCGGGGGACATTCGCGTTTAATGGACAAACAGAAGAAAAGAAAATTAGCGTCACGCTGAAATTAGTCCTGAAGATGGCGCAGATAGACAAAATCTCCGTTCCGTCCGGATGGACACTGCGTTGGACCTGGGACAGGATGCGGCTGAGGCACGGAGGCCGCAGTAGTTTGGATGGATTTTAATTACATTTGTCCGTGCGAATTACACGGCACGGCCCCGGCACCGGGTGGAGCACTTTTGATGGCACTCTTGGGACGGAACCGGTGCCGACCGGTTCTATTGGCTACGTCGGATCGCTGCCACCTTAAAGGGAAGATTGTTTACAAGGAGCCTTATCTAAACCGTACTCCGTCTGAGAACAGGTGATGTTTTGACGAATTATTGGAGATGTTCGAAACGCTAAAAGGGCGTGTTTTTGGACTTGCTAATCGGGTTGATGGGCAGCGAATTAATTTAATCCGAATTTAATTTACTAAACTCAGGCGGTTTTTTGGTGCAAATAAGCAAAACAATCGTTCCTTTTTTATTTTTTGATTCTTTTGTTTCTACGAGTAAATACTTCCTACAGAGCGTATTTGTGATGATCAACGAGACAGAGAGCATCCATGCGAAGGTATAAATTATTCGAAAAAAAAAATCACTGTGAACAGCAAACAAAACATTCTAGCAAAATGTAGGGGTAAAGAATATTCTGTTCTATTCTATTATGTGGGTGTTGTTAGAAAGTGATAAATTTCGATGTTTTTAAAACAGGTTTTAAGCCATTTTATGATTAAAACATATGATTTCAAAACATAATTTTACATGTGCATGGTGCTTTTTGCATGATTTTGCTGTCTTGAATCTGTTAATCATCATGGTATCAAACTATTTTGAGCTGACACATTTAACCAGCAGTCACTGCGTTACTTGACGGAATTTGAAATATATAGCTTTTGTCATGATCTTTTGTATTCCTTATGTAAATGATCAAGTTTAAGTTTTCTCACTTTTTATTAAGATTATCACTGCTTAAAAGTTGTTTGCTACAGACAGGCAGTTTCACAGCTGTCAGAACATGGTTTTCGGTTTGTAAAGTAAAACAGTATGAACTTATCTATAGGAAAATTGTTTTTCATAATGGATAAGCAACATTCGTTCAACCTCGGTTCAAACAAACGTTTGTTTTTATTTTTACTGGAATTCGAGTCACCAAATGCTTCCAGACATTCGACTCAACAATCATATCGTGATGTTATAAATTTAAACAAAACATCATAAAAAGTTTCCGATTTGTAAGTGGGTAATAGTCTGAAAATGGAATGTAGCAGATCCTTCAAATCTTCAAAACTAATTTTGAATTTAGGCTGTATGATTTAAGAAAAAGCTTATTAATTATGCTCATATTACCACACTAGGTTTACCTCTTGGATGTCGTTTTGATGTTGCAGCTAAAATGCTTTGTATCGGCGTTGTTTTTCCTAATTTCGTCTGCAAGTTAGTTGTTCTAAATAAACCGACCATTATATTATTCCCCGCAGAGGTCGTGATCGTTGCTGGCCCGCCACTTTGAAGGCTGCCATCGTTGGACCACCTCACCTGAAGAGGGCGTGCTTTGCAGGCTGCCAACCGTGAGGCTCCATCAGATCGAAAGAATGGAAGGGCCCATTACTCTCGGAATTGGTTTGGATCTTTCCACCTCCTTCAGCGCGCTGCGACGCCCGTTTAAAAGCGTCCACTGCCACGGCCCGGTAAATGGCACTTTTGGCAGCAGAAGTTTATATCATGGCTACCATAAATAGCTGGCCACTGGCAGTCGCTCTCGTTCGGGCCTCGATCCTTTACCTGTCAGTAACGCTATCGCTCGGCGCGTCCCGTGAACGACAGCAAAATGCACGCCTTGCATAAACGGGATGGGAGAGGGAGACAAAGCTCCCAAGACCAAGTGCTGGGGATCGGAGAGGGAGACAAAGCTCCCAAGACCAAGTGCTGCACCGTGAGCCATCGGGCAGCAGGCATGGTAATAAAAAGTGCAAGGTAGCAAAGCAAGATGGATAATATAGTGTGCAATGGCAGAAAATAAAGCGGCCACAGCTAGACTCGCGCGGAACAAAGCAAGCAACAGTTGCGTCACGTGAATCTGAATAAATTTTGTTTTCCTGCTGCTAGGAACATAAAAGAATACATTAACCCGCGTGGCTGTACTCGCTAGTATGTTTGTACGTGTGTGTGTGTGTATGTGTGCTTCTCCGTGTGTCCTTGCATTGCTGTTATCATGTACCGCCCCCATGTTGGGCAGAAAATCCACCCCCACCAGCCGAACCCGAACGAAAAGGAAAGCAACGAGCGTATGCACAAACGAAATGGACTTGCTAGCGTACACGCAGCCAGACTTTCGAATCTATAAAATCTGCGAATAAAAGAGAAAACAAAAACGCCCTTCACCCCCGTTTTTCCCCTCAATCGCATTAGCCTCCTATCAGTTCCGCGAAAAAAGAGTGCAAGAAAACAATGAACAATAGCAACATAAATCAGTGTAATTAGTTTCGTTTTCGGATGCAACTGATATATGCACCCACGGAGCCTCCAAACGCAGTGGCAGTGTTTGGCCGCGGTCCACGTCAGCCCCAGCTGCAACTACTCATCTTGCTCGTCCAATCAACGGTGCATGTATAGGTGCAATAAAACGAGATAATGTAACAGATGAAACTTTTGTATTTGTTTTGCGGTTTGGTTTTGTCTTTATTCGTTCGCTTCACTTCTATGCTGGTGGAAATCGTTCGTCTCACTTTCGCGTTCGCTGCGTGGACTGCGAGGGCTATTGAGGAATTTCAGTAAGATTTTCACGCACCACCTTTACGGAATCGGTCGTTGGAAGGAGGAAGATGTCAGTGTTGTCGGATCTAGTTTAGGATCTGACAGATTGGCGCGCAGAAAATCAAACAAAAGCAATTTGGTTGCTCGGATTGAGATGTTTAATTTGGTTTAATTTATGGCAATCAAAACCACTCTGGTTGGGTTGTTAGCATCCAAAATTTAACAAATTCTTAATGCAAAATTATCTTATAACTAGGTAAATATATCGTTCCTAGTTTTTAATTTTTCCTTCCACCTTTGAACATACGAAACTTATGTATCAGCCTATATGTACAGTAGATGCGAAAATGATCAGAGCTCATCTCAGAGGTAAATTGAACAGTACTAGACGCAGCATAACGACACGAATTTGCACATACCGACACGATCAGTTCGCGACGAACCATGAACACCATCGGCACAGGTGAGATGAAGCGAGAAAGACGAACACGCGGGTCGTATGTCGTTTGCGTTGCATGCAACATGCACCAACAACGGGGAAGGGTAGAAAAAACAGAAACATTCATGCCTTCCTGCCGCTGCTGCACCGCTCTGATCGCTGCATATCATGCTGGAAATCATTTCAATCTTCAATCTGCAAAAAGGAGAGACTTGCCCCGAGTCCGGCTATTGAAATTCAGCTCAAGCAAAGCCCAGTTGTGGAGTTTAACGTTCGGACGCATTTTATGGTGCTTGGCAGTTTTCTTTCGCCTCTCGTGGTTGTAGTTTTTTTGTTCGTTTTGCTTCTGCTGCTGCTGCTGGTGGTGCTTTGTTTAGCGACCATCGCTTTCAATTGGTGTTTCAAGCATAAAACGCTGATTTGATCCACTGTAACATACTCCGCCTACTGAAGCATGCAGCCGTGGCTCGATTTGTGAGCCTTCAAGCATCAGTGGTCCACACCGGCCGAACCCGAGGGAGCCCGAAACTGGGAGCTCGTGAAATGGTGGTGGATCTTTTATTTTACCTCCACACCGACCATTCCCCAACCGAATGGGTTGCTCTTTACTGCCGTACCTTGCTTCGTGCCTGAGGGCCGTTTGAGAACGATTTGTTGCATCGAGCAGATCGCCGTAAAGTGTGTCCGTGTTGATGGAACCCTGGTGCGGCGGGTTTTTAGAATTTTCACGGTGAAGGCGACGAACGGCTAATGTCTGCGAATGGTTTCCACAATCTGTCAAACATGTTAATCGCGGAATGATTTGGAATGTATTAGGATGGGGAAAAGACGAATGTATTTATATGTTGATGGGATTTTTATTGTAATATTCTACAATTTAAGTGACAGTTTTTTTATGAATATCGATCAAGAGAAAATCACTAAAGCCTCAAGCACACCATTAACTTCCTCATTTGAGTAAGTCACGAAGCTTAAACTTAAACATTTTTTTAAATTCAATTGCAAGACACCTCAAAAGGGAATTATTTTATTGTCAGAAATCAAATTTTCGTTCTTAAGCTTTATCAGTTTAGATAATTATTAAATAATGAACAAAACATTTATTGGTCTAACTCTTATTTCAAGGTGTCTTTGACGTAGACTGCTACGCGCATGGAATATTTTTTTTAAATGTTTGATAAAAGGAATAGCATGCTTTCAAAAAATATAACTAACTTTAACTTTACTAGACTTTAAACAAATTTTCAGTATAATAGGCATACATAATATACTGCTCGAAGGGTTTTGTAATATGATTTGATAGTTCCGAATTGATTTATTTGAGATAATTATCATAAATTGAAATGAAACAATCGTACATTATCTAAAGTTATGTAATTATTATTCAAGTCTTTATTACCCATCATATGTTTAAGTCATATCAGTATAAACATTGAGAAACAAATACAAAGATCATGTTGGACATACCGTTTGTCAGTATTGTATTGGTTATAATAAAAATCTAACACAGTTTTGACGCGTTATTGGGCAAGGTCAGTGCCCAATGCAGTAACTGCATGCATCGATAGAAGACTCGATATCTTATTGAAAGATTCCTCTCACGAGTGCACCAGTCGCTGCTAGTTTCCAAGAAATCGCATACGTTTGTCACCCATCAATGCATCGCCGTCCTTTTTCCAGCGCACCAGCGACCAGGAATCGCATCGTTCCAAACGCTTCCACCCCGCCCTGTAAGGCTAACCCGCATTTACCATTTGGAACTTGAAGCTACGATCCGAAGTAACCCTTCCGTAAGTGGCCCCAGTTCGTTCCGGTGTTTATGTAGCTATTTATGCACATGTTGAAGCGAGCGCGGGCACATACACGGACGCGTACGGGCGCGTACAAATATGCCGATACTGTCCCTGTAAGCCCTCTCCACTACCTGCGACTCCGATCGGAATCGGGAAGGTTGACAGAGGTTGGTAAAATATGTGAGCTTCAACGTTGAGTGCCATCAAGCTGTTTGGAATTAACACCGAATCGCTTTATAATAACAACCGTATCTTTTTCGCATCTTTCTTCTCGCATTCGGCCCACCTGGCGGTGTGAGGACTAATCGAGGCTAAGCGATGCCCGCGGGGTGGCTAGGTCGGCTTTCAGGTTGAGCTAAAAGTTTGTTCTCACTGTTCACCGGCCCATCCGCTCTGAACCAAGCCTCCCTCGAACTGCCAGGAAAGCGTTCGGATGCCATGGAGGCACAGGTTTGCCGGTAACGAGTAATGTAGACACGTTCACCATCTGCATCTCGGCATCTAGTCGAAGCGGAATCTGTGTGTGACTTCTGCGGCTTACGCATTACGGAGACATTTTACAGCGATGCAATGTATGTTCTAGGAACGCTCGCAAACACAGGCTGAGCTGGGTTTCGTACGCAATCTTTTCGGACAACATGGACAGACGAGCGAGATGGGAGTCCTTGTGGAGATCGTGCTGATTTGTTTAATTCCTCCATCCAATACGGTTTGTGACAAGTTTGAATCAGATCAACATCGGGATGCTTCATGCCTATTTCGCAGAAATCAACTAATATCAGATAAATCGCTTTCGCTGGACACTTCTCACGGCGTTCAGTAGCAACCTCTCCAGTTTAAATCGTAAACGGGAGACATGTTTTACGTACATGCTAATAAGGATGGCTCGATATTGAGTAGTGACTACCAAGCCGAGCGATTGTTATTCGGGCACTCGGGGTACACGAAAGGTTGAAGAAATCGTAAAAAGACACACACTAGAAAAAGGAATCACCTCAGATCCATACCACATTCCACCACCGCTAGCCACGCTGGATGGAGCCGTGTCAGTTGCGGCCGGGAAATATACGGAATCAATTGCAATAAATAGCATAAATGCGTGTTTATCGTAACAATGCGATCGGTAAATCTCCAATCCACGCTGGCTGTGGTGCAGATATGGTGTGCTTTTCTGGTGTGCGCACTCGCGCTAGGGAAATCCTACTCCACGGTGTCGCGGCGATGGTGGTGAATGTTTCTCTGGATGAATTGTGGCACCGTGCGTCTCCCGAAGTTACACGTCCTTTTCTGCTGCGCTCTTGAAGGTTTATACCTTGGAAGTGTTGTTGCATTTCCAGGGTAGGCTAAACAATGGACGGATTGGAAGTTGATAGTTTACTCTCGCAGCGCACGGAAAGATTTAGGATCAACATGTGCATTAGGAAGTAAAGAAAATTAAATAATTTTACCCATCCTATAACTATCGAGTTTAGTAAATCTTGGTGAAAATTATCTGTAACACTGCTGGGTAGCAAATTGCAACACAATCTCATGTAATTAACTTATTATTGAAAACTAACCTGATTTGAATGTGAATAGCTTTTTAAGCTGACTATTTGATTATTTGATTATTTGAAAATTTCTCGTGTAGAATTGTTATATGAATAGAATTAGTTATATTTTCTGTATAATATAGTCCTAATTTTTCTGTGTAATATACGTCCTTGAGTGTTGTCTATGTTTTTGATGTTAGAAGATTTTCATGTTAGAAGTAACATTTTAAAAAGTGTGGTTTACATTGTCTATTTAATAAATCTGTTTTTATAAATAAAATTGTCAAATCGCTCGTGTTCACTGTCTCAACTTATCATAAAATAGCAGTTCTTAGTTTTGTCGTCTTTGGTGCCGTGTGTTGAAATTTTATTATATTGTAATGGTGATTATCTATTATTATATGTATATTTTTAAAACATAAATAGTTCTTCATAAGTTAATTCGAGCAAAGCAAATAAAAATTGACCATAAAACAGACTTGTTTATACTTCATAACGCATTTATAACTACTTTCTTGCTAAACTGTTTCGTTAGACAAATTTACTTGCTTGGTTGGTTAGTGTTATAAGTTATTTGGAATATAAAACATATAAAAAAGGTCAACATGGAATCGTGAATCTATAACGATGGAGATTTATTAGTTGAACAAAAGAATAAACTTGTATTTTTAAATGATTACTTTAATGTGTTCAATTGTAAATTATCCACTGTTGATACACGTTCATGATGATGAATTTATAATTATTAATAATAAAGTTGAAAATCATTTAGTCAAACAAAAAAAAATTATTCTTATTACGATACTTTCCCTCTAGGACGATCGATCAGCTCACATTCATCGATACAATATTGAACTGATTTTTCTGATCGAGGTCGCGGTACTACCACCAGAAGCCTAAATCGTCCGATGTCAACCAGCAACCGAGAGGACATCGAGCAGATCTTCCCGGGTGAATAGCGGGCGGAGGGCCATCGAGAATATTTAAAGTATCCACCGATCGATTGGCTATCGTACGCCCGAGAAAAACGCAACCACACCAGCATTGGCAAACAACACCCGTTTTGCGTCCAATTGCTCCTATCCTGTCCCCTTCCTCCTGCACCGGTGGGAGAATGATGTGTCACGATTTTCGGTATTTCAAGGCAAAAAATAAAAAGCGGCTTTATCCGCCTGCAAAAGGTAAAGTTTCGGGGACGCCATCGTGCCTCCGCGTGCGCATGCAGCATACGATCGCGATCGACAAAAATCGATGGTACCATGTTTTGCACGGTACGTGATGCTACCATGCCACACCGCCACACCGTTGGGGTTCTGTTGCTGATTCGCTTCTGCCAAGAGGTGTGCTTAAATTACCGTAAAATTCTGACCCATGGCGTATTACAGCCCCGGTTGTGCGGTGCGATCGGCTGGCTACCAGCATTATTTATGGAACAAAGGGTGCAGTTTGTTCCTGAATCGGGGCGGGTGGGAGGAAGGAGGAGAAAATTATCTTACCGTATTGGAGCTTCTGAACTGCACTTTCCGTTGTTGTTGTGCTCTCCTCCATTCTCCGGTGGCGATCGAATGCTGTGCTTTGCTTGGGAAAAGGTTGAAACCAGGAGGCAAGGTGTCTCATACACATATACACAAAGGAGATCATTACCGAACCCGAATCGTTGTCGATCGGGACGGTATGCCAATGGAGCACGTAGTGCGTAGTGACTGTCGGGCACTGTTTATGCGCAAATTCGACAGCGACATCGTACCGAGCGACCTGTCTCGCGACGGCGCGTGATGGTCAGGCAGTGAAAAGAAAAACGCGATGTTCGATGTATCGATTCCTGGAGGAGCAGCTGAGGTTCGCATTAATCGTCGGGCACAGAACCACGGCACGGTAGAATGTTGCTCGTAATGGGAATAAATAAAAGATTGTAGACGAAATAAGATTTTTCAGGCCGAAAAAATGATACTACTCGCGTCGGTCGCAAGGTTCGACCGATTAAGTAGCCTGTTTACACCGTGCACCCGAACAATTGGATGCACTGGGATGTGAAGGACGTCAACATAATTAACTGGGAAAAATGTGAGCTCAGGGAATGCTTTTTTACCACGCATTTTTTGATAAGCATAGCAACATTGACTAACGATTGAATGTCCCAGAGCAAAAGTAAACACACTCATTAGATGATTATCAGCAGGACATGAAAGAAACGTCAAAATGTGCGATCAATAAATACTCGCAATAATTATGCTTATGGACTTATGTTACAGACAAGCGCTGAAATGACTGCATGTTCCAGTTGTTGCAGACTTTAGCTGTTCTTAAAATTTCGTTCGAACACCGCAACAGGAGCGCCTGTCGACAAATTGAGTACATCATGCGTATATTTATGATAATTAAAATTTATTTTCATTATTCCTTATGATTTACATAATTATAATTGATGGATAGTTTGCGAAGCATTTGCCGGGTTCCCAAACGGACCCAGCCCGTCCTCTTTTAGGCTCCGTCAGCTGGCACGTCCTGTTTTCGCATGAAGTATGAAAAATTACTGTCCTGACGGAATGATACAGCCCGACCTGGGTGTGAAAAAAACCAACAAAAACTGACTCCAGCTTCAACTCGTTAACAAGTGTGCATGTGAGAGTGTGTTTGTGCACGTGCGCATGTTTGTGTCACAGAGCTGATGCATGAACATCGGCAACAATTTATTGCCACTTCATCAACGAAGTACGCTGATGGTAAAGGTGCTAATTGAGTGATATGTAGGTAATTAAAAAATATTGCTTGCCGTTTGTTGGGTTGCTTCTTTTTGGGTATAATTGTTCACTTTTTTTGTAAGCAAAACGGAAAAGTGAAGCTTTGATAGCTTGCAGGATTCAAAGGTTACATTATTAACTAGGTATACTCATGTGATAAAATAGCTAAAATTACCAAAAAAAAGGAATAATAGAAACTAATAATCTGTTTTTAACTAGCTGTTCTAACTTAATGTTTTTTTTTTCTAATTTTTGGTCATATTTTTTACAAAAGTGTTGGACATACTTACTAGGGTTCTGATCAATGAAAAATTTAGATTTTTTTGTTATCTTTACCGTAATGTATTAAATTTCATTTCATTTCAATATTGCTCTTAATGCCCTTAAAAGTTTTTCAACTATTATTTTAGAAATAAAGTTATTTTATACATAGACATCGAATAAATATCATTTTTCGGAAGCTTACCAACGGTAAACTATGTACTTCAACATGTTGTAAAGATGGACATTACACACGGTTGTGTAATAATATGCTTTTCAATAAATTCATGTTTCTTAAGTTAAATTCACAAGCTACGTTGACAATAAGATGTATGTATTATTTTGTCATTCATGGGTTGCAGTATATAGTAAACAACGAATTTATAATGATCGTAAATAAATCATGAAAACAAATAATATTATAATATTAACACATTTTCAAATAAATTACGATGCTAAGCGTTGCATGGCGTTATAATTTATATTATATTTATTATATTTTATATTATATATAAACGGATTGGAACACTTTTAATCATATAAAAAAAAGTTTAACTAGTGTTTTCTACTCCGATGTTTCATAAGTGTGATAACCCGAGCCAGCAGATTGATTGTATCTTCCCCCATACACATAAGGTGGCACGATAGTTTTCCTCATCTTGTGTTAATGTCTTCATCATGGGCTCGGCGTGCTTGTAATACCAATTTTTCTTTCACCAAACCTCAACAGTGGCGGGTTGCTGAGCATGTCGCTAAGCTCACCAATCACGATTCGAAGCGGAAAGTATTCTGACGAGCCAGCAGAAAAATTCCGGTAACCAAGCAGAGAAAGAAGGGAGCGGGCCGGAACTAGCAAATGCGAGCAAAACTTCATCATGCACAAGATGTTGACTTTAATCACGTTCATTTGGTATGAAGATATTCGGTCGATCTGTTTCTTTTTTGTCTATCTCTCTCTTTCACTCTCTATCTCGTTTTTTTCCTCATCGAAAACCGTTTCTTTCGCACAAACATTACAGACGGTTGACCCTACGCGCTTGATAGGATCTCGCATCAGATGCTACTTGTTTCGGGGTGACAATAATCGCTCGGTCGCTGGTTACATGGCGCGAATGGTGTAGCATCTTCGCTCAAACGACTTTCTTCCGGCACACAAAACTGTTTGTCCTTCGTTTGATCTCACTGCCCGGTGACGTGGATGACTGCTTTCTGCCCGTACCAGCGTATCCTAGCCCTTGCACGAGCTGTTGCACCATTTCACTCGATGGCATCTATGGCACGGTTAGATGACCGCCACATGACCGGTTTCCCGGTCGGGAAGGTATCTATTTTGGTCAGCTTTTAATTAGGACCTGAGTTCAGCAGTTCGGGATAAATTGTCCATGCCCGAACCGAGACGCTGCTTGCAGATGGTTTGCGCCGATAGTGCCGGAAAGTTAGCTCTTGTACTAGCGCGTGAATATCATCGCCCGGTTTCATCTTTCCATCATCCCAGGCTCCCAAGGAGCGCCCAATTCTGACCAGCATCTGCTGTATCAATATCAACACAAACCACGTATAGGACAATTTTTGCAATCTCTTGCTAACGGGCGAAAGGATGCAATAGCGCTCTTCGCACCCGAAGCCAAGTTACTTCCGGGTGGTTCGGGTTATCTTCCCGACCTGACGTTGTCATTAACGCCCCTGCTTCTTCACATAAGCAATCAACTGCTTTCTTCACTTCCCTTCACACTTGCGTTTGGTGAATATGCTGTACATCAGCAGAAAAGAATGGGAGAAGTTTTGTGGGTAGCGGAAAGGGTAATATCAATAATTTCTCTGATTAGAGTCAATTTGCTTCATCGGTCACGAAATATTTGATTCATTGCGGTAATAGCATCGCTCGCGACGAAAGGCGGCTCGCACAACAAAGTAAGCAGATGTTTTACCGAAACGTTTTCTTGATATTGCTATAAAATTTTCATGATTGAAGCGTTGCTGTTTACCCGTTGTCCTTCTCAATTTTTACCGACACTGCGGATAATCACGACGGCAATCATCTCGAACCGACTCGAAGATGGTAATTAAGGTGACCGTGAAGTTTAAAATTGATCAACGGCCGCTGGTGCAAATGCAACAATCGCAAGCTCGCACATCCTGCACATCTTTAAGCGCAAAAATGCCCAGCTGCCGCGGGTTTTTGATTGTCTCGAGCGTTCGCGCAAACATTTACGATCGGTGGCGAACGTGATAATTACTACCGGAACCTTAACCGCGTGCGGTGGTTCGCGGTTCGCCAACGTGCCTCGGCTTGGCTCGCTTTGACGGTACGGCAAAATTGGAGGGCGAGCATGGGAGAGCGCGATCTGGGCCGAGATGGTGGGTCGTCGATAGCGTAAGCCGCGACGACATTTTCTCAAAGATGCGGCGTGAATGCATGTTGTGAGCGAGTCGCAGCATCTCGGCAAGACGGCCGGTTTACAGCTTTCTGGCAGTGGCGGTTGATTAAAGGAATAAAGATATCATGAGCACCCAGGTGATTGTGTTTATTTTTGCTAATTGATCAAGCGTTATTTTCACGATTCAGAACAGCGAAAGAAAAATTATGCAAAATTACAAGCGTTCATTCGTGGGTTGGTTTGCTATATGAAATTACTCCGATAAAGTTTCATGAATATGTTTTTAATCCCTTGCTTTTGTATTTGACCATAAAAAAATTTAACCAAAATTCGTTTGATTTAATTTTAAGGCTGTCTGCAATGACTTAAACTTTTTCTAGGATTCCGTAACATACTAGCTAAACATTTCCATTTTAATTCAAAAATAGTTCAATACTCATTACTCATTTTTGCAGTGTTGAGCTTTTGAATATTTTTATTCTTTTCTGTCATAAAATGTCAATATAGATAAATGTGGATTGGAATCCAAAATCAATATTTTCGAAATATTTTTTGAAATACATCATTCAACTTTTAAAATCATAATTTGTTAGTCATTATATTCACAAACTCGCTTTCACTTCTCAAGAATTAGCTGGCTTAATTCATAGGATAAAGATCGATACAATTTGTTGTAGTAAATATTGAATTACAAGTTGCATAACCATAAGGTGCATATAGTTCTAGTGATATTAGTTAAAGGTATTTGAGATGAAGGTGTTTGTGTTATAGTTGTAAAGGTGTTTGTGGTATATAATTTATTGTTTTCATGCAAACGTATCAAGTATAAATCGAAAACATAAAGCCATGTTTAATGTATTTGTTTATGTAAAATAATAGAACATGAAAAATATGAGATAAAAATCGAAAATTAAATGTTACTCTCTTGTAAAATGTTACTTCTAATTATAAGTACATTGGTATGGAGTAATATTACTTCATTATTTATAAACAAAATAAATGCAGCGTCTGATTTACTGCTCAAATTATTGCGATTTTTCCTTCGAAAGGAAAGACTAGCGAAATTGACTGCATCCATAATAATGTACTGAGCTGCAGCAGGACGCGACAGCAAGAGCAATGTTTACCCTCCACTATATTGATGCCTTTACCATCGTGCGATTCTCGTCGTTTGCACCTCGCGCCGCCCTTCACAATACGCTCGCACTGGATGGGACTCTGTCCGTGAAATTGATTACCGGCCGCGTCGAATAAAGAAAAATCCAGACCCATCACTATCGACTATCATCAAACTAAAATCAATTCCATGTCTTTGTCTTTTCCATAAATTAAAGCAGCCCGTGTCGTCGGTGTCGTTACGAAAGCGTAGCGCAATCTAAGCCCGTTCAGTCTGGCTGAAGGCTGAAGATGAACTTTCCGGCACCGGTTTGGACGCTGCTGCTGGAAGGAAGCTGCTGATGAGCCGAACACTGATACCGTCGTTAGTTGATACTGGGCCGGCTATATGAGCGGTTCGATGTGTTTCGATGTGCACATATGTGGCGGTGTGCCGTGGTTCGCCTTTTTTCCAGGACTCTTGCCCCAAGTGAACGAACGGATTCACATGGCCCCCGTGACATGCCATCTTTGGACATTATCAGCGTCTAAAGATTCCGCCGTAAATTTTTCCTTTCGTTCGCTTGATTCGACGACGAAACAACGTGTGAGTGAGTGTGTCTGGCGTAAGAAAATAAAAGCACGTCCCAGCAGTGTTTTCATTGCCGCTGCTGCCTCCTACGTGCTGTCCTCTCTCTCTCTCTCTCTCTCTCTCTTTCTCCTTCTCTTTTTTTCTTGCTGGAGAAGCATGTGGAATTCCTTACAGGCGGGTGGAACGGAAGCCAGTAAAAACAAAAAAAGGGTGACAGCAAGAGCAAGAACACAGCAAAAAGAAATATCGCCCAAAAGTGACGGGTGCAGGCGACGGGCTTTGAAACAATAAATTTAGCGATAGCGACCGTGTGAGCGATGCACCGGGTCGTGTGAGAGGATCGAAGCGAGGCTACTTTATTTTTCGGGAGGATGCTTTGGCGATTTTTGCATAATCTGGGTGCCATGTTGTGGTGCCAGCGGTTTGATGCATTCGGAGATTTATGCGAAATCACATAATGGCTTAAGCAGTAATAGGGTTTTGGGTGGATTACGATACCCCACGACTGTTTAAGGTTGTTTGTGAGAGAGAAAAAGAGACAGAGAGAGAAAGAGAGAGAGAGAGCGAGAGCGCGAGAGAGAGAGAGAGAGTGGTTAAAATTGTCAATCACATTTTAACGATTTTAATAATCGACACTTACGTTATATTTTGAAAATATTTTCAATGTATCACGATTCCATAGGTTTTCCGCACTATCTTACAATACCTTAACAAAAAAAAAACAAAAACATGGCGCAAAGAATCGTCGTAATATCAATATCCATTCGAATTCTTTTTTATGCGCGTCGGAATCAGCTAAACCCAAAAGATGAAAGATATTCCCCTGGATTCCAGAAAAAAATATCAAAAACATACATCTGCACACCGCTAGGTCCCGCGCTCTTCCTAATGTTTACCCTGGCAAGGCAAATTCGAACGTCCGGCCTTTCCCGATACGATACATATTTTTAATTAATTTTTGATTTATTTATGCAGGCACAACGATAGGATTCACCAGATAGTGAATGTGATCGTTTGGAAATCATTCTTGAACCGTTCGGTGGGTCGTCCACCTTAGTGCCAGGGCCGCGATTCCCATTAGAAGACCCCCATGTGCGTGTGTGTATGCATGTATGTATGTGGCGAATTGAGGTGGAAGAGGTAAAAAAAGAAACTAATTATTTCATGTCCGTTTGAGGTTTGCCCAGGGATAGATTTATTTCGTTCTTTCGACCGGTGGAATCTTCTAACCGATATTGTTTCCATGAGCAGCACGTAAAGATGGTCAGCCATGAGACAATTGATTTATGTTTCAATCGTTTTGATTATCATGTCGCTCGCTTTGCTTGTATCGGATGGAATTGAAAGTTTTTCGTTTAACATTTAGAACAAGGTTTTTGTGTTAAAGTAAAAATGTGCTACACATTTTATAAGACAAATGAAAAGAATCAACTATGTGAAGTGAAAAAAAACAAAAATAAAATTAAAAAAATCAACAACTTTCTTCGTTTTGATAAGGAGCGTGTATCATAATTTTAAAAACAAAACTCGCTTGAAATGGTTTCAAAATGCACTGGCTACATTTTATTTCTTTTCATAACGTCATTCTACTTTTCCAATCCAATCGATCTTTCAATCTCCTGAACCGATTCTGGACAATAAACACGATTATGGTAAAATGAAATAAAAATTCCGCTTCGTTCGTGAAAACTTCACCAATGATCCATGGCAAGAGACAAGAAAAAAAAGTATTGCAAGCAACGACGATATCGTCATGCACGCTTTCTACGAAGCTACATCAATAGAATCAACGGTAAAGCAAACAAAGTTCGGCTCGTCCGAGTTCGGATTCGTCGTGCAGAATGTTGTCACCCCGCCCGGGAAACGGTGCGCGACTCGTTACCGATGTTTATAAACACAACAAACCGATCGACGGAACGATGACGAAATGAAAATAAGAACAAAAGACACATAAATATTATTCCACGTTCAATGATTCATTGCTGTTTGTTAGATCGCTAAGCTTCCGAGCCGAGTTCGGGATTTGGGCTTGGGCTGGTTCGTCATTGGCGATGGGAAAACGGGAGATTCTGAAACGCTACCAACTGGTGAGGAAAAATGGAAGGATAAATTCTACCGGCTCATGAGTTTTTGAAACCAAAGCGTTAAACGTAATGTGCAGGCAAACTTGGACAAAAATGGAAATGGTGTATTTTGTACATTTCCTTGCCATTGTCGAGGAATGACCATACATGGTTTGGTAGGAATGACAGGTGACCACCGAGGCGCTCCCTATCCGTTTATTATTGCTATACCTATTTCAAAGATACTATTAGAGAGAAAACTAGTCAAAAAGAAGTAGACGGGTGGACAGCATTGACAAGATACTTTATTTGAACTCATTTTAAACATTTTTGCACTTAATAAGTTTCATGACATTTATGAAAGTTCGGCATGTGTGGCCACATGTTTTATTACCCAAACTTGTACCGTTTTAAAGATAAACTTTATGTACAAGTGTTTGCTTCTAGCTCAAACCAAAAATATGTCCTCTTCATTTGTTTCACAATGATATGTATACGGCAATCGTCTGTCAGAGACAGGAATGGAGAAATTAGTTTTAATCAATATTTAGTGTTATAGGTTTTTAGTAGGGATTTAGAAAAATCCAATAAGAAAGAACAGAAAGGAATCCCCAACCATGTACTTTTTTATGGTCTTAAGGAGCTATGAAAGTTTTCAACATCATTATCGTTCTCACACCTAATTTAGAAAAATAAACAAATATTTAGCCTTGGTGGTGGCATCAAAATTTGTAGGCTTTGAACAGACTTGACGCACTGTGCCCAGTGCAAAATTTATTTTGTAAATTTTCTTGCATTACTGTTACCGTATAAGCAGTAATGAGAAGTAGTTACTTCAGCTGCAAAACAATGCAATAATTTGTGTAAATGTCGTTTTATGAGGAAGGGAATTCTCCTCCAAGTGATCATCTGTTATTTGAGTTTGTGCCCCAAAATATTAGATGAAAGCGGCATCTGTCAGCGGCGAAATCGGTGAGCGAGTTTTATTATGCCTTTCTCTTTTTAATTTAGCACATTCTAGTTGCTGAATAGTTTAAGTTGAACGTCCGGAGGCGGAAAGGACGAACTTCCTTCGCATCCCTCCCAACCCTTTTTGCACTGCATGGGGGTCGAACATGTGTCGGATACGGGCTTAATGCGGTTCCGTACCGTGTCCTTTAGTGTCCGCTCGTGGCTACGAAGACGTGCTGCTGATGGCTGCTCACACAGTGCGAGAGCGAGATAGCGCAAACATATACAACACGGTTTTTGATGAGTTGTGCCGACACAAGAGTGTACATGTGCGTATTATTCGTGTGTATCTGTGTGTGTTTGTTTGTGGGTGGGTGGGTTGATGAAAAAACCGAATCCTCAGCGTGCAGCGTGAAACGGGCAGTGAAAAACTCGTAAAAAGCTTGCATATGTCAGTGAAGAAGCCGTTGATGCTGGGAATGGCTTGAAATGAAAACGTTTCTGGACTGACTGGGACTGCTATAGTGCCACCGTGTTTCGTCCGTGCGAACATTCGTCCTGCGCTGCATCGGAGCGGTGGGGTAATGGTGTGTGGGGGAGTCATCACAAGCGCTTCCAGTGCTGTCAGGGACTGGAGATCGCCGTTGTCCTGTTTTCTGCATAATAGATTCTCATCTCAACTGCGGCAAACTAACAAACACTGACAAGACAGCTTGACGCTCGAAGGAATTCCGTCCGGAGTGCGGGTCGTGGCCATCCTCAGGCTGCTGTGGCCGGCACAGCATTTGCGGAAAGGAATGGCCTGGGAACCACGGTGGTTGAAGCTTCCCGCCTTCAACTGCTGCGTCCTCCAGCCCCACCACCGTGGGACATGTGGGCTAGCGCAGTGTGACAAATATAAACACTGTCGTATCATTAAGATTTATTTTAAATATTGCCCGCAAGAACTCCGAAGCTGGGCCACGCTAGGAAAACCTCAATAGAGGAACGCCACTGCAGTCATGGTCACCCTGAAGTGAGTGAGTGAAAGAGTAAGAGCCACGAGCTTTTTCGGTCGCGAAAGAGCAGCGTGTCCAGGGCAAAAGGCAGAAATAAAGAAAAAAGAAACAGCGTGCCGTAACGCGGTGTGGGAAATGAAACAACCGAACCGGGCACGTTGACGATGACGACCTACAGGACGACAACAACGGGCTGCTAAACAGGAACATAACAAAAACATTACATTTTATACTTATTTTATTTTATTTCCCATCAAACAGATGTGTCTGGGTGCAAGCGACCACGGGGGGAGGCAAACTGGCAGCATCATCCTTGACTGAAACCATGTCCATATGAATTTGACATTCTTTTATGGGGCTACACAGAAAGGCGATTGTGCGGATCCGTTTCGCTGGGACCGGGCGAGCATTGGTTGTGCTAAAGGATATTTATGCTACTAGCATTACATGGACACGGGCAAATGTGGCAATCTACAGCACTGCTCGCGTCTGAGTAGAGTTCATTGACTAAAATCTAAATTCATAGATGGACTTGGCCGTTATGATGACGGCGACGGGGGGGTTGCGGGTGAAGAAAAGCTGGACGGATTTATGTGAAGCAGTATTTTTCGTTTGTAAGCACGTTGGCACGCGGTAAAGCTTGTTCTGGAATGTTATACAATTCTCATAACACTCAGTTTATGAAATAGTATGAAAGAAAAGCTGAATTAATCGGAACATTTTTTCGGATTAATATTAATTTTTAACAAACAAATTGTAATCTTTTAAAATTATTTTCAATTGAGTTTTCAGACAAAATACACATTTTTTCATTAACAGTAGAAAGATAAAATGTAAAATTTGTACTATACTAAAATTTGTTTAAAGCACGTTTGATGTTTGTTAACAAATAAAAATTTACGTTACTAAAAAAAATGTTTTGTAGATTTTAAAGTGTAACTTGTACAGTGAATACGATGCCTAGTGTAACACGATGTGTATGTATAAGTTTCGAGTTGAATATTTAATCATTTAATTTGTGTGAATTGGCATGGAATGAATTGGAAGATGCTTTGCACACTTGAAACTAACTATAAAATTACCTTGATTGCAAGAAAAATGAATAGAATAATTCTGTAAAGTTTGTAGGTACATTTATTTTCCGGCTTAATATCAGAAGTGGTAAATAATAAATTACAAAATCAATATAAGTATTGACGGAAGATGTTTTTAATCAATTTTTTATACAATTCGAATCAATAATCATGATGTCTCCTGTGATGTACAATCTAGGAAGGAAGCTTACTGTTTTAATTTTGTGGCGTTAACAAATATTAACAAACATTGTTTGAATTGTAGAATTTTACATTTTTCCTGAATTTTGTAGTGAATGGTAAATAAATGTTTCTCGTCTTTCAGTATTTTTTAAAAAAAGTTGTCTTGTAAATCTAAGGGATAAGTTTTGATGTTTAACATATAAATAAAATTAAATAGCAACAAACAGCAAAAATATGTTGGTTTCACAGTCTGGTTAAACAGTATGTCAGCTCTTCTCTTGCTAAATCGGTTATTTGAAATAAGCCTACTTAGTTGCACTGGTATTAACCTATGTGTAGCTGACTCAAAACAAGTATCGATCTTCAGAAGCTGATTATAGCGACAGCATCGCTGACGAATGCATTCGTTAGCGTTCGGGCAAATCGTATCGAATGATCGATACGGAGCAACAGGCAGCAGCCACCGTCATGGAGAACATGGAGCAACGACGAATCGATCGTATAACTTTTCGAGCGATCGGTAGCCGCCGATAAGCTAATGAGTTAACGTCCGAATCATGTCATCATCACACTGCTTTATCGTGCAAACGAGATCATCGATTGGACGAAATCGATAGCCGCACCAAACCGATCGCGTTATTTAGCACATGCAAGACCGAGTTTTCCGAGAAGTGCGTGTGTGTGTGTGTGTGTGTGTGTGTGAGTTTAGCGAATGTGTTTGGGCCGGGTGTACATGATGTGAAAGTGATATGGTGCGATCTTGATCGGTGATCGGATAACCATCGGCACGGCACTGTAATTGAAACATACCATTCGACGGTATTCGATCTGCAGACGTTTAATTGCCTGATAAGGTGGCTGTGGATTTTAAATTTTATCACCACGAGCGAACGTGTGGCGTTTAATTGAAATTAAATAAAGCTTACGATGGTTACGATTTGCGCAAGGAATAAAGCACCACATGCAAGTAATGCTGGATTGCCTATCGTAAGTAAAATCTGGAACTCATTCACGGCGTGTAGCGTGTTAAATTTTGATGGAGAACCTTTTGAGCCGCCGTGACATAATGTTTACTAAATGAACAATAAAAATCCTGCATCTAATTATCTTCATTGCCATACTCACGGCCGTTTTAATGTTCGCCACACCCTAAGCGTTTGCATTCGTAATTAATGCTCGACCCTTTGCGATGCTACAAGATGTTAACTACACAGCAGGTATTTAATCATCTGTCAAGTCAAACAGGCCTAAAGTCGCATCACCGTTAATGTGCATCATAATACATCAGAAATTAGCATTCCGGTGAAGCGCTACCGAAAGACGACATGAAGAGGGAAAAAAGGATTGTCACCTATTCTGACTGGACTCGTTTTGGTCCTGCCGTCGATCACGCGGGCCGAGAGATCCTTGTAGCGATGAGGTCGGATAAATGTGTTGAGTTGGAACAATGTTTTGCATTTCCGAACCATTTCAGTTACCACCGGTGGGCCTGGAAGGTATTCTAGCTTATTTACAGATACACTGCCACTGTCATCGTTGACTGCGAACTGTCGTCCCTACTGTCCGTTCGCGTGTATGCCGAAAAACGCGGAGTTAGCGTTGAAGGGGTTAAAAAAAAGATTTCTAAGCCTGTCAAACAACTCCGCAAGGAAACAAAACCTTACCCAACCAGGTCCACCGACCATCGACCAACGCCATTGTCTCGTCTTCAAAGTGCACGGTGTTGCGAGCACTATCTTTGACATGCTAAACAAATTACATTAGAGTGTGCATGGACAAGTCGGCAAAGCGAGCGAGGTGACGGCAAAACAATACACCGTACGATGCCGTGTTCGCCGGTGCCGCCGGATTGCCGGAGAAAATTGGTCGGTACACGTACCACTGATTTACACGAGTCACAGAGAAAAGTTAAAGACAGACCAACAGGCAACTATATAAAAGCCTCATCATCAAGGGTCGACGCGAGTCTCGAGGCGAATTCGTTCGGAGGATGGTGTTTGGATGGCCTTGGGTAAAGGCCACGGTTCTGCCTTTCCGTCGTGCTCCGTGGCGACTCATCCGGTGCTCCGACATCGACGACGTTGTCAACTGACTAGTGGCCCGAGTCGGTTGCCCTCTTCTGCCGAGCGCCGAGTTTACTCTCCCATCCTCGTGGGTTTCTCGGTGCAGTTGTGAAGGGAAAATTTACATTTTGACAAATGACAAGCAAGATGCAAATCCTAATGATATAGTTAGCCCTTGACAGTCTGTCAATTAATCGTCCTCAATTTACACTGCCGCTCGAAGACAACAACAGCACTAAACTTCACATCAGGCTCTTTGCATCGGCGGGCATTTTCGGGCATTTTCGGGCATTGTTCGGTGAGAACGATGCCGGTTCGGTTGCTCTTTGCTGTCCGATGATTCTTGAAAAAGTGGATGGATGGAGTTCGCGAGGATTTGTGTTTGAAGGTGAAGTGCATTTCATGGAAAGCGCATTGACTAGTGTCGAACATATCGGTTGTAGCGTGACAGAGGAAAGTAGTACATTTTTAATACTTTATACCTTGGGTTTTTTCCTTAAGGTTTGTTCATCGTTTGAAATTTATCTCATTGGGTTGAGGAGAATTATTCGCTTGATATTTTGATATGTATTACTCAAAGCATTACAATTCTATTCGATACTGTTTTTAGACATTTTAGTTTTCATGAAAATCATTTTTTAAATGATTATTTCTTTTAAATATAATATATAAAGGGCACACTTTTTTCTCAAGTTTAGCAAAAAAAAACAGAAAAAGAAAAAGTACATATATGTATTGCGAAACAAATACATCATGAACAATGATTTAACTTTGTTCAGTTTATTGTTAGTTTTATTATGTTCATTAATTAACCTTTTTTATTGAATCCACAAGCCTTTTGAACCGGATAAAAAACAACATTTCAGATGGAAGCGATCCAACCTTTCTCTGAAATATAAAATCATTTTTGCCCCGTATATGGCTGGAGCGTTCATAAATCACGCTTTTTTTGTTGCTGTCACCGTCGCCAAGTCTCGAAACTAGAGTGCAGGTTGGGGAAATATATCAGGAGTAAAATTAATTTCTGTCCCGCTTTCCTCATACGAACGATCTAAGCATAGGCACTGGTGGCGCTTTCATCATGACACAGATGAGCAAGCGACGATAGCCAAGCAAAGTGGAAGAATTTGGTGGGAAATTGAACCGAGAGCGACCGATAAACGACTGCCTTCTATCAAGTCAACCACCCCAATCGAAAGATAACCGAAACGAAACCACAGCGGAGCGGAGCACATTACACACCAAAAACCACGCGCTGGTAACGGTGAGGAGAAGAGGTCAGACCGGTGAAAGACTTACGCCATTCATGGGGTCTCGACAAAAACAAACGACAAAATAAAGGAGACATCCTTTCCGTCCGCCCCGCTCAGCTCAACCGGGCCGTGCCAGATCCACCTTAATTAAATATTAACGGTTCGGGCTTAATCAAAAATCCATCTCCGCCACTCAGAGTCCGCCGACTTGGCGATAGGAAGGATCGAAGATGAAGCGAACACTTTTAAAAATGATCGCACATGTCTGCCTTTATGGGGTCTGCTCGGCCGATTCGGATCATCAAATCGTCTCGCACGGACGGAGTGCCGGAGTGTCTGCATATTTTGTGGTGGCTCGCACGCGGAGTGAAGTGCCCGAACCGGTGACAAACCTTCAGCCCGTCCATAAATCACGGGATATTATTTCCTGTTCGAAATTGATAAACCGTTCGGCTCGCTAAGGCGTGGAAAAAAACCTCATCGCACGGACCCGCGAAGAATGGAGGATGGAGAATAACTGCTCTGCATTTCAAGCATCTACTGACCACGGGTCAAAATTGGTATCACGAGCCAATCCTCGGGCCGTCTTGTGCCCGAGCGCCACGTTTATCATTCATTAAAATGTGATCAGAAAGACGGAGCTGATCCGTCTGCGGATCGATGCTCAGCCGCGATTGATGCGGTGGACGCGGTGTTTTAGTTTCGAAAATCTGAAATAGCCTTTACTGGTATAAATGAGTGAAGATAAATTTGAATAGAACAGAGCAGAATTCGTCTTCACCGTAGCGAATCAGCATGAAAGATACACCGGAAAACAGCACATAGCTTGTGTATCATAAAAGAAATCTGTCTTTCCCGCTGTGTTGAAGAATTATGCTCCCGGTGCCGGGCGCACCGAAGATTGTGCTGCTTATTTCACTTTAAGTGATGCTGCTCATTTATATCTTATTTGCATACGTATTTCCACAACCGCTTTCGTGAATATTTCATTCCAAGAAATGTTACCCATTTCGGCGTTGATCTACACCTCGTTTCGAAAAATTTGTTAATATATGGTCTCACAAGCTTGTTGATTATGATTTAAATTTCTTTTCTGGAGGTATTTGAGACACCTACAGATCCACGATATTCATATAAAGTGCTGCTATTCTCCGAGTTTCGACCATTTTCTAAATTCTTTTAAATATTTCATTCTTTTTGTGCTCTAATATCAGTTTAATAATTACTTCATAGATTCTTAATGATATGGACTATTTTTTTCATATAGCGAGTAAGTCAATTGGTCTTATAAGTCAACCTACAGCTTAACGCGTTTTTCTTATTTCAAAACACGCTTTAACTCGTATGCAGGCGATGATTATTCAGCTTTGGGAATAGTAAACCAAATTGAAAATTGAAAATAAAAATTAAAAACTCTTTAGAAGTATAAATCAACCTAATTACTTATTTACTCAAATTGAGCTTATTTCGCCAAAAACAAACCATGCAACATAAACAAATATTATACCAAAATATTCCTTACACCGTTATTCATTTTTATTATTTCCTACTATGCACCAACTGTTAAAAAACACGCAAGTTTTAGGCTAATAAATGCGCATGTTGATATGAAAACTTATTTGAACTTGAGAAGACAGTACTTAGCATGAAATGAATCTTTGGCGTCTTGTTATTCCATATATTTTTCGCAAATTCCTTGCTATAACATACAGTTTCATTGCAGGAAGGTGCTGAGAACGCTGAAAATACCAGCTCTCAGAGGAATAAAATTATTTTAAAAACGTTGCTAGATAATGCCTTCTATTATCATATTAAGCATGGTAAAGATATGCAAACCTCCAACCTATCGAGGAAAATGTATTCTTTCTTCAAATTCGCTACCTAGGCAGTTTCCTCCGCCCGTAGTCGTTTCCGTTTGCCTAGCCCTTTATTCGGGTGCAAATTTGCCCCAGGGAAGATATGTGGTACTGAGTGTGTTTTGCTTTGATCAAAACCAGTCGAATTGTTTTTAGTTATTCGCTTTTCATTAACTCGCTGCTCTTCAGTTGCGGTGTGGGTGATTTAATTTTAGGGCAGCAGGAAAAGAAGCAACCAGAAAAAATAGTATATACACATAAATAGGTTCAACCCTTGGGGTAAGTGCGGAGCAGGGCAGAAGCGCGAACAGTTGACTAACGAAAAGGGTTGGTAACGACACCTGCCACAAAGCATGTTTCACTGTTCACCAAATATGTTGCTTGTGCGTTACCTTCGCTATTGAATTTTTCCGATACATTTTTCGCCGGGATAAAAATACCATAACCAACGCACACGCTCGCTTCTAGGCGACCATTTGAACGGTGAGCTACGTCGGCTTCCATTTCCGCTTGATACTTCAATAGGCGGGTATTGTACGTGTATCACAGTCTGAGTGGCGCTTGGTAAGCACCTTCGCATTTTGTTCACCCCTCTTCAATTAAATTAATTTAGAGAGCATACGGGAACCTTGTGTGACGTTAACCGCAGAACATCGAACGAAGCAGATGAGCAGATCATCAGCATGCACGGTGTGGAAGAGCTGGCAGGGCTTGTTTGCTTTGCATTACACCCTTTAGTGGCATATATTAAGCATAAAGTATCTCCCGCCGGTGGAAAAGTTTCGTACAATTCGTGAGATCTGCTCGTGCGGGAACGCAAAATTTCATTTCGAGCGCATGTACTCTCTGATCAACAAAATATCGGTTTCACTTTTCATTCACACCCACACCAACCTACCAACCCTTTCAGCAAAGGATCCCCGGAGCACCATTCGGTGAGCCATCTTATGCCTCTGCACATTTGGCATGGCGCTGAAAAAAGCGCCTGCGAGAGAACTAATCAGATAAACGGTAGGTTTTAGACTGGGAGTTAAAAATTAATTGGATATGATCATAACTACCACATTGTGTGGAAGGTTTGAGTTGGGAAGATGAAGTTAAATAAGATGTCACTAAGAATAAAGAAGCAGTGGAGAAATTTGCTAGCCAATTTGTTGTGCTTATTGCAATGTTCTGGGACGTTATTGTATTTTTGAATCGTATACTATGTATTAATATATACAAGATAGATGTGTTCCACATATTTTAGAATCTTTCAATGTGTTGTTAGTACTATATACCATGGATATATTTAAAATTTTAAACATGTCAGTGCTTCTTTAACTAGTTTTTTTTTATACTTTCCAAAATTTAACCCCATGCTCTCTTTGAAACCTCACAAAATTTTCAAATGCTGCGTAATTTGTTTCAAGGAATAACGCACTTTCAACAAAAGCCAACGTCGAACATTTTGCCACCAAAACGCCGATTGACGGATGCTCTCTGACAGTGACATGTTTATTCTCGCCGGCCGAGAGTTCTTCAGCGTGACATGATCCCGCTGAGTGGGGCAGCTTGGCGGTGCCGGCGTGTCGGCGTGTGGGCTTTCTAATGGCCATCAATCGGTTTCCGGTTGTTTTTGACTCCTATCCAATCAGCAAAGCGTCACTCAGAACGCGTCTCCCGTCCCTGTCTCCGGCCACCGGCACCTGGTAGCATAATGGGTGGCAGACACCGTCACTTCCCACCACTCCAACGGCTCGAATGACAAGCACGATGAAGATGAAGGTTTGCTAACAAAGAGCATGGCGTAAGGAATTAGGATTTCATGCGTGAGGACCTGAACGGTGGGAGCCAAGCTCCCTCAAGGCTTATGTCACTGACAATAAGATTTCTTACGACCCGTTCTAGCTATGATTGTCAGCCTGATCTGATGGGGATAGATGATGGAAGCGTCTCCGGATGGAGATCGTACCAAAAGACGTTGTGCATACGTCAAACATGAACACTAGACGGTATACGAGGCACGAACAGTGCGTGACACTGTTCGTATCCTGGTGTTATTAAATGGGATAACAAATATTAGTAGATGATATCAATGAGATCTTTTCTTTGTGTGGATTAAGTTTTGATTTCCTGTAAATTTTAGAGTATTTAAAATAAATTTAAAGCAGTATTGGTGTCTTTAAGTATATCCTTAATTTGAGTAATTTCGCATCATGTTTATAATTAAATACAGATCATTATTTCCACTTCCCAATAAAAAAAATTGTGCCTAACTGTTGAACGATAACGCCACGCAGCACAAACACACTCAGTCGCTGGATAATGGTGTAGATTAACCGAGTTCCATTGATTCCGGTACGCCTCGACTCATCCACCGCGATAGCAGATATGTCCTTGCTGTCAGCGTCACTAGCAGCGATACTGTCTACGGCCATTGTTTCTCTCTCTTTCGCTCCCTCCCAATGCTCAGTAGCAGACGTCTCGCACGCATTACCCACGCGACACAGTCTAGGACACTCGGAGGCTCATCGGTGTACCATTCCGGATGGACGAAAACCGCGTACTAGTCAAATCATCAAACGGGTGAGCTTCTCGCACCCCAGCCTCCGACTGCTACTGACTGTCCGATATTGGGGTGGAGGAGCGGAGAATGAATTTGATGTTGATATAAATTAAATAGGGTTGAGCGAAGCAGTTTCTTGTCTGCGCGTGACATTTGAATCACATTTCAATCAATGCGCTAGCGGTATGAAGTGTTCGATGTCACGGTGAAATCGCACACGAATACCTTCGGCAAGGTGGTGGTGAGGTTTTCCGATTTTTAGAGTCAACACAGCTACCTACAATGTGAAGAGTAAGAAAATGAAGGATGTAACTAATCATGAAAATATTCATGTAATTTATACGTAATGCATTACTAATAAAGTTTGATACTAGTACTTGTTACAATTTTTCCTTCTATTTACATATAAAAGAAGCTAATAAGTGTGTTATCCACCGCATTTCTTGACAATGATTTAAGTATAGTCTTATCTCTTGAACTCTTTGACAAATTAATATACAGAAATAATTCAAATAGGTCCATTAAATATAAGTAATGCATTTTAATTTCAAAGGATGTGTTTTACGACCATAATTACTTGGATTTGTAAAATATGACTTTTATTAAATATTTTAGCTGTTGAAGAACAATAATCTCTTCAGGCAATAAATGATAATGCATTACTATATCTTTGACTTAAGCTAACTAATCAAACAAAAGCAAAATGAACGATCTTATACAGATCTGAAAGATGAGCTCAATTATAAAACGTGAACTTATACGAACAAAAACTAAAAACAATCTTCATTAACCATAACAGATTTTTGTGTAAAATGTAAATCACGTACTACAGATTTCTGTGTAGTGTAATAATCGATCAGTAACGATCAGTAAAAGAGAAGAAAGCTATTAACATCACAATTTAAAAAGCATGATTCTAGAGTGTTCGATTTTATCCGAAATATGGAAAAATATACTTTTATGATAGAGTAGAATTATTTGGTCCAGTCTGGTAAGGTTCTCAGAAATTAGCTGATGTTACTTCTCATTAAGTGTTAGAAATCACAACAAATATAGAAAATGTAAGCAAATCCAATTAATCCTCTTAAATAAAGCATAACATTCTCAAGTAACAAACAATCGACATGAATCGGTTAAAAATTCTTGAGTCGGTTAAAAATTCGGTTAAAAATTCTTGAAAATTATTGTCACGGGTTTGATGCATGCATAAAAATTGCATATTGCATGCATATTTTAAAAAAAAACTTTCTTTTTATTCGTAATTTAAAGAATTTGTTTATATTTCGGCGTAAATAAATTCTGTTGAATGAATAAAAAAATCCCTCCTGATCCTTTACGTCCTTCCAAATGAGTATTCAAAAGTGCATTTCAATCGCATTTCCAACAGGCAAGGCTATTCATTTGCTCATTTGGTACACCTTTTGGTACAGGTGCGGCGCGATTTCCGCTCACCGCGCGATGACAATTCGTTAGCGCGCGGTAGCACATGTCGATTGGAGTGTCCTCGTTTGGCGTGAAGCATTGCCCGTCCAGCGGCACGGTGGTTTACGTTGTTTCAGTATCAATCGCCCCGAGAGCCCTTCAAAGCGCGCTGGCCAACTGCCAGCAGCGCGTTTGACAAGACATGTGCTGGTTAATTATCATAAAAACACATGAAAACGACACTTCATTCCATCTCGTTTATTATCAGAAGTCTCGTTTTCGATGACAAATTGTGATAACGGCCGTTTCGTGACACGACCGGTTCGATTAGCTCGGCGGTCAGGCCCGGGTGGGCGACAGCGGACGGCGGTGACTCATTTTCAGAGCTGCCACAACATGAACCGGACAGCGCGTTTCATATCAAAGTGCATAAATAAAACGAGAAAAATGGAAAACCGTGTTCGATTGGAAAACAATTGGAAAAATAATAAAAATGCATCGATCGGACTGTTCCGATGGAAATGTGCACTGGAGATGGTGTGGCTCGATCAGGTTGTGTGGCAAGAGAAAGAGAAAGAGAGATAGAGAGAGAAAGAGGGAGGATACGTTAGCGAATGCATACACATGTTCCCAGCAGAACAAAAAGCAAAAGGAAAAGGTAAAACAAGAGGAAAATAAAACAGCATCGAACAGCAGTGCATGATATTGATAGCCGAGGTTGCCGGGAGGCCGCGGTCCAGTATCAGCCTGATTTCGCGAAACACATTGCTCCTCACCGGTACGGCTCATTAAAGTCGCCAAATCAATTAGATAAATAATCTACATATCATTAATTAAATTTCATGCCGTCTGATTCGGATTCCTACGAGTGTAATTGAAACATCAATTTAATGTGTATAATTTATGGCACTTTGATATGCGGTAGCAATCAAAACATGATATTGTACCTCTAGGAAAAGGTAGAACTCCAAATTGGTAGATAGTAGCGGCAGCAGCTGCACGCTGATGATGAAGTTGCACTTGGGATTTGTAATGGAGTTTTCCGCTCGAATTTGCATGCAGTTAAAATGCATTTTAATTTCCTTTTTTATGGGCATTCTATTAATTTTGGTGTGATTATTATGAGTGACAGAAAAGCGAGAGTATTGAATTTGGAAAACTATTAAAATTTCATTTTATTTCATCCATCAATTTCATCAAAGCAACCATCTTTTCGGACATGCTCAAACATATACTTTGTATAAACAGAAAATGAATCAATCAAAGGAACCATCCCTTCGGACACATTAGGAAACACATCGAGGTGAGTTGGACAACGTTAACGTCCATTTCGAATCACATCATGTCAGAGATTACACAGGACGCGGTCTTAAAGTCGGAATTTTACGATGATGAAGAGTTTGATTCCATTTTTGGATTCGATGAAGAAGAAGCTTGGAATCGTTTACGCTCCTTTACTAACACAACGAAACTAGTTTTCGGGTAAGAAATATTAAACACTTTCGAAAAAATATTAGCTTATCTTTATATTCCCTTGCTACAGCGCACAATCACAAAAGGATCTTCAAATTACACTGGGGAAAAACATTACCGACGAACATCCATGGAAAGCTATCAAAAAAGAAACCCTTGAACAATGTCTCGGACCAGCTCTTCAATCCGAGACAAAATTTAAGGATTCACTTGATCGGCTTAAAGCTGGATCATCAATACTCATTCAATATTTACCTGAACTATCGGCTCAGGAAGACACCTTCCTAGTCTATTCGGATGTCAGTGAAATCAACGAAGCAAGTGAGATCATACGTAATCTGGAGCTTCTGGAACGTTTGAAACAAAAAGTGCTGACTGAGAAGCGACCCCGGCAGAAATGGTCCAGTGAGGGTGCAGAAGAAGAAATTGCTCGGTGGAAAAGAAAACCCGAAGAAGAGAATGTGCAAACGGAAGCCCAGAGCGTGTTTCCGATCCGACGAGTCCAGCAGACGGTGAGTTTGCGAAGCGTTTCTTGCATCCCCGATGGATACGTTGAGCTTCTGCCGCACAAATGGAAAACTGTGAATATACCACGGAAAATCACCGATCGCGAGACACAAGCACAACCTCAGGCATATACGCGTGATCAGCAAACGGAACCCGCCTTTCCCTCCAATGCAGCCACCCAGTACCTGCTGGACGTTGAAGAATGTGCTATTGATCCGCAGTTGATTTCATCGAATTGGTTACAAAAATCTGCTGATACACTCTCCAGTGAGGCTCAGTTCAATTTGATTGAGTTTTATCGAAACGAATATGGCTACATTTCACAAAAGTCTGTACCCACTTATCGAGAGCCCAAAATCCGGGAAGTGTTATCGTTCATGAACCGTTCTCTGTCGATTGGCCGGAACGTTTGCTCGATGGATTGGCATCCGGTGTGGTCAGGTATTTTGGTTGCTTCGTACACGTTTGATACCGTATCGAAGCAGGCCACTAGTTTGACCAACACATCAGAACCGTTTGGAGATGTATTGAATCGTATGACGTTTGAAAAATGTGCCGTGCTGTTGTGGAGCTTCGAACAAACGCTTGAACCTCTGCTTGAGCTTAACACGATACGGGAAGTGACCACTATTTCGTTTTGCCCATACGATGAGGAGCTTCTAGTGGGAGGTCTTGCCAATGGTCAGATAGTTTTGTGGGATTTGAAGGGTGAGTTGGATCGAGTTGAGCAGGCGAAACGAACGGCGCATGAGTCGAGCGACTATCGAACGCAAATCAGGCAGCTCATGGATTATCCTCCTACGGAGAGCTTCGATCGAGGAGTGTATCCTGCCGCTGTTAGCTCGTTGGAACATTCTTCCAGAAGTGCGATTACGTGCATCAAGTGGTTGCCACGAAATTACTACTGCACAAGCACCGGTCAGTTGAAGGAAAGCGAATCAAAACTGCACCGTTTCATGGTGACCTCCGCGTTGGATGGAAGCATGTGCTTTTGGGATCTAGATTTCTCGATGCCAGCGCTGCAGAAGATGATAGGCGCCGCGAAAGTTTCACTGCATGCGGATAAAACGTTGTACCAGCGTGTAAACAACCTTTTCTTTCCGACGTACAAGCTTATTTGCCAAGTTCCGATTCTGTCCGTGATTATCGATGAAGCATTCTATTTATCGATGCCTTTGAATAAGTCGTTGGGCTTGAGCAGGTGTGTCAAACACCAGATTGAAGCAATTCCAGTTGGTTGTGAGATGCGTCTTATGCTTGGATCATTTACCGGCCAACTAGTAGAAGCATCGTGGGAAGGATATGACTTCGAGCAAGGCACGCTGGTGAACGACGAAGCGGTGAAGATAATGCAGCTACTAAGTCCGATTCACGATGGTCCGATATTGGCACTAGAGCGTAATCCAACTGTTCGAACTGTGTTCCTCTCCATTGGAGGACACGTGCTGGCTGTGTGGAGCATGGAGCAAAAAACTTCACCTATATTTTGGAGGAAAAAGATTGCAAGGGTAACGGCATGCTGTTGGAGTCTAGAACGTGTTTCCGTATTTTTTATCGGACTGAGCAATGGAGATTTTGAAATATGGGATATTAGTTGTACGTAGTAGTTGAGTGTTCTTGTGAAATGTAAATGCTAACATATTACTTTTTTAAAATACTTTTTACAGTAAAAACCTACCGAGCAACCGTTTGCATGAACGTAGGAGCCGAGACTTTGACGGTTATTTCGCAACACCGTTTAGCCAACGCACGTAGCTGTCTGGCCATTGCAGATCAGAATGCCAACATACGAATTTTTGCGATCGCCCCAACATTTGTAGAACCCCTTCCAAATGAGGAAATCATTTTCCGTGATATTTTAAGTCGCGAACTGCAACGGAAAGAAAATCAAGCTGCCTGGACGAAAAGTTACTACGAAAGAAACATGGCTTCAATTGAGGCTAAAAATCAAGCGGAACTTGAAGCTCGAGATAAGAAACTACAGCATGAACTGGATATGAAATCAAACCATCAGGAAGAGATCGATGCTACGAAAGCGAAAACAACTCAAGTTACTGACAAGCGCATACCGTTGGGCGATCGTTTGGAGCAAAAATATCAAGCCAAACGTTACCAGACGTTGCTTCGACAGCTTATGGCTCGACGCAACGTCAGTCCCGAGCGAATGACTCGCGAGATGCGTCCGGTTGTGGAGCGTCGCAAATACAACGCGGAAAAGCGTGAAGCGATCGCAACAAGCGTCGCTACGGCCGAGGTTGACTTTGCAGCCGCTCACAGAATGCTGCGCCCGGTTGAGAAAACTGATGTTGCAGTGGATGTAATGGATCGTACGGAGAGGGTGGATAAGTTTCAAGCCGCTCTCGCTAATTACCAACGGGTGGAGGCGGAAGCTCGGAAGGTGCTACTAGCGCACTATCTACCAAAGCTGGACAGTTTTGAAGAGGTTTTGAAGAAAAGTAAGGAGCGTCGAGATAAAGTTAACATCCACGTTGGTACAAATGTGGAGCATATGCTAGGCTACGAAAACAAGCGCAGTGCTCGAAGATTGGGTGGTGCACCTACGACCCTATTGGAAGATTTGAAACCGTTTGTGGAGATGCAAGAACAAGAAGAAGGATCGCAAAAACATGAGTAATTGGAGATGCATCTGGAAAAATCCGATACATGATTAATAGATAGATAGTCATTATTTTCATTTAAAATATCCATTTGATTCCCTTGATTTTGTTTTGTAACGCTGCATTATAAATTGTGTAACTTGTGATTTATTGAAATCCTGGAGACAATTCATTGAAATTATTTAAGCTTAAATAACATCGCTTTACAATAAACACTAAATCAATGAATACATCCCATTCCTCGAATTTTCCACACGTTATTCGTTGGTTTGGTTGCGGTTTGGTTCGATAGCGTTATGCAGTTTCGAAACCACACCACATGAAATGTGAACACACCGAAGGTCTAGCGGAATGGATGATGAACAGAACGAAGCGTGCAAATGAAAAATTGAAACAATTTTTGATGGATGATGCTCGGTAGGATGCCGACATGGCCGCATCAAATTAAGTGAGAGTTAAATATACAGAATATCGTGATTTGTGGGATTTTCTTCGTGGCCCGGTATTTTTCGTTGGTGGTACGGTACACGGCCCCGAACCGTATTTTTTGTCGTTGTTTCGGATAGTGAAAGATTCGAAGTGATTAAACTGTGACAGACGGCAGAACGGTAGCGGCGCACGGAAATGAAGGATAGTAGTATTTACGGAGCGAAGTGTTTGCACGTGTTTGAATGGTTAGTCGACAGTTTTGGGTGGTTTATTTTTTACGGCGGCTCCACCAAACCTGCCCCTGTCTAGAAACAGCATGCCGTTCGCAAACGGTCCCGGTAGCCATGGTGGTCGGATTGTTTCTTTTAGAGAGTGTCAAAAAAGAATACCGTTCTCCCAAGGGGGCTGATACGGCATCGTGCTAGTGATGCAGCTCAAGATCGCGCACACTATGAGCGTCTTTCTTCGGTACCGACGGCACCTCACGGCATCGTTTTGGTAAACCAGAACGTTAGGGTGTCGTGCTTATTCCAAGGGCGCAGCATCGCGTTGGTAGTTGATTAATAGAGGACCATCAATTAAGATCTTTTTGTCTTACGGTCATTTTGGTGGATGGAAGTTTGATGTGTTTATTTTACGCCACCGTAAGCCATTTCTGACACATGCGTCAGACAGTTGAAAAACATTGCTATGGTAATTCAAATATGTTTTGTTATTGTCGTACAATAAAGAATAGGATACTTAATGGGTTTTGATCATAGTACAATCTAACCAATTGAATAGTAATTATTATTGGAACTTAAAATGTCAATTCTCTGACATGACTGCAAAATGCTTTAAACCGGTTGACAAATGCTTTACACTGATTTAAATGTTCTCGTTATGACTCGAAACCCTGTAAACGTGTTTATTGTGAGTGTTTGTGATATTGTAAAAAGTGTCCAAGTAAAATAAGAAATATTTATGTAATAAAACACAAAACATTAAAACTCTGTCCTACTTTTTTAGCGATCATAGTAACCATACTAATACATAAACCATACTACACATCCATGCTCGTCATTTCAATACAATCTGTCGCACGCGTTACATCAATTCCATTCAAAGTGCGAAAGTAGGTAAAAATGTCCAGCGAAGCATACAGATCGAAAGCGGAAGTCAATGGTATGACCGAAAAGCGCACTGGGCAGCGTATGAAAGATTTTCACCACCGCTATTTGGCCTTGTGCCGCTCGAAGAACTTTCAACCCCAGCCGGAGATTGTGAAGCAGAAGGACCGAGCTACACTGGACGTGTATGGAGACCGATTCAAGGCGCACGATTGGCAGTTGATCATGCATGCATTGCGGGAAGATAATTCACTGCGTTATCTAGCCCTACGCATGAGGAAAACTTACACAGAAGGTAAGGTTCAATTGTAAGCTTTTAAAAACTTCTTGTAATAACGCTTTTTATGTTTTTCTTCCACTTTTGTATTCGACCAAACGTTTAGTGGAGGTCAGTGATTCGGAAAAGTCATCGTTCCTGAACAAGCGCCTGTTTAAACAGCTTATTGACTCTCTGACAGTTTTTATCCGCAAAAACAAAGTGATAGAGAACTTTATTATCGAAGGTTTACCAATTGTGAGAGTCCGGCTGGGTTCGATCGTGACGGTAGGTGTTCTTAGGTTTGCTAGTACATCTTAGTTGATTCAAAAATATTGCTCAATATATCTTGTAGGGTCTACATCAAAACTCTTCGCTGACCGAACTGAACCTGGCCAGATGCTCCATCGGTGACGATGGGTGCGAACTTTTGTGCTCCAAGATAAAATTCTTGCCAAACTTGCAACTGCTCAACCTGAGCGCCTGCCAGTTGACGGTTAAAGGATGTCAGGCGATTGCGGACTTGATCAAGTTTCAGAAAATGCAGCGTTACGTGACGTGCTGGGAGATGTCATTGCGTTACGGTGATATTAAGGACGATAAGATCATGGGTCTAAGGCATCTCTACCTGTGCCACAACCCGGCGATCGGTGATGATGGCTTGCTGGAGCTAACTGATGTCTTGAAAGACGATGCCTGGGTGCGTCAAGTGCATGTGTGCAACTGCGGATTGACGGACTGTGGTGCACAATTTCTCATCGAATGTTTGAATGTGAACAACACAATTGAAAAGTTCGATATCAGTGACAACGTTAAAATTTCAGACGATGCGTGTCGCGAGATTCTGGTTAAATTGGGTGCGAAATTGGATGACGAAAATGCGGACTCGGCTTCCCCTGGTGGTAAACACGATTTAAAGACAATGGCTGGTTTGAAGTATGTTTCCGTTGTTGTTATGTTTTCAAGAATTTATGCTAATTTTTCATTGGGAATCTTTACACCAGAGCGCACAGCGAGTTTTTGGAAACGCAGCTGGAAATGGAGCGCCATCGCAACATTCAGCTGGAGTCGATGGTGGAACAGCTGCAATTGCAGATCGGCGATTATGCAGAACAAATTAGCGAGTTGAATCGTGAATTGAGTTCCCTCGTCAAAGCGTAAGTAACTCCCCGGAGTGTTAACGTCTCTGAATTTGTTTGCTAATATTGTTTCGAATAATCTTTAAATTATAGGAGAAATGATCTGCTCGAGAAAGTCAAGAAACTCGAAAACAAATCGGCTCGTAAGGCGGGTGGAAGCATTCTGCGAAAATCACTCAGTGAAGGATTCGTTCAGAGTAACCTGCAAACTCAGGAGCAGCAATTGGCTGGCATTTCAAAGTCCACTGCAGTTGTGACGTTGGGTGAAATCGAGGAGCAGCCGCTTCATGGAACGGGACGAATGATTGAACGTTTCATCGGTGACTGTGGAGATTGTGTTGAGAAAGTAGAGGACCTTTGCGAGGAGAAAAAGGACCACAATTAGATACCTGTTTCAACTCGTAGCGTATCGTAACGTGTATATTTTTCAAATTTTTCTGTGCATCTTTAGAAAACATCAAATATACTTCGCTTAAAGCTGATCACTCTGTGCCACTCTTAAATACCCGTAACATCGTTCGGAAGTCATCGCTAAATAGTCATCTTTCACTCAAACCGAAACGCATTCCCATTTCAGGCTGTACTACCAAATGTACCTATCGGCACTCTCCGCAATCTCACCGAAGGCCGCAAAAAGTTAGACAGTGCTGTTGATGTTTATCCTAATCGCTTAAACGCTTGTTTGTTTGCAACAAAGAGCAGAAGCAACAGGATCTCGTCGTCGTACGCAAGTTCGTCCGTCGTACGGAAGCGCCGGATTTGGCGTGCAAAATCGCATACGCAAAGAGAGATTGACGATGATACATGATGCATCATGAGTGTGCCACCCGGTCCTCCAGTGGAGGCTGCTTTGGCGAAGACCTACTAGGCCTCTTTATCAGCGCAACGAGCTGACTCGCCAGTTTTTGTGCATCATGTTCTGTGACCACCCGCTCTTCGCTACCATCGTCGTTCGCGTCACTCAGTCTGATTCGTTCGTCCCATACCGCGCGGTGGATTTTTTGTGCTTTTGCGTTCCATCCGTACGTGCAGGTACGTCAAACAAGAGCATTCCGGGAGTGACTGTTGCTGCTGCGGCTGCTGTGCTGAGTGGCTTTATGTGCATCCGCACGCTCGTGCGTTATGCAAACGCAGACCCACTCCTTCTAATTTTTCGACGCTGGCTGGAACGAATCTCAACCCGGCTAGAGCGACGGACCGGTTTAATGCATAGTTGCATGGCATAAGCCAACGAAACGACCGCAAGCATTCGTCACCAGGTTTTTTTTGCGTCGTCTCGTCGGCCGTGGCTCAGCTGGGGACGCTGCACGCTCGGTCTCGTCAGGCCGGTGTATTTATGACGAACGGATTGAGTGTGAAAAGTGCGAAAAGGCGAAGCGTTTAAGCGAAGGATGCTGCGTGCACGGTTGCATCGTTCGTTGCCGTAGATGTCTATTTGTTTTTCCGCGTCAACATGACACCTGGGTGTTTGGTTTCGAGGCGGTCGGGGATGCGAAAGCCTACGTTTGCCCTTTTTGGGTGGCCCGAGCAGTACGGTAGGGTATGCTAGGGCCCGCAAAGTGCATAGCTATCATGGCTTTTGCAAACATGGTGCCAACTACGGAGTTGATTCACGCTTCTCTCGTCCAATCGACCGCACCGCGTTTGGCTTTGGGTACGGGCGGGTTTGAGAGCATTCTTGTGGGTGAGGAACGAGCGAGAAAAATTCCGAGCAGGATAATCGTTCGTCGCACAGAAGCAACAAAAAGTAATACAAGTTCCGGCCCACCCGGCAAGGAAGCGTTTAAATAATAAACCACCCTGAAGACTTCACAGTGATGGACAAGATTTTCGTGCAATTGAGATATGATAAAATGAAAATTTATCAAAACTGTATGTATTATGTTTCATTTCATCAGACGCATGAAGCGATCATAACAAAATATAAATAAATATCACCACCACACAATTATTGTTGATTTTTAAACATTAGAAAAATAGTCCATACAAATCAGAAAAATAGTTCAAATATAGTTTGAATAAAAAAAATTGTTGGGAAAATTAGGATTTATATTATCGACCCAGTTTATAAAGTCTACAACAAGAACAACAGTAATAGTTAATAGAAGCGTCAGAATTTGAGTAATTTTATCGTTTGTTAAGTTTAAACTTTTGGCTCCTGAGGTTTCATTTTAATTTGTTTTTTTTTTAACGAACAGCTTTCAGCTGGTGGATTCGGAAGATTTGTCGTTAAGGTTGAAGAGTGAATCATGAATTCAAAGCTAAGTTTTGTGTTGATTTATTTAAATTTTTAATTGATTAAGCTTAAAAACACTACCAACTACAAACCATTGCAAGAACCACTTTTTAAAAGATTCTCTAGGTTTCGGAAAGTTAGTTTTATTTTGACAGATTTTAACTTTAGCAGCACTGTACCTCACTGGGATGGAGCTGGGAAGTGTTCTGCGGTTGATTCGCCTTGTCTCACCACTATCGGTGGCCAATTTTGCTGACAGAACATTGTGCAAACGTGTAGCCCGCACATAGGCTAGGTAAAGAAATAAAAGATCAACATGGGGCAGTACAGCAACATAACGATGCGAATGGTTAAAAAATGCCACTCTTCACTGTACGACAACGATTTCGCGGAGTGCATCGTCAAACATTGGCTTCAATCCATCTCGAAGCGTCGTGGAGTGGAAACCAACTGGTCATCAGGTTGTACAAAAATCAACAAATCATTTTGAGTTATGCAGTTTTTGATATGGTCCCGAACAGTACGTTTTGCAAGTGGCACCTCACTGGACAGCATGACAACGCGTTGAGGAACGTGCGATTGGATTTCGATGGATGTCCTTTAGTGAGGAAGTTTGGGGGAAAATGAGAGGAGCTATGTTTCCCTCAGATGATGCGGCCTTCCAGTGGAGTAGTACGTAAATCCACGCGTGCAGTTGAAGGATTGAGTGGCTTATCCATTCGGGGAAGAACGAACGACGAACGTCTGACATCCATCATTCGCGACAATGCCCTAGCATAGGATAATGCCCGCATCACACGGCCATTTTTGGTCATCGTGTGGGGTGGATTCCTACCGCATTGTGCGCTTCCTCTTTTAGCACACGGGACCACCGGTGGACATCTGTGTCCGCCAGGGAGCATGAAAATATCAAACAAATGAATGATGGATTATTCATTACACGCCATGAATACTTAGTCCCACCCGCGTCGGAACGTGTGGGGCGATAAAAGCGACTGTGGTGGTGTGAACGCATGGAGTGGCTAGTGGCGAATGATGCATGATGCGTACTATTCACCGCCGATGCTGGTTCGTGCAAATATGCGTACATAAACGCATGCATTTACATGAAATAGTGTCCTAAATTTGTTGACGTTTCGATGTGGTTTTGAGGCACAGTTTACAACCGTACCTAAGGAGTGCGTAAATTCGGACTGCACACCGATTATGGGAGTAAAAATTTGCTTTGAGGTTGCTGGTTCGTTTTTGGAAAGACAGAAGAGAGCGAGAGAGAAAGAGGGTGAACGTTGGTAAATTGTTTAACGTTCACAACAAATGGGTTATGCGTTATACGAAACTTTTTAACTATTTTCTCGTCTCACCGGGATTCGTTTGCATTCTTATGTAAGTTTCATAATTCAAGTATTGTTTTAAATTACATGTAATAAATATTTTAGAATATTGAGCAAAATATTTTTTACTTTTCAAATTATTACACGATACTGAAAAAGTTATAGACAAATGGTTTCAAAATTCAAAATAAAATTCTTTAATTTACTATTGTTTTAAAATTTTAAATTAGTTTTTTATAATTTTACAGGTTTACTATAAAATCTGGTTAGCCGTAGTTATTATCATTTAATTGTAAATATTTCATTGTTTTCCTGCGGATAATTTCTTGAGACCTGATGTGTGTATTTTCGACAAAATATACATTCTTACCTCTTTGAAAGCTGTTCGAAATTTGGCTTAGCATGATTTGTTCATAATAATGAATGTTCATAGCTTTTGTTTTGTTTCGAAACGGAAAGTATAGTTCCAAACATAGTAATATATGGTTAGAATTTAAATTCGGTTTGAGTTGTCGTTCCAAAATTGAAATGATTTCCTTTGGAATGCACCACATTGGATTCCCGCAGGGCCATTAATTTATTTTAAATCCATTTTCCGTCGAATGGAACTACCCAAGCATCTATGGTAGATTCAAAAATGTTTGCAAAGTTATGTGTATTTATTACAATTTATAGCAATAGTAATTTATGAATGCATTATGGTTTACTATTCCTATCGCTTCAAATGGTACATTCAAATTAATTTCCACCGAAACATCGGTGCAACAAATTGCTTTCCACCTGTTTTAATGGTTTTAGGATGTTGCAAAAAATGATAGTATATTCAATTTAGTTTAATCTCGTCAATTTTCCATCACTCGTTAAACTGATTCATGACGTCAACTGGACAAAATAATCAACATGTTGGCTGGGACGCTCGTAACAACCTCGTACGTATATTTGGCTGGAACATGTTTTTTTGCTTCTGTCGGGCTTGTGTGCTTACACTTTGCGAGCTGTTTCCACCCTTTGGCATTTGTTTGCTACTGTATTTATTTAAACCACACCGGCACACTCGAAACGCATCAGGTGCATAGGTTAATTGAGTCTATCACATTGGGCCGTCCGGCACGTTCTCTCCGCACACACGGTGCATAAGCACCTACACAAACAAACGATGGCAGGATGGTACACATTTTTCGCGTAATTTTTTGTTTGTTTCATACAAGAGCTACCAATTTTCCATCGTAATCGATTTGCGCGGCAAACATAGCAAAAGAGACATCGCGGGACCTTGGAACGCCCAACGAAAAACTAGTTCATGGTAGGTGCTCACTGTGAGGTGCTCGTGGAGCTCCATAATTTTGACAACCTGTGTGGGCGGCGACAAATAAAGCATTTGCAACAAGAAAAAATCGAGCTCGTTGAGGTTGAGGTTTATAACAAAAACTCCCGGAGAAGGATATCACAATTTCATGATGGCCATCAATGTCGATGTTGTCATCGTTGCTCACTATTAACCAGCGCCGAGTGGCGCAGGTGCTCGAGGAAGACCCATCACATCGGAGTGGAAAGCGAGAGCTGGGGAATTGGAAATCATAAACGAGTAAACGATAGGCAACATGACACTGATCGGTTCTGGTTCCACTTGCATATGGGTGTCATCGCAGAGCGACGGCTGAATGAAAAGTGTGTGGTAGTGGTGGTGAGAGGGTATTCGTTTTATTTTTGTGAATTGTTGCTTGCCGCATTGATAGTTTGCATCGTTTTCAATTTTTCGAATCAAATTTTGGGTGATTAGATCGTATCGGCTGGTGTCGCTACCATAAAACACGTTTAATTCATACGCATTCCGCACACCTATCGGTCTAGTCATGATGATCTTTTCTGTTTGATCTATTTTGGGTCCTGAAGCATAACCTATTTTTTGTCGACAACTGCACCGTCTCTTCCCTGCATGAAGAGGCTCTATCATCACAAGCTTCTTTGATGGGCTTTCTGGTTTGTCACTCGGTTCGTTTGTCAGTTGATTGACAAAGTGATATTTTTAATTAACTTTACGTCACGTGGATTGATGAATTCAAATGTTTACATTGCCGTGTTTACAGGTTTTTGTGATGGTACTAAAATAAGAGACGAATAAAATATATGCGCACCTTACGTAATTTTGAATTTCATAAAAAGTTATATTTGATGTAAAATTGATTCCAAATGGATGTTAATTTGGAAAAATTCTTAACACTTTTGTGTTGTCATTTCATGATGTTATCTAATAATAATCTAAGAATTAATATCATTTTAAATAAATAAATTCAAAGAAGAACACAATCGGAATACTCATTACAAGTGTTTACACCAGATATCATGTTCATTATTCACAAAAAAATTTGCATTTTTGTCGAATGGATTTAATTTAATATTGGCTTATTACGTTCAATTATTTTTGAATTCAAGCTGAGATAGAAAGATTAAGGAGATTAAGTGCGAGTTACAGAGAAGAAAGAAGTTCTGCAAAACAATGTAACATATTCATGTATCTGTATTGTATAAGCTTCTCATATATTTTAATAACTGGTTGTTGCTTGAATTTTTTGATAGGATAATACTAACACGGTGTTTTTTTTAAACATATTTCTTAAACATTTATGTTGGTCAATGTTTTTTTTTTATATTAATACGTACATAAGCTAAGTTTATTTTCATAACGCTTCTGTTTGACTGTTGAAGCGATGATTGAGTTGATGATAGTAGATGATATTTGTACCTTTTGGTTTTTATTCTCAATTTCATCATGTTTGATATGTAGGATTTAAAAACAAATGTTTGCAAGAACTATATAAAAATAGAACTAAGGCACAAAAAATAGCATTTACATGATCTAAACAACATTCCATAAATTCTTTACCTATTAAATTTAACAAAAATACTCCTAGCTAAATTATTGAAATTTTAGCAAAATATAACTTTGTCGACAAATACATCTTTTCTGACGCTTGGCACTTCAACCAATACTTTTACAAATCCACCGAAAACACAAACGCAGGCTGCGCAAAACATGTGTTAATTTGAGCATTTTTGATTTCAAGATTAATTTGATTTATATGTTATTTTTATCTCCTCGCATTAAATTGATATTGATTAAATGTCCGCGTTGAAATTTTCGGTGAATCCGTAATTGCTGCTGTCACACTGTTCGGTAGCCACGGTGTGCCACGGGGGTGACACCGAGGTGCCACGCGACACAGCCCTGCGGGCACGTGGTATGCGTCCCATTCACCGAAGAGGCTACCCATAGGGCCAGGCTGATGGTACAGTATTCGGCTGTCACGGTTGTCCCTCCCGGGGACGTCGGAGAGTGTGTTTGTGTGTGTGTGTCTGGGGGTGGGTGGGTTCGAGGGTGCGTATGCTCACGGGTGTGCGGATCGCGACCGGCGTAAACTGGCAATTTCGAAACGACAGGTGTAGCCAACAATCGTGCCGTTTGGTACCGAAGCTGGATCGGGTGCCGCTCCGGTCGCTTGTAGAACTGGTGCTGCTGTGATTGAATGTGTACATTAAAAATTTTAATTCATTGTCCGGTGATCCCATCGCATTTGGGGAGGCAGTTGGCGTTGAGCTGGCGGGGAGGGCGGGTGGCGTGGGCTATAATTTAAAATGGTAGCTTATCAGCTTTTATGCAATTCATACACGATACGCGCTCGCCCGCCCGCGTGATGGGGACGACGAGCGCGTTCGATCGATTTCGGGGTACCTTTTTTGACAATATATTTTACGCTACGATGAATACTGATCGGTGAGCGTAGGGATTCATTATTAAGTTGAAATGCATGTACATACCGGACCGGGGGAGGGTGGCGAATATGTGCGAAACAAAAGCTCGTAGACTGGGTGCTCTGGTGTGCGTAAAGCATTGCCGCCAGTCCTGAAGCTGATGGCCCAATGAGCTGTCGATCGCTATTTGATACGTTAAATTATGGGCGGTTGGATGCGTAAAATCGTTCCCCTACGAATCATTTATCGTGATGTCGGATTCTTTCCCGTTGCATTGTGCTTACCCGCGCTTTCGGTGGCACGTGTCTCCGGGTCACCAAAAGTGTCACGATTTAATGCGTGATAATAAATTTGCCGACCGTACTCACACAAACGTACGATTAGGGAGTACCTGTAGTTGTAAACTGGCTGGTTTTTTTGCGTCCTTCAACTGATTATTAGCAGTATTGTTTTTAAATAACTTGGAACCCATTTTTTTTGCTCTGAAGTATTTCGTCATCTTTGTGAGTTATTTGTCAAAACAGAACATAAAGCAAAAAGTATTCAGCTCGAAGGGATGCCTTCTCGATTTGTACACAGTACCACTAGTAGACCATTAATCTTGTCCACGAAAGCGTGAAGTCATCAACGCACTAAGAAAGTGAACCCATGGAGCACGGAGCGGTGAAGATGCTTCGATTGGCTGGCCGTTTCTGGTTGTGATTTGGCATCGGGCACCGAGACCGAGAAACGCCAGGGTCACCGAAACAGGAACAGGGTAAAATATATTGGGTACATGGTGCGCAATATTGAAGCGGGCTGGGGCGACCCGACAGTGACGACGCTGTCACCTCCGTGCGGGAATGCATTCCAGGATTGACAAATTGTGATTTACACCGTTGATCCTCGAGGGCCACGTCATGCTCGAAAACGGGGAGACACTCACCCGAAGCAGGCAATGTCACCCACTCGCTGCCGGTGGAGGATATTGAACCGCGTCCAGCCCTGGCGGCACTCGCGTGATAAATTTCGCATCGCATTATACTTTTATTCATCGTCATATATTTTATTATTTATAAACAGCACTTCTTGCATTCTTCTCGCCTGACAAATTGATGGTCAAGCGTCGGGAATGATGGATGATGGACATTTCTACGACCGTCGGTAGGCACTTTCCACATGGAATATACCCCGCCAGTGCGTGTGAAGTTGATGATTTGGGATGTACACGGTGACGGTTGTGAGTAGGTGTAAAACAGCTTGGTTGTTGCAAAACAAAAACTATCAATAATCACGGAGTAGTGGAAAGTGTGACGTTATGGAATGAGTTTTAAATATGTTTTCGTTATTTTCAGTAAAAAATTGTATCTCTTCGTCTATTCTTCGTTAGATTCTTTTACTTTTTTATAAACCACTATATCCTCAAACATTGTTAAATATTCAATTAAATTTTGAGAATTATTTTTTATTTTATTTTAAGCGACCAAAACATTAAAATTGCATTGAATTGCTATTTTTTTACTATCATTTCACACAGGATTTCCTCAGTTTTTAACTACAAACATGAATAAAGTAAAACAACTTAAAGTGGAATTTCCTGCCTTTCCCTATCTTGTAAGAGCAATGAAGATCCTAAGTAAGCTAAACGTATATTACTGTTACTTGACTTATAAACTTATTAAGTATATTACTCGTAACTCATAAACGTTTATTACTGTTGTTGTAGTAAAAAAAATCATATGAATATTTATTATAAAGCTTTTGTTACAGATTTTATTACGTTTGCTGGTGTATTCATAAAATTTTCGAGTTATTCTGAAACATCATGCAAAAATAATAAAATTTGGGACTAAAACGTCAAGTATCATATCAGCTTACAATCAAGAATGATAACATCCTTGTCGGTCTGTTATATGATACTCGAAAGTATCCGATTGCATCACCCTTTTTTCGTGAATAAAAACTACATTGTGCACCCTGCACATCGTTTTGCAGTGAAGCTGCTATGATGGACAGGACAATGACCAAAACACAGCAATCCTTCGCTTAATCTTGATAAGTGGGCAAAAAAAGAAGCGAAGAAAAACCGAACTCTTCTACCAATGGTTGCGAAAATCGATTGCCATCTAGAAGACCAGCGCGGGTCTCGCGGTGTCACGGGACTCTCCAAATCGTCAATCACTCCAGTTGCGCTTATGATCACATTTTTATCATCGTCGTCTTTACCCCAGTGCGTTTGGGAGATGATTTTTCATTCGATGGGACGCTGGCTTGTGCCGCTATAGGGACGGAGACGATTCGATTATAGCCGAACCAGCCCGGTTGGCAACGATTCACATCTTTATCAGGCTCAGGCGCTGCTTCAGCGATGAAGATGAACCATCGATCTCCCATCGCTCAGCGGTGTGACCCTTCCGTTCCGTGCGATTATTCTGTTGCTGCTGTCTCCAACGCTTCTACTGTCGCCGGGACAACGTACGGTGATTGTTGTCAATCGTCTTTCCGTCATTTTTATGCTTTATTCGGAATGTGCTCCACGTTCTTCGAGCCGCGTCGTCGATGCGGCGGACTCGATGGTGCAGGATATAAATACGTATGTTTCATCCGCGTGACTGATGAATGCTTCGCTCTAGACAAATTTGATTTATTGCCCGTCTTCGGGTGGTAACGGGCAGTGGTACGTTTGCAGTATTTCGCCGCGTCTGCAGCAACAAACGAAAGACGCCAAAACTATCGCCCTAATTGGGCACAATTAATCACGGGTTAGGTCGAAGAAAAACGACCAAGACAGCAGTATCGTGTAGCGTGCTGTGGGGGTGGAGTTGAAAATGTCCTTTACCGGCAGCAGTCGGGGCTAATCAACGGCTGCTCGAAACGAAGCAGAGCAAAGATTTTTCATGTTCCGGTCACATAGTGACAGCGTCATCGATGACTGTCGTTGCGAATGTGGCTAATTGACTTTCGATCGAGCAGGATGCAGGGTGGTTGTTTTTAGGGAGAGCAATTATGACTGAGTAGATGAGTTGGATTGGCGTGGTACAGCAGTGTTTGATTTCTTGATTAGCCAAAATTTGTTGTCAATATTACGACAGTATTCTCTTCTGTTAATTCTTCTTCTACTTCGGCAAAACGTGCGTGGTCATGCCTGCCATGTTAATTCCCTAAGTTATCTGGATTTGCTTACCACTATAACTGGCTAGTTATCCTAACAAGGCTTCTCGCCGGGATCTTGATAGCGTTGTGGTATCGATCCTGCCGTATGAAAGATCAAGGGCTCTGGCATCGCACGCCTCTAGGCTTGCCTACTTAGTAGAAAATTATTTACTACTTTGGTTTCATTTGTTTTCATTTGTACAGAAGGCAGTTTTTTAACCAATCATTCGCAAATATTCTCCATGTAGTCAAACATTAATATTTAAAAATAATTTTGAAGCATTACTTTATTGGATATAAAGTTTCATTGCACAACTTTTTAATCCAGACAATCTTTTGGATTTATGGTCATTTATACCAACACATGAATCCTTGTATTATCCTTGTATTGGCAAACTGTGAACTAAATAATCTTTTATTTGTTTAGAACATTTCTTTGTTGAAGGCGCATAGCTTAATATCCTAATACCATGTTCTATCTACTGGGCCACTGGTTCGAAGTAAAGTGGAAAATGTCCACAAGTGGAAATTGTCCATCATGGAGCTATGAGCCATAGTTTAAAAAAATAAACTTGGTTTCTGAAGATTAAACTGGCGTTAGTAATTGATTATGTGTTACAATTAATCCAACTCAAAACACAATATTAATTAGAACGTGAAAAAATATTACTTTTATATTATGTAAATTTATATTTTTAAACCCCTAAAAATATAAATTACCCGAAGCTATGAGCCACAGTTAAAGGAGCTATGAGGCATAGTTAAAAAAAAATAAATAAAGATGGTTTCTGAAGATTAAACTGGCGTTAGTAATTGATGAACTGACACAATTAAACCAACTCAAAACACAATATTAATAAAAACGTTAAAAAATATTACTATATCATTATGTGAATTTATAATTTTAAACCCCTAAAATTCAATCAAAACAGATGCCTTCGCCCTTGCGTGATCTTCAGTGGACAAAGATAGGTTTGCATAACGATATTCTATCCATTCACCTTCGGGATACGTATTGCGGGACGGTTCCATAAACATATTCATTACAAGGCGCGAATCACAGCCGGGTTTATCGCAGCGTCAGCGGCAGTGTCACTCACGTCGTCCGGCGCGTGATAGATGGCCCAAAGCGGACACTACCAAAGTACCATCGAACCGAGCATCCTCAAGTGCCACCGGAGCCTGTCGGGCTGAAAATTTCTCCATCACAACCTGCCATGACTGGCGTCCACGCGTCGAGTGCCGATCGTTGCGGGGTTTGCTGCGATGAAGAGTGTAGACGTATTCGAATGCTCACGTATGATGGAGCTGGCTGGAAACCGCGACCGGGCCAGATGGTTCCGACCGGTCCATAACGTTGATTGATACTAATACGACTGAGAGTTATCTTGTCAATTATTCACCATCGTACCCATATTTCGCTAGGTTTCTAGGCTCGGCGTTTTTGCGTGATGATGACCGCGAGAAACGCGTCCGGCCAGCACAATTTCTTCTGCAAACGGATTATCGGAACGTTGGGCTCTCGGTACATCCATGTGCACAAATGTGGTCGATGGCTTGAAGCGTGATATCGTCCAATAATATTCGCTTCAAGCGCGCTATGAAGCAAGTGAAATTGCATTCCCAAATGTTGCAGCCACATTCGTCGGGTCTTATCTATATGATGATTCGAAAATAGTGTCAAACCTCCGGAATTGGTGGCTTAAGATGAGCGGCGATGGCACGTGTACGATTATGGATGCATGACACTATTAAGTATACACGGTCTCGGTTGGGCCTATCAATCGAAGCGACGCGGAATCCCAGCTGAAGCATCGGTCCATCGGTGTCAATCATCCCGGTTCGGTCCGGTATGGCCGGCGTGTCTATTACGTCTCGCTGTTTACCGGCAATGGGCCGTCGAAATCTCCGTCACCATCGACGAGGCGTCATTTGTCTGAAGTGGACAGTGCGGCTTCGAAAACCTCCAACTGTCCGTTTCGCGTTTTTTCACGTGCTTCTTCACGCTGCGATTCGGTTCGCAATCAAACAATCGAAAGTGACGTAGTGAGTGTTGTTCATCGAAGAAGGCCTCAAAAGCCACGTCACTTTCCGCAACAGGTTCCGAGGAAACCGCGCAATGCGAACAGATGCGAACGCGGTGAGAGCTCGAGGTATCGAAAGCAATTATATGATTTGCGGATAGTTATGCGGCGAGCATAATTGCATGCGGTAATGAACGCTACACGTGTTAACATGTCAGTTTGAATGTGATGCTATGCACAAAAAAAGTATTGATCCTACTAGGAGGATGGAATTTGAGCACATATTTTTTTTTTAGCTTCGCGAAAACCGTCCAGATAATGCCTAATTATAATTTCTTCTTCAACGTTGTTCTGCTTTAGTGCCTTAAAGTGTCAAGATTAGCTCTTCCCGCCTAATGCCACTCCAGGCATGGTTCATCATCTGAACCATTCTCATGTGTCCATCAATCCGCGCGAGCGATGGGCCCAATCAAACCAAAGCGTGAACCACAAGCAAATGCGACTTCCTTCAGCGGTCAAAGTAAATAATGGCCAACGCACACGTACGTACGACCGTGGTGAGGGAGCCCCCCGGTTCGCGTAAAGTAAATTACCCGCTCACTTGAAACCGGCCCGATCTCGCTCCCTTCGCACGGGTAGTCCAAACATTCTGACATGTTTACATCGCGCGCCGGTTTCGAGCGGGACCGGGGGCTCTAACACCCTTCAAGTGGGCACAATGTTTGAGCTGTGCAAGCATCACCGGCGACGGTAGACCACACACGATGCGCCCGCCCGTCGGTGGCCCAACGGCCGGTGACGCCGACGACGCACAATCGGCATTGTGTCCTCACCACTTCATCAAGGGAACGCGCTGAAGGGAAGCCATGTCGCTCGGCTTCTTGCGCGAGTTTTCGGGCGTTCGCCGTTTGTTTGTAGTTTTATGCTTCATCGCCACCGTTTGTAGCAGGCCGTGGTAGCTAGAAGCTTTATTTTTTCAAACAAATCTTCACAGGCTCACACCTCTCGCCAGCGTTTGACTTCAAAGGACTGTTGTGAGAGAGTTAATCATGGGCCTCGTCCCCGCGCAATGAGCCGTGCCATTTCTTTTTGTTGTTCCTGCCCATCGGTGCCCACAACCCACCGGCCGAGACACGGAATGTTCGACCTCGCAACAACAATGTTTTGGCCGACGTCTGGCTTCAAAAGCACACGGGGGATGATCTACGCGTTCGATCGTACGCGCCTAGGTTTCGCGGTGCGATCGGATCGGATCGAATTAATTGTTCAGCTCGATATTTGATTTACGTATTTATTTACATTTTCCACGCGAGAATAATTAGACTCTAGCGCGCCCCGGCCACGGGTTCGGGTTGCGGAATTCTATCGGCGGATCGGTTCCTCCCCCTCCCCACTCAATAACTCATTCGATTCGTAAACAAACACGCGAGATTTATGAGATTTCTTTTTCTGGGATGCAACCATCGGCACGGGATGTGGCCCGTCGGGCCGATCGGGCGCCGCTTACTGTAACCAGCATTGCGGAGCAAGTGTTACGTGATCGAGTTCAGCCAGCGTTCAGCCAATCACTCTTTTGCATGAACGCGATTTTGGTGGAAGTGGGAACTTTTCCCGGGCCCGACGCGGTGCTGCGGCTTGATGAGGTCACTTTATCCGGTACGATCGAACAAATGTTTCATTTTACACTATCAGTATGTCAAACAGTGAAACCTGTGGCTATGCGTGATTATGAAACTAACCACGCTGGGCAGTACAAATGAGCTATTTGTTATGGGAAAAGAATTTCGTAACCGGGAAAACAAGAAAAACATGCCGATTAGAAGGTTTTAGTATTTATTTGTTAATACGCAAACAAATAAAGCCCGCTAGCCAGGAGGAAGATGAAGTACAAGGACAACTCACAAAACGGTTGTAGCTCGTACTTCACGCGCTAGTTAGCTTCTTCTCACTCATAATTCGTGCAACCCTCCGGGGCTTGCGGTATGAAAAAAAGGTAATTAATTAATGTTATTATTTATTGCCGGTCCAGAACGTTTGACAACGAAGCATAAATTACGCAGGTGTGACTGGTGGTGGCATGGGCGTCGAGGGGTGCGTCTTAAGGCCATCGGTTGGATGTGTTGGGGCGGTACAATCGAAAGGAGTGATTGATCGTGCGCGCCGGGTAATGATTGCACCGTACCGCCGGTGCCAGGACCAGGTACTGGCTAACGTTGCGTTACTTAGTGCCGGGTGACATGCAACCATCATTAATCGTAGAATAGTTGTTTCGATTGATTGCTGCTTGCCTGCTCTCTCGCCCGGTTGCCCTGAACAAAGTGGTCCTGCCAGTGGTGATTTTATCGGCAAGAATTGTTGCTTTACGCGAACCAACGCGAAATTATTAAGGCTCCATATTGAAGTAAACAAGCAGTGGAACAGAAAAAGTGAAATTTTGGGTGAGCTTAAAGTATTTTTTTGAGAACAGTGTATTTTTCTAAATAAATAATAAAAAAATAATACCGAATAATAAAAGGCTTTTGAGGCCATAGTAATGGCTACAAAGTATTGTTACTATGCATGAATAAATGCTTAATAATGAAATAATTCAAGAAAAACTCAGTCCATTTAAAAAAATATTGATATATAAAAAAAAATTAAAGCAGAAAATATTCAAATTTTACACTATATTATATAATCAATTCTGTGATAAAACTCTGTCTCTGGCAGGCCATAAATAAAAGGTGTGAGAAAAGATAAAACAAATCCTCTAGCAAAACGAAAATAAAGAAACACATCAATTTTGAGCAGCCTGTGCCAAACCGAAGGCAAACTTTCAAATCAAGTCTTTACAAAGCTCGTAAATTTCCGCTTAAGCCGACAATTATCGAGTACGATGACCGCGTTTTGCCCCGTTCCCATGCGCGTTCGCATCGAATCAAGAGCATCGTGACTTCATGCCGGTTAAAATAGTTTCATCCCTCGAATGATCTGCCCGATCACTTTCCCGGGCGCATGCAATAAACTGTCTGATCAATCCAGTCAAAAGTTGGCACCTTTCGTCAACGCAGGCAGCCCGACCATGTCGCCACGCTTTCTTCTTTCGCGGTTTGCTGTGGCCAGCTCCGGGAGTGAGCTATATGCGGGCGTGCTTGAGAATCGGTTTAATGGTTGACCGAGTGTCGTAAATATTTTTAAGATGATCGTAACATTTTATAACATTTTTATTAACACACCGGTACACCGGTCGGGTGCGATATAAAGACAGGGTGACTCGAGGGAGGGCAGGAGAAGGCGAAGGTCAGACCGTGTTTAAGACCTAATTTGGTAGTGGTGAGCGATCGGGAGTGTATTTGTGGGGCGTTGCGAAGTGTTTTGACGCGGTTTTGGTTCGGTTTAAAAATTATCTCGATTCAGATAAAAATCTTCCTTATGTACAAAATGACTTGTGTTTGGAAGGCGAAACATGTATACGATATTCGTACAGCCGAGAACTGTCCACGCATCCACGCAATTGGATCCTGTACCCGCACGAACGACCGCCCGGCATAGGAAATCGTAATTAATTCATGAATTATTGTCAACTTCGCCTTGTCAATCGCACGCCTGCGATAAATCTCGCATGCAGTGGCGCACGGCAGCAGGAAGAAGCCTCCGTCTAATTAGTATTTTCAGCGTGTAAATCTTCCCGATTTTCAATTAGATTAATCACCCAAGGCCCAGCGGTAATCACGTAACTATGTCGAACAGTTTCATCGACTCACCGGACGCTTTGCCCACCGGGGGGAAGCAAACCGTTGTCGGCGTCGTCGTCGTCGTCGTCGTCGTCGTCGCCATCGCCATCGTCGAAAGCATCCGGTACCACCAGAATTGCTCGCCGTGGAACGTCTCACACCCGAATATGCTGCACTGGTAATGCGAGCTGCATCGGATGCAGTCGATACGCAACACGGAAATCTTGCACTCAGACTCAATAAATTATCCAACGCACAATTGAAATGCATTCTGGTGCAATCTCTCGCTCGTCCGCACCGACGAGCGGCTTCGAATCGTATCGATTTGATTTGGTTTGGACTTTATCGGGTTGGATGTGTTTAGGGTAATTAAGTTGAACGTATTGAACTCGCTGCCCATATCAGCGGCTGCAAACGGGTGCAATTCCACTAGCTATTGCGCACTTAAGCGCACATTGTGCGGCCATGCTACGAGTTGAACTTTCAATTGCTTTACGAATGGAGCACGATAACTTTTACAGAACCTCTGAATGTTCGGTCGAGAATCAGTAAAACAAACAGAATCGTTAAAGCGAACAATCAAAACTTGAACGACTCGTTTCAGGAGCACCCTAAACTACGCCGCAACCATAATTTCAACGGTTGAACTACATCATAAACGCAGCGTGATATTTTTGAAAAAAACCTGCTACACTTTTTGGTATTCCCGTTTTTTTTATGTCAACCGTTGATGGCCACGCCGCAACGAATGGGGACCGAATGTTGGAAAATACATGCACATATGCTCGTAATTCTTTGGATTATTTGCATAATTAGCGCATTGATAATCGATTCCATTAATTCCGATTAACCTTCATCCCGAAATACATAAAAAATGTATACGTCCGCCGAAACCAGGGGACTCAAGTTTCTCCTTGAGCGTAGCGGTCGATTCCTTATTTTAATTTCGTTACGTCGCCACGACACGGCGGCGACATTAAGACGTCCGTGGACGGATTGGAAATGTTAATGGAATGCTGGTGATTTATTGGATTCACTTTTTCGGAGCACCGAAATATGACGTGATTCAGATGTGGATCGAAGTTTCCCTCGCTTTTATTCCATCGCGCTCGGTCAGGTTTTGTTCGGGTTTAAGCTGAACTAGTGGCACTACAAACACGACAAACAGCGAAGAATACCACTGACAAATGTTTCCTCCACAGCAGAAAAAGCACAGCATGATCGTTTTCAGGTGATCGTTACGTCGCCTACAGGGTCACCCATTGACGAGGGTGCAGGGGGGAAAAAGGGGTTTCGGAAAAATTATGATTCCAAAATCCAAGCCCACAACTCCTCCGAAAGCCCAAATTCAGGTTTTAGCATTCGGACAGCGTAAATCACGATAACGATTATGATCCCAATCGTTCGCCCGGTGATGGGTCGGTCAACCGGTGATGCATATTTAGATCGATTCCACTGGCCTGGGACGGGCGACGACGCGGTAGCCGATCGTTGAGTAAACATTCCAGTAAACGGCGAAACAACATCTTCACGAGCGGCGACGGTGTAAATCTTCCCGCCCGGTGCTTCCATAGGGTATGTTTTCGAACAAAACGAAACCGTCGCGCTCCATTTCGCGGCGGAGCGTGTCCGTGATTCACGTGGTGACAGTGGTGGTAAGTTTTCGGTTTGGTTGTTGGACCGGCACCGTCGCTCAGTGGGGGGTGGGTGTTTTTTCAAGTTTGAACATTAGCATTAACGAACACGGATAGCTTACCGAATCGAAAGGTTCCGCCGGTTGAGATGGATCGGTGACAACGCAACACTGCTGGTGCTACGTTGTGGATCTCATAGTGTCACCGGCGGTGTGTGTGACGCACGTTATAGGTTATATTTTTACGGAGTGAAAGTCCTTGATCGTGCCATCTGGTTGTAAATCAATCAATTGCGATGAGTGAACAAAAAATGGGAGGTGTTTTAGTGTTCGGTATGAATATACACGTGATGGTATTATCAATAAGTTTTATGGATAGTTTTTCTGAGCAAAGTAAAAAGGTTTTTTCAACTGCAAATAATGTTTATACTGCGCTTCATGCGCTAAAGATTACATCTAAAGATGTGCTTATCTGAATTGTACCAGATTGATTGGCTTTGAACTATGCTTAAACTTTTTGATGTGTTTGACAATAATATTTTCTTGGGTTGAAAAGACTTTTTTGAGATATCTTTATGAAGTTTTTTAGCATCGTTACGGTTATAAATGATAATTGGAGGTATTAACTAACCTTTTGTTTATTATTGAATTTGTTCAATAATTCTTTTACACCAAAACTTGTTCTCTTATAAATTCTGATGCTATTTAAATGAAACACATTATTTTCGTACATTTGAAAAAAATTTTGAAATTAAAATTTATGTAAATAATTCAGACTGTATGTAAGTAATCAAATGTATTTACTGGCATATGTATACACAAAACAATTTTTCCCTGTTATCTTCCCCGATGAATAATTAAAAATAAAGTAATTGAGTAAAATTACATGAGTTTTTCAGGATATATATTATTTCCATCATAAGACTAGTTCAATCTTGAGCTCGCATGGGTTTTATTTATTCATGGCAGTCTTGCAGTTCTATTATCTGATCAAAAACCATTAAAATCCTTTTCAAAACTTCACATGGCGGTGGGAGGGTTGATTATTTTGATTATCTTCTGTATTTTTTTACAGACGATAAATTCAACTAATACAATTATTTAGGTTTCCTTTATCAAGTTCATTTATTTTTTGTTGAAATACATTGACAACTCACCATGGTACGGATTTGATTTCAAGAAATTATAAAGAAATTTTATATAATGGTATAGTATACCTGTGACGAAACTTTTCTAGAGCTTGATAAAATTGGATAAATTAAATAAGTATGATCTGAACCAAATGAGGAACAGCATTTCAATGTCTCATTCAAAGGTCTAATTTAAAAGATAAGTTTTATTTTTCTGTACCCATGAACTAAATTTAATGGAACACTACTTCGACATAAATTATTTGCATTAATTTTACGATCAAACACCATGCGCCTCCATTATTTAAATATCTTTGTTTGTTCCTTTTTTCTAGAATGCATTATGATCTAAACCCATGCAACTCACTAAAGTATACAGACGAATGTGCTCGTTTAAAACAAATCACACGGGTTGCAATCACTCTGCATGCGAATGTGCGCCCCAAACCCATTCATCAAACAAAATCGTACGTCAATTAGGCAAAACATCGTTCCACCGACGAGCCCGGTAATCATCCGCCGCGTTTTATGCATCTCCCTTCCATCGAACACGCTGGAGGGCAATGGAATGAGAAAAAAATCACACAATCTGGTTAGCGGTGTAAATCATCCGTTTCTGTTGCGGCTACACTTTCTCCTCATCGATGCAGAGCCATTGGCCGCAGTGGGTATACCGCCGCAGACGTATTGCAGACTTGGTCAGCAAAGCCATCTCACCGGGGGTGATCGAAAACGCCCGACTGCCAACACCCACACACACACACACACACACTCAGTTTGCATTTATTAAGTTTTCAACCATCACCGAACCGAACGGGGTTTGGTTCCCTGGTTGCCCTCGCTAAAACGAACACAACGCGGCAACGACGAATCCGTTGAAGTGAAGTAAAGCTTCTTTCCATCGGATTCCTTCGCTGGCGTTGAAAAAGGAAGCCCATTCTTCATACGGAAGACAACCGTATGTCCATTGATGGCCACCGGGAGTAATTCTCCTCCCGGCACGGTCAGCTATCACGCAGACTTTAATGAATTAAGCTGCTGGGTGCGGAGCGGTTGGCTGACGCTGCGGGAACGGGCGGACGCAGCGTCGATGGCCGCACGGGCTCAGGAATAGCTCGTTGTATTTATCTGTATGCAAATCAGCGTACTTTCCGTCATGTTGCTTCGTTTGCCGTTCCGCCCGTTCCGTACGTTTTGTCAATGGATTGGCCCGTGTCACGAAGACAGATAACTTTGGTTTTAGGTCTTGAGTTTAGTGACCGCGTATCTAATTCCACGTTTTTTTTTGCTTTCTTTATTAGTATGAATGTGAAACAAATATTTATACAACGTTTTGAATACATTTAAAAACTATCAGTTTTCATGCAACATTAAAGTGTACACTCTTGCAATTATTTATTTAACAAATTAATGACTTTTTTAAAAAAATATAAGTAAATATTTATTATTATAATCCTTTTTCATATGTTTGGTAGCAAATCTATAGGACTCATCTTTATATTGAATAAATTGTGCTCAATTCTCTTTGTACATTACCATTCCAACAACCTAAACTCATCACCATAAATTTTACGTATTTAATCGCTGAAGATTATAATTTAAAAACTACACGTAAAATTTTGATTTAATTCCATACATCTTATTTTGTTTTCAATTGTATTGATTTTGTAAAATTTTGGTTAATAAAGTGTGATGTTTTATGCCAAAAGTGTATTTTTTTCACATGGGAATTGGTTGTTGCTGCTATCAGAATAATCAATGCTATCTTAGAGTTTATAACCATGAAAACAAATTTCAAAGAGTCTTGAATGAGTTGAATTTTACACCGTAAAAAAATTATTTTATAAAATAGATTTTACTAACTTATGCCATTCAATACATCATATAAAATAAAATGAATATTTTAAATTTTATACTGTTTGAAGTTGTATTACAACGCACGATAATTACATCATATTTCAACCACGCGATGGTGCACTGTGAAATGAATATCGCAAATAATCGAAATCATTGCAAGTTTTATGATAGCATCACTTTAAAAGCACTGCCGTAGAGCGTTTTGTTGAGTGACATTTTATAGCATATCATCGACTCGTCCGTTGGCACCCCGTTTGAAACACGCAGTCCGAACGCTTTGACGATGATTGATCCAGGCTACAGAAGTTGAACGTTCTCCCACTCTGACCCCCATCCATTAATTCACTCAGTCGGATTCGGCTAACCCCAACATGCTACCGAAGGTGGTGTAAAACCCAACCACCTAGAGTGAATGTTCCGAGCCAGAACTCGCCAAACTTGACATTTCATCATCGGGTCGGTGCTAGCAGGTTTCGTGTCGACAGGACTCCATCATGAACGTCAAAATTAGAAAATTTATCCTTTCCACAAATTGTTATTTATTGTTCCAGCATGTGCATTGCAATGGTGATGTGGCTGCCGCTGCCTGTGAGTTTTCAGACAAAGTTATGCTTCCTTCAGTTGTAAGTTTTGGTGGCAAAATTAAAACCACCCTCCGGTGCAAATCGCACAACCGATCCACGTTCCACTCGTGTACTTTTCGCTCGGTTTGGGTGCTACCAAACGGCGCGGATTTAGAGCTTGAACGTTTTACACACTCACCACCTTCGGTCCCCGCCTGGTCACGGTTGCGTGTTCGGGTGTAGTTTATTTTCGCTTAGCGAACCCGTTACTCACTTGCAAATCACCGTGCAATGGCATTGTGCCCTTGTGGAGATGTCTTTCTTTCTCGCTTTCTTTCTGCACCCGCCGTTTCGTATAATACCGTGTTGTCGGCTTTGGTAACGGTTTGCGGGAGGGAGTCAGAGGTCCTGATTTAAGTGCCGCATACAATGAACCCGTCTGCACACGGTGGCGCAAACGTGTCTCACGAAATTGTCGCACGGGTTGATTTTTTTAAATGAACCGAACGAGGAGGAGGTAAGGTACGAAGGGATCAAATAAATTATTGTATTGAGATTTTTTTTGAAACGCTGGTAGCAAAATATATCATTAAGTTGAATTTATGCGCAACAATATTTGGAATTTCAAGAACCATCTGCATCCAGCTCATTAATCAGGACAGAATATACACGGTTACCAATACAAGTAAAATAACATCACAGGAAGACGAATAAGCAAAATACTACCCAACGTCGGGAAGAAAATTCATGACGTGTGATAAGCTACTGCACGTGAGAGGTGACAAGTGTCAAAGTAGGCGGCATAGTGGGAAATGTGTTCGTTTTCAGAAAGAAAAGAACAGTAGCCGTTTGAGGGAAGAAGAAAGTAACGCCAATCCTGCCGATGTACAATCACTGAGCAGAAATCGTACTCTTTGGAATGGGAGTTGGTACTAAATAATTGTAACTCAATTTGAACACCACCATGCTCTTTGTAAGCTGACGGTTGACGCATGGCACGGGAATGTTGGTCAAGACATTGAAGTACAAGACCTTCCGATTGGCTGCCCAAAGGTTGCTGCCTACCGGTGGTGAATGTTGACGCCGCTCAGGGGAGGAACGAAGAGCGAACGTAGTTTGCATGCATCGTACATCGTATGTAAGTTATCGAACCAACTGTAACTGCAGTGTGCTGCGTGCCGACACAACCGACCCGAGCCACAAAGAAACGAACGAGAACGGGGCAGTCTCCCGGACACAGCACTTGCCTGACGCCGTATTTATTGCCCCCGGGCCGAGCACGCTTGCCAGAAGCTGTTCATTTCGGTTGACAATTGACAGATGCTGAATTATAGAGGCTTAGAAGCCCGTATCCAGGAAGATACGGATCGACCGAACCCCGCACGAGTGCTTGCATCCGAACTGCAATCTGCATCCGTTCGCCGGGAGGACCCCACACGGAATCAATTGACCGACCGGATCATCCTCACGCGTTTCAATCAAAGTAAGACATCCCAATTTACCCGCAAAGTGGTCATTTGATGAATTTGCCGGCCTGGCTGTGTCTTCTTCTGTGATGCCGAACTCGATCCGCCCCGAACGGCGTTGACGAAAGACAAACATCAACGGCATGGAACCAGCAAGGAACTTACTGCCGACGCGCTCCATTGACCAGCAAACGAAGGGGCAAAAGCGAATGTGAAAAAAATGTGCTAAGGCAAGCGAAATGTGTCCCCCGGTTGACATGTGACCGCCGTGAATCTCTCGTTCTCTGGCCCAACCACGCCGCTTTTTGCCTACTGGACACACTGAGGACACACTGATGACTTCCTCCAGTTGGCCTCCACGCTTCGAACGGCCGATGTGCAGTAGCAGTAGCAAACTTTCGGTGACGGTGACAATTAGGACGGGACACGGTGGCATGTACCGCGTGTGTGTGTGTGTGTGTGTGTGTGTGTGTGTGTGTGTGTGTGTTTCGTCGTTGTCGTCGTCACTGTTGGCGGCGGCCTATACGACCGACAAATCCCGACGGGGGCGAGCAAAGAATCCCGGAAAGCTGACAGGTAAAGTGGTCACCAAGTGACGTGCACATGCAGACATGTACGAATCGCAAATTCGTCTCCGAAGGAAGCAATAATTTTGCTGCTACGGTTCTGGTACTGCTGCTGGTGCCTACCGAAACACAAATGGACTGTGTGGGGAGGAGAACGAGATGGATAGAAGCAATTGATTAACAGAGGGTTGGGTTGAAAGCTATGGGGTGAGAACGTTAGCGTACCGAGTGTTATTATTATGGTTTTTATCAGAAGTTTATGTGCAATTTCATGGTTTAACTTAAACGTAATACTTTAGAACAATATTTAAGTAAATAATTTTATCTCTATAATACAATCCCATACAATCAGGTAGAAAAAAACATGTAAACAGGAAAAATATCGAATCCGATTGTTATTGGTTTTAAAGTAAAGAAATGTCATGATAAATACGAAAGAAAATCAAATAAATGAGGATAAATTGGATGAGAAGTCAAAAAAAAACTTCCCATAAACCATCCGAAGCTCAAAAGACATATTCTTTCTAATATATATAACTCGTAAATTGATTTTATGTTTTTTTGTAAATGTCATAAGCAAGTTCTTTTTATTGGCTTGATGATGCAGCTTTGTACAAACAAAAAAATATTTCAAACTTGCTCTTTTCGACAGTAAATATTGTTTTCTGATATTTTGCCCTTAAAGATCTTCTATTAAAAAATATAAAAAAATTACATTACTTTTCACGTTTACCTTTTTGTTTCACTGCGATAAGTGGAAATTATTTATGCCGTTAGTTTTATCTTCACTTCACCTGGCGGCAAACAATATGCTCCTTGCTGGGTTTCATCCTAGCTGACCGAGTAAAAAGAAGTGAAACGGTGACGGTGCGTCTAAATTGCACTTTGCACCGGCCCATCGGGCTTCTCTCACCCACCACTGGCCACTGGTCAGCAAACCGGACCGAAATGAAACGTACTTGACGCTGCATGTGGCGCAGGCCTGGAATCAAACAATCTGTCACAGTCCGTCTACTTAGTAAGGTGATTTGCTGCCACATGAGGATAATCCATCTCGTCAGTATTAGCATAACGTGACATAGTACATTTTTCCACCAAGACCTGAACGAACAAACGAGGTGGACGTAAGCGAACCGACCGGAACTGCTTGATATCCGGAAGCTTTGCTAACAACGCTTCAGTTTCTGTCGCAAGTGATTTAGCATTTTGCGTGATTTTAAAACTGCTACTCTTTGATGATTGCAATCATTCCATCGTGGTTTTGCGTTTGAATTTTGAATTTCTTTCAGTGCAGAATATCAGTCTTATTTTGTGTTCTTTTCATTTGTTTGGCTTGCGAATATCGCTGTTTAATTTCCCACAAAAATTAAGAAATTTTTCATCGACCTTTTGCAAACGCCAAACATGAGCTTTATAATTTTATCACCCACATATTTCATCGTCGCAGTGGGTGTGAAGCAACGGGTTTTGTGTTTGTGCGAAGTGAGCGCACCAAATGGTTCCCTCCCCCACGTTGCCGGTTGGGTCACGAGCCGAGCCGAGCCGAGGAAGGCTCGATGAAAAGCGTACTGCAGCAAAAGAACAGTGGAGCAAACCACGGGATGCAAGCGAAACCTCGAAAACGGTCTCAAACGTGGCTTCAAGTGGCTCATAAATCTTGGGCGAATATTATAAATTTTGCGCTCCCAAATGCGGGAAGAACCACCTGCAGGGCGCCAGGTATGTTGCTAAATAAACTTTAAGTATTATTATTATTACGACGTCTCGCAAATGTGCGAGCGCGAGCTCGATGATAACGATCTGTGTAGCACGTATGTGCTACAGTTGAATCTTTGCAGTTGGACTCGATACGTTTCGATGCTTGCTGTGGAGAGAAGGATGGATCAAGGAGATGGTAAGGCTCGCTGAGCGTAACTGAAGTAATGTTAATCTTTTTTTGGTGTTTTTTTTGTTATGAGTAAGAATTACAACTTACCTTTGTGACTTGAACATTTTCAGAACAAGGAGTATGAATGACTGCTTGTTTTATGCATCGATTTGGAGAAACCAATTTGGGCGATCAAATATTTTTCGTTTATTTTCAAATTTTAAAATTGGCAACGTTTTACGGCGACATGATTGCATGCAGACGAAATCAAACAAGCTGTTCGTCAGCTGTAAAACCAATCACTTACTTAGTGCCGTCCGCTGTCGACGGCCTCGAAACTCATTTTTAGTTCAATCAATAACCGAAATTCTTCATATTTTCTTCCCACCTTCCCGGTGCGCCCCGGGAAAATCCACACGTGGCCTTCGTCACCCTGGCGCTCATTGCCACGAGGTCCAATCGGGCGGAGCACACGAGCTAGACGAAAGTATCAATCACTGTCATCTGCATGAAACGCACCACTGCACCATTGGCGCTTGTTTGGGCGATCGAAGGTCCCGAACGTCCGAAACGAGCGTTGGAACAGCGAGCGGTGGGAGTAAACACCGAAGGAGGGGAGGTATTGCATCGCCGTCCCATTTCTAATAAATCTTCAAATAGCACAAGACAACTCTTCACTCATCTTCCATCAGTCTCCGTCGAGAGTTTCCTCCAGGGGACTCCCCAGTTTCCCGTTCCCCGCACCGGTGGAGCACATCTTGGACGGTATGGTTTTCCATTGCAAGAACCATCATTGCATCGTTGCCCTTCTTGCTTCCCCCGCTCGGTGAAGGGGACCTCTCGGTTCGCTTCAGACACTGGAGCTGGCGTGTCCCGGGAGTCGGCCCTGCTTGCCCGCAAACGGCAAGAAAACGTCCGGCTTGGCAGCAGCCGGTTTTGATTGAAAGCTAAGGGATTTCACAATCAATTCACACTGCAACGATGACGGTCGTCGGGCGTCGAATCAAGACAATTTTCTTGACGTTCGTCGTTCGAAGCGGACGCGCCGGGAAAGCATGGACCGTCCTGGCACCGTCCGTGACGTTCATCCTTGCAGCTGGTCAGTTTGGCACAGCATCCGGGCGTAGCATTCGTTCCTGACAACGTAACGCTGCCGCACGGAACGCTCGTAATTGGAAGTATGTCTCCAAACGTTTTTGCAAGGAGCCTTTGGTCCACACGAAATTGACACATCCCCGTACGGATAGGGGTAGGGATTTTTTTTCTTCGGCGAGCTGCTCACGCTGCCAACCCTGACCTATGACAAAGGATTGATCGATTTCGAACGGCCGGAGGATGGAGAAAATTCGCCAGGAGTAGAAGACTTTTTTTATCCTCATCATCAATGTTTGTACGCTAGAAATGAATCTGCTGTATTTAATTGGATTGACAAACCATGTCAATTACTAATGAAATTTAATTTAGATCATCGAAATTAATTAAATCGGACTCTAATGTATCATTCTCCCTTTTATGAGTTCCGAAAATGAAACAATAATGAACAATAATGAAATAATGATTAAAATTGGACAAATGGTTTTACGAATCTGATAAATTTGACTAAATTTAGTTCATTAGACCTTGTATTGTTTTGTATACCTCTCTTTCAACTAACATACTTCATGTATGATTTATCTTATTGTGTTGTTCGAGAGTATATTATTTCGGTAAGTTAATAACGTTAAATTAAATTGCTGTTCAAAGAGAAATTTATATTATTTTATTATTATTCATTTAATAAAATGATAAAATCATGTATGCGCTAATGTTATTCAGTTGTCTGCTTTTCATGCATTTTTGTTCTTAATGTAATGTAAGTTAATGTGACATCATGGATTTCAATAAAACATATCAGCTATACAGAAACGCACAGAAACCATGAAACAAACTCAAAACAATGTTCATGCTGCAAACCCATCCGAAGTGATTCGTTCAGTTCGATCAAACACGATCAATTCATATCATTCAATTATTCATTAGCCCTCGTCTGCGAGTAGGACGAGCGAAAAGTTTCTATTTGTACTCGCATTTTCACCAGCAGACCTTTTAGAATGTGACGCCTTGGCGGATAGCACCTGACATGTGATTATTTTCGTCTATTGCGACATTTTTTCTTCCAGGACCATCGTCGTCGTCGTCATCGTCGTCGTCGTCATTGGTAGCATTAGTATTGTCCTCCGCATTGAGTTTTGTACGGTTTATCGTGCTTGCCGCCGACGTTGGTGGTGTACTGGAGCACATGCCTCTTCTCATCCACTTCTCTAATGTCCAGTTCTTTGGACACTAGTCTTTCCCTCCTCTCGGGCACACCATGCAACGTGCGGGAAGGGGTGTCTGAATGTGTGGGTGTATTGTTATCCTTTCGGACGTATTTGACGATTCCCAAGGGTGTGATATTGCTTCACCGGATGTGGTCCTTAGAGTCTATAACTCAAATCCAGACAGCAAAACGGAGCAGACGAAGCTGACCGCTGCCCTCTCGTGTGCCCAAACTTGGCAGATCCGCACCGGAGTTGGTAGCCGGGTCGGTTGGAACCGGTACGGTCGGTGGCCCGGTGGAAATTCAGATGAATGACCAATGGCTTCAAGATATCAAAGGACCAATTCGCAAAAGAGCCAATCCAGCTGCCCGTGCAGCGGCACGAAGGCGTACGGATCACCGGATTTTCGAAACAAACATAATGACCGGCCTTGGGATTGGGACTGCTGGACACTCGTCCCGAACGGAGCAGCAGCAGCAGCATCGGTGGCAAATTTATTAAAAGTGGCAGACAGAACCCTACAGAAAACTTTTGACGTGTTTAAAATAATGGAAACGAAAGGAAATTAGATTTTGATTGGTTTGCCGGACATTGACACAGTCTGATTGAGCTCGGGTGGATGGAAGTTTTGGGAGACGAATGCTCCGAGGAGTCGAAACGTGCATGGGAATAAGAAAGGAGTCATCGATAGGGAAGCTTAGCGGGAAAAAGCATTGAGCGGGAATGGAATCAAAATTCGGAAAAAAAACCCCAGGAGGGTTGAAAAGAATCCTGATTAAGATTTGAAATAGCTAATCAGTGATCTAATGGTAATTAATTTCATAACATCTCATTATGTTATGCCAACTACGAACGAATTCAAGTGCAATAGGAAATTCAAGTCAGCGTACTCAGAACGAACAACTAATCACCAAGAAACAAACAACGTGTCTGCTCCACGTCCATAAGTTTTCCGCTTAATTCATACCGCAAATATCACCATGCGGTAAATGTCGTACGAAATTTGCATTCCATCAAACGTTCCCGTCACCGACCCCACGATACAACGCCTAAGAAGGGCCTCGAGTGAAGGTATCCCGCTTCCCACCGGTTGACGAATGGTGTCAAGCCAATGTTTAGCACTTGTTTTGAACTTTTCGCCGAAAGTCATCTCCCTGCTCATCGCACGTTTACACCGCACTGCATCATCGTGATCATTATCGCGCCATCGTCTCCAATCCACGGTGACGGAGCGAAGGAACGCATCGCACGACGATAGTTTCGCATGCCGAGTTATGTCGCGCCGGGAAGAAAACAACGGCCCGTGTTATGCTCAATTTTCGGTTTCGTAAACCGGTGAGCCTTCGCTCCCGGTGCCTTTGATGCACTCGTGTCACCATCAACGAGAGCGCGTCAGTTGTCAGTTGTTGAGCCGCGCGTCCCGGGCAGAGGGATTCAGATGCTTCCGCAGGAACGCTCGCCGAAGATGGATTACGGTTGCAGTGCAAGCCGCCAAGTCAAGCCGGTGCAACTTCATCCAAAGACACTTGATGAAGAACTGCTGACAGGTGTGTGGCAAGTACCGAACCCGTTTCGCTGTTCTGCTCCTTTCTTTCAACTCCCGCTTGGAAGATCCCATGATCCGGATGGATGGACGATGCCGACGACTACGACGATGACGACGACGACGACGGTTGATTACCGAGCCGCATCGTTCGTCGCAAGGGGATTGTACTGTAGGTTGCGCTGCTCGGCGATCCGTATCATTTTCTACTTACCTTTTGCACTGGCAATTTGTGACCCGTCTGACGCAAGGAGGACTGATATGCCGCGACAGGCGCAAATGTCGCGAGCTGTTCAATCTGCTCCCGCGAGATCAGCCGAACATGGTGAACAGATTTTGGAGGAGTAAGAATTATGGATTACCTGGAAGGAAAATGCGTTGGAAAATTATTAATTGTGAATAAAGCAATTGTTTCACGAGGTTGCATAAAGCATAACAAATCACGATGTGTTTTGAGGACAACATCTTGTAATATGTTTTTTTTTTAATAAACAAATCATTCTCACACTACAATTGAAATACTTCTTAATATTTTAGCTCACGCTTTTCGACTGACCAAAATTCAAACCCAATGCATCCAATGTGCCCACTGTCACCGAAAGTGGTGCCATGTCCCAAGCCCTACTGCATATCATCGCGCGGAATATCGTAGCTCATGCGAAATGTATGATAATGAACAACTTTAACCACCATCGCCACAGGTGCGGGTCCATTAATCAGATTAGAAATCAACGGTGTTGGCGTGAAGAAAACGGCTCGGTATGTCGGACGTACGCTTCCATGCCGAAGGATGGCCGGAAAAGCTCGTCATTGTACGCGTCATCGGCTTCTGCACCGGGTTGAGGACGGGACCGCGATGCCCGTGTCGTCGCAGTAATAGCCGTCGGATACATACAACCACTTCCGCCTCAGTTCGTAGTTGATTTCCGACAGCCGCGGACTGTGGGAGTGATGGCGATTTGTAGCAGTGGCAAATTTTGACTACCAGGGGATTTTGACTACCGGTGGAACTGACTAAGAGGTGGATTATTTATGAACATGCGCTTGTAGAGTTTGTAAGTACCGAGCCTGAAAGCAACGCAGTATGTGTAGCATCGTTTACTTAGAAATGAAAAGGGCAAGGTACAGGTGCGAAGGAGTTTTAGCGCAATTTATTCAATGACTGAAGCGATTCACAAGCTTTTAATAACAATAGCGAACAATAAATATCCACAAACAACGATTCAAAACAGTGAGCATTTATATTTTTCTTGCGCAAGTTTATCTAACCGCCTTTTTCCATGAATCAGGAACGAATCAAGATCCTCGCAAACCTTCCCGGCTACCAATAAATCCAGTGAGTGTTTCAAAATAAGAAAACAATAAACACATTCACCTTCACCGGCATACGGGAAGCAAACAGAACCTTTCGCCATACATATTTATGGGTGCCAAAACATCGACAGTCTCTCAGTCAGTCTCGAGAAGCAATCCTGGCGGTTCACCCGAACGTTTTCTTGAAGACCGGGAGCATGTTGACGGGTTTGTAATCCAAAATATATGGGCTTACCTTACCGTTGTGTCCATGAGCTATCAAAACGTGGATTCGAGTTCTCGTAACCTTCTAGTTTCGGGTTTCGAATGGCCGCAAAAATCACATTGATAGATTTATTGATGATCTCCCGTTGACGTTTGAGGTATTTATGTTACGATATGAACTTTCACGAAGAATCAGTTTAAGGGAGTACCGTACAAAAATATATACTGAATTGCTCGAAGTATTTAGAAGATGTATTTTAAGCGGTTGTTCAGTGTTTTTGTTGAGTTTTTTTTTTGGTTGAGAGAATGATATCCACAAGTACAATGATCTGTTGTTGCTATTTGAACCTAAAATGTGACACGATAATAATAAATCAACATAACAAAATAAGCTAAACCTTGTTTGTAAACAAATCTTTCATGCGTATAAATTTAAAACAACCTGACAGGTCATGGAGGTCTTCAAGATTCCAGCTTTGGCAGCCTCCTTAAACCAAACACTTCGACGGGTTGACGGCTCGATTCCACTCGATTTGCGATTCGATGCACACACGCACGCAAGTTAACGTGATAAGGCGTAAAGATCAAACCACCCGGAAGAGATAGGGTTGGCTCGAAAGGGTACTGATAGGAAGGCATGGGAGACTCAAGATGGGTTGAATAAAACAACCGAGGTTAGGTTGGTGCATGGATTCCCTATAGGAATCCTTTTTCGTTGGCGGCCTAGTAAAGCCAAAAAAGAAGAAAGCAAAATGTTCCAGATTTGATTGAATAAGCGGTGGTAAACTGCTTGCAAAAGGTTTGCAGTTGTTTCGCTAACAGACCCTGTCATCACTGACGAAATATTTTTGACGAAATTGTGTGAATGTAAGGCAGTAATGCGTTGATTGACGTGTTTGTAAATTAGATTTATATTTTGTTGTGAAACTTCTTAGGGAACAATAAACACGAGAAAACGAATTGTAGGTTATTGTAATCATGACTAAAAAGAGTAAAGAAAACTATCCATGACTATAATTAGCCTTTTCCATAATCGATTCGTCCATTTACACGATGGTTCTTATGAATCAGCTTCCCCAAAATAGATTCCCGCATCCATGCCAAGTCTGTTAGAGCAGACGAAAATATGCTCGCGTTCGCATTCAGAAGGCTTGAAGCACAACGACAAATCATATTTATCTCATCGACTCCGCGAAAGATATGGGCACACGATGAGAAAGGATTTCGGTCGTTTCTTTTTACGAGTGAGCGTAGAAAATAATGAGTTACTCACGCGCTTTTGCCCCCCGAGGCACATCTTCGACCGCCTAGAAAAGGAACATTTTTCCGCTTCTCCCTTCAGACACGCTATCAAACAGGCGAACGTAAATCGCTAGATTAAAATTACACTGCAGTGTCCCAGTTCCTGCGGTGTAGGGCGGGTGTGAATGCCATAACGCGAGTTCATGCCCTTGTCGAACCAGAGAAGCTAGGCGTCATTGTTGTCTGTAAATGACTGCTCGAAAGTGTCACCAATAGATTGAGGAGCGACAGTGCCACGATTTGCAGCGAATTTTTCGCTTCTCCTCTTTGCGGCCTAAGAAACGAATTTACCATATATTAGTGCTCCTACATATTTACATATTCATTACATCCACCCCGAGAAAATACTGAATACTGGGATACAGCTGGCGTGTGCGTGTGCATGTTTGTACATATTTTGTTTGGAAGGGAGATACGGTTCGGTTGAATGCATATTCAGTGACTAAAATATAGGATAATTTGTGGAGATTAAGCAGAAAAGATAACTACTAGGTAGGATGGGTTGCGGTGACTAAATTGCGGTGAACTGAATAAAAACACTCCCAACTGAAGGAAGGTGGGAAATGTAATATTAAATTCTAGATTCAAGGTGAGTTTTTTATTGTTGTCAATTACAAAGAAAATTTTGTTATTTTGAAGAGGTTGATGATTTTTTATCTGACTTTTAAAATAAGTTGCAGTAATGTGACTATTTCGAAAGGGTAATTTTCAGCAACGCTTAGATTCCATTCTTATATCAGAATTTACAACTATTATGAAATACTCAAATCGTCAAGATAGAAGATAAAATGGACACAATTATGTAAAAAATGAATTATAAAATCTATGAAGCTCAGTGTGCAAATAAGCTGTATACTGATCGTTTGATGCTGTCTTGATTATAATTCTATATTGGAATCAAAAGTATAGATTTTTAGAAAGACCTGTCTCCCTCAGCATGGTATCACGGCTATTTATTCGAACAAAAGATGTTGAAGCAACTTATATTTTTCTGATATTAAACAAATGATATGAAACAATATAAACAGGAATACTAAAAGTTGATACATTCCAGATTCCAACTATACTTAGAATGTTGCATTAATATGTAAGTACCATTGCTATTTCAAAAGTGTTAATACTTTGTAGTTTTAATTATTATAGCAATAATATTCATCATCATCTACTCATGTCATAAATTTGTGCTTAATCAGATTACGCTGGCCATTTGTTTCAAGCAATGCTGAAACGGGGCAAAATTATATTTTTTATGTTTTCAAAGATGATGTACGGTATGAAATACGATTTTTTTTTCAACTAGATGTTTAATTTTAAGGACACATATGAATTGTTCTAATAAATATCATGTGATATGTTCACAATTTGTTCCCATTAATAGAATGATAAAAAACTAAAAATTAAGATTTGGAGAAATTTTCCATGGCTAATGAGTATTTAAATGAAAACACGCCATATTAAGCTGAAAAAACTTGTTTAACCTCAGACATGTGTTGCATCTTTCACGAAGAAACATTTCGTGCTTCGTGAGTAAATTTATAAGACATAGTACGCCTGTAAGAATGTGTTGTGACTGTCAAAAAATCAAAAACTACAAATCTTTTCCAATCAAGCTATAAATTAGGTACCGCAGTAGTCATGTTCAACTGAAACACTCAACCAAGCGCATGTTTTGTTTCCGAGTTTTTCATCCTTGCATGCTGCTGGTAGGAGTAACCACGGGTTTGTGTTTTTTTTAGCCCACGCCTTCCACCAACCCCCACGCATCCCGGTCAAGCAATCAAGCTCGATGCCAGAGACATACTGTCTGGAGCATTTAAAAAATGTCCCAAGGAAAACTGCTCCGATACACACGTACGTGAAATAAATAGATGTACCCAGGAAGAAAATTCATCTGTCCATCTTGATTGCAGCATGGCTCGGGATGAAGCAGGAATAAAAATACTCATCCACCTCATCCGACCGGCGGTTCAGTTTTGCCTTCTGTCCGTCGTGCAAGCATAAATACACACGAAATCACCATAGAAATACAAAAAAAAAAACACCCCCACGAGAGAAATAGGAATGATCGGAAGGACACATCGGAGCTATCGTCAGCAGCAGAAGGACGATGTCAATCGAAATAGGAAGCCGAGTACAAAATGCCACGAATCCGAATGAACTCCAAAGAATGGGCAAGTGGACCATGGGTGGCAGCGTGTGTGTATGTGTGTGCTGTGTTCGTTCACAAAAGGACAAAATTCGAAAGATATCAGAAAATACGAATAACGAAACCTCCTGCATCCTGGAGTTTTGCGGGCAGGAAGCAAATCTATGGCGATCTCGAAGGCTGCACGAGTGTTTCTCCACCCGAAGGATACTGGAAGGATGGAATGATTTGACCGACCAACCGATCAGCCGCTGCTCGATTGGGCTGGATGAGGAAGTGGAGCGGAGCCTTACTTCCAACAATGCCTCCAACCGAGCTCAGTCGACGTGGCCGTGGAAGACGATGGGGGCCATACGGACTATATTTTATATAGCATTCATCAAGGGCGAAACGGAATTGGAACTTATTTTACCGTGTATCTACTATCTCGCTCGTCCGCCGCCCCGATGCATGGCTTTCCCCAGTCGTTGTTGTAGTGGTGCACTGGCAAGATGTGTGGTTCAGGGCATTCAAACACTTCGAAGCATCCTCGTAGCACGTCGGACCGACACGCCTGATCCGATGGCGATCCTTCGACGTCACTCGTCTTTATTCCTCCCACGGATTGATTGGAACGGGGAAGGGAAGAACAATGGATGCATTCGTTTCCTTCTTCGTAATCGGTGCCGCACGGTTGATTGTGTGTGAAGCTCGCAGCCGCACTCCGACTCCGGAGTCGGAGGACGAATTTATTGAAAATCTAGAAAACCCATCCTAGGACCGGGCAAGGATGTCCCAAACCCAATCAGAAAACTGAAGGACGACACATTGGCTACTTGCAAGCCATTCGTTTTGCACAAATCCTCAAGGGCGGCTCGCAAGCATTCTTATATCACGTATCACACGCAAACATGACGAGAGGAAGCGCATATCATACGCTACGGCTGAGACGCTTCGCTCTGGTTTCCGGGCATTCGCCGGCGTGAGCGGAAGGATCAGATTGGCGAGGCACCGAATGGAGACGCGGTGAGCTATCAATCGATTGTCAAACTGTAAGGAGAAAACTGAGCGAAAACTTTGGCGACTTGTGACTCAATTTTGTGCTTGCTGTACGATGGATGGATCGTGTCAAGTGAAATGATGGTATAAAGTTTTTGCTCCTGTCTGAGTTTGTGGCGCTAGATGGATGAAAGAAAATGAATCCATCATTGCGTAGTAGCAAAGTCTAGTTTCACGGGGCTGATATATGTTATTCACTATTTTTAAGCATTCTTTGTTTTATTTAAAAATGCTAAAATGATCATGATTTTTAAACTTTAACCCGCTAGAAGTTATTTCAAGGAAGGGGACAAATTTGTACAAATTCTATCAAACAAGCAGTCCAGCATCAAAACTTTCACTAACTGTATCAAACATTTTAATATTATTCCATAGTTCATAAACTTTTGGAAATAAAAACCTATAAGCATCTTATCAAATTGGGGGTGTACATATTTACATTTTAGTAATTTAATTTATTTCATTACATTTTGAAACTTAAAATTATAAATAAATTTATCTTTTAAAATTTAATTTTATCCACTAAAACATCACTCTTCATATTCCAATTTAACGACGTATCTCGAATTGGCTTGAAAGAAGAGTTTGTTTATTTAAAAAAATCAGATAGCCATTTCTAAATTTGATTTGTAGACTTATAATGCAATTGTAAATGAAATTTTACCTATTCATCATACATTAATTATAGAAAATACATCCTTTGAATAGGGTGTATGGTGATATACTGATATACTGGTGATTTTTTTAAATGTATCACCCTAAATATTTATTTATTTTATTTTTCAATTTCACTCTTGTTTTCTTAATTATATCTTCCATCAATATTTGGAAAAGACTTATCAAACTATTGAACATATTTTTGTCTTTTAAAATAAACGGTGGTGACGTGCGAATGACAACATCGCTTATTTTCAACTATACACCAACTGCAAAACAATGTTACAGCACCATTTTAACACCAAACAACGGTCTTGTACGCAGTATACCTAAAACCATTTGCGTATTGACACTTGCTCCTGCTGGGCCGAACCGGTCGTTCGTTCCAGCCCCGGTCCGAGCGGCTTTAATTTTACCGTGGATAATTTTGCATGAAATTAGTATAAATCAACAGCGGCCATTCCCGCCTCACCTGTACCTACGCGTTTTGATGTGAAATTGGACGGGAAGCAAACAAATAAGAAGCTCAAGAAGCGGCTTGGTAACCAAAATCTCTCATGAAAACATCGCCGAAGCTAGCGGAATAAAAAAAAAGATACTAAAAATGACAAAGTGAAGTGACTGTTGCATTCGCCAAAAACCGTTTGCATTCCATTCTTTTGCCCGCGGTTAAACAAGTGCGATGGCGCGAGCACAATCGCCACAAAATGATAGGCGGTATCATCGGCAACCGAAAAGCGCAATCGGGCATGATCGGCAGCACCACCACCACCACCACCACGCTGGTTCGGTTCGGCCGAAACCACGCGTGTATGCTAATTGACCAATGACAAACAGGCCGAGCGTTTTAAAGTGTATATTTCGTGGATTATAAAAAGAAATTGACTTAAATTTATGCGTTTTCATTAAATGAGCAGAAAAGAAGGAAATGTGCAACAAAAAAAAAAAGAAAACGCTTTACCGAACCCCACCATTAATTGATGCCGGGGTCCTGGCCGGCGGAAACTGGCTGTCATTGACACGTTCTGTGCGTCTCCGGGCGGCACGTCAGTGTGTCAGAATGGACAGAATGCACAACACAACAATCGCAGCACCGTGTGGTGAATAGCGAACGCACAGCATGGGTGCGTGTTGTTCTCCACCTTCTCCGCCGGCTCCGGAGGTGTTCGACGCACGATATTATTTTGCACTTGCTTCGGCCCGCCGAATACAGCAAACGCACGAGAGGAAAAAATAATAATAAAACGATCCTATGCAACCTCACAAGCGCGCAGAAAATCGTTTGACCCTCGGCCGGGAGAATTATTTATCAATAAAATTTTCGAATATACGATAATGATAATGTATGCCCCCGCGGTTCGACTAATCGCCCTCGGTGACAGGGAAGATTTGTGGCTGATTTGCGTGGTTACATTATTGGTGAGAGCGTCCGATAATGTCGCGAAGCATTCCGGAGACTCCGCAAAGCGTAGCAAGCGCGTATCTTAAAGGCCGGTGTGATTAATTTAATTTCACTTGGGGAAGCAAGCACATGCAAGGCGAATTTAAAAGCCACTAACAATTAAGCGCCATTATCAGAAATTTGGTAGTAAAACGTTTGGTTTTGAGAAGTGGAAAAGTTTTTTAGCCAAATTAAAATGTTAGTTTGGTTTAAGTTGACAGAACTATCAATTCCATATTAATGGTACTCAATTACATATTGAATCCTGTATCTTCCTTTTTTTTCGTAAAATATGAGTACTGTTACAACTATTGTTAGAGTTTCATGTGCTGGAATATTAAAAGCAATAAACATTTACATTATTTTTGTAACACAAGAAACGGAGTTGAATCACTTTTAATTTTACGGGATCTAATAGAATACCGAATCTGAAGCTTCTAATTACACAACTAAATATTATACTTCTGTTCCAGATAACAAAGACTCACGTCTCTGTGCAGAAATTATTGTCAGCAAGGGTTTAACACACCCACGAAAAAAAAAGAAAACCGTACGTCCAAGAGCGCTCCGTGGAAAACTGCTGGAAATGTTTTGTGGAGATGGATGTCAGCCACGGGATTGAAGAAACAACTTATAACACACACTCACACACCCACCATCAAGACCGGGTCCATCAAGGCAGAGACGTTGAATCCTGGGTAGTTCGTCAGCGAAGCGTCAGCGGGATACAGGACGAAGTAAAACTCCAATGGAAAATTTAATTAAGTCTCATCCAACATCATTGTCCATCGTGACAATAGAGAGACGTCTGACAAGTGAGTGGGGTTTTCACTCAGGGTCCGACTCTTGTCCATGTCGCCCGAGTTTGCCGCTCAAGCACCCTTTTCCACTGTTTCCTCCCCTCGAGCTGCTGATGCACCAAAGCGGGTGCGGCAAGCAAGAAGAAAGATTGGCTGATTCCTTGGAAAAAGTCTCCACGTCGGGAGGAGCGAACCGGTTGGACGGATGGACTTTCGGATGGACCTCGGAATGAGTGACTGATGGGTTTTAGCATCGGTTGCCCGATTGACGAACAAAAAAGGGGTACTGGTGGCAAGTGGACGTGGAGGTTTTGCGCAAAACTTCCTTCAACTGGCAAGGAAGTGAAATCGGTTGCTGGTCCACCACTGGTCCTGTGGAACGTACATATTTGTGTGATGGATCTGATCTAGGGTCCATAGATAGTGTTGTGCCAAGTGTGCACGTTTATGTGTGTGCGTTTCCAGGGTTTCCTAGTGGAAAACACCGAGGGAAAGGGCCAAAAGTGCAACGTAATAGTGTGCCAGTGAGCAAGGATTCCAGCGCAACGCAGCGCTGAAGACAGCAAGACGGAGAGTGATAGTTTGCAGCAACTTTTGATGCAATAACGAAGTGGACGAACAAGAAACAGCCCCGGGAAGAAGAGTTCATTACACAGATGAACGAACGAAATATAAAATTAAATCGATGTGCTGCATCATTCCTCACTGCCATCGCCGTTACACGCTAAGCGGTACAATGGAGCTACAAGCGGAATTAAGATGACCATCTCTAGGGTGGCTTCATGCGTATGCTAGTGACGTTTTGCGTCACAAATTGAAGCTCGTTCGGATGGTTGTGTTGAAAAATTTAGGATAAAAATGTTCTCATTATTTCTGAATCATGTCTCGAGAAACGAAATGAAAATTCCGGAAACGTTTAAACTTGAAGACACATGTCTAAAAAAGTTATTATACAATAATCATCAAATCACAACAATCGTTTGGTTTTACTGCAGGTATTTATGCAGGTATTTATGCAGGTATTTATTTATAAAAAGATTTGTTAGCTGGTTAATCATTAACAACTGCTTATACTGGACATCATTTTAAATTAATCTTCATTTTTTACTCTTCATAATCGTTTGGAGCAACCTATATAAAAACATGATTTAAATATATGTAAAAGTAAAAAACTCAACGAAAACGATTTATTTAAAACAATTTTGCTTCATTTATTTTTATACTAGTATAAATTCTCACTCTCTAGATCTGAGAGCTTTTATCTGTATATATGACGTTTATAATGTTATAAATATTATGCTACTTTTTTGGATATTAGGCAAACATTTTGAGGATTTTTTCACTTTATGAAGTCTGCTCATAAAAGACTCTCTGATATATCCAGGATATTTTTTGAATACCTTTTGATTAAAACGTTCAAAAAACCATTTTTAATTAGATTTCGATGTGTGATTAAATCAATTAAAAAATAAAGTTCTCTAGCGCTTAATTCCTGCGGTTTAGTACGAAACTTTAAACGATTGATCTACTCTGCTGCAAACTGATTATGTTGTGCGTATGAAGCGGCCAGTAGGTTTGCTTCATACATAACGTTTGAAACAAATCAAAAACGTAATTCCTGACCCTTTGATAAACTACAGGCACAAGGATTATGAAGGCGAAGCGTCTGATTGTGATTCTGCAGAAGGTAAACAAATATCGGGGGAAGAGCTGCATACGTTGCATATTAAAACATTCAGATTGCTTTCCACCATCCACCTCGCAAACGCACACCAAGCATTCACCTCGGTTAGGTTCACCTTTTCGTTAGATTCCGTGTTGCACTGAAACGGAAGAGCCAGGCATCTTTTATGGTTATGCCGGATTGATTATTGTGCAGAGCGGTGCATGGAGTTCTCCCTCCCTTCCCTCCCTCCCTCCCTCCCAGCAGCCATGGCACCACCTTCCGGTTAAGCTTGTTGTGTATTGGGGCGTTTAAATTTTTATCGACTTTGAGTGATTTGACGTGTGACTATCTCGTCCCCGGACCATCTCTTCCCCCGTATTCAGCCACATTTGATCTCTCACCTGAACCCATTAGGAGACATTGAATCAAAAGCTACGATGGCACTCGTTTTGGTTTTGCGAGATCGATTAAGGCTTTCCTTTGCATGGATGCGAGGTCTTGGTGTAGGCTTCGGCCTCGGCCATGCATTATCCGGCCGTCTCCGATCGAGACGGCTACTTTTCCAGCAAGCTTCACATCGAATCATTTGATACTGGACGCAAACGCCGGTGAAATACCGGCCAGGGACGCCTCATCATGTTCAGCCCGGTTAGAAATGAATATGAATCACACCGCTCCTGCATCGGAACCGGGTGCGTTCGTTGGCTGGGAAAAGCATATTTGGCTTGCCCCACCATGCCGTACAGCGCTCGAACTGGCCACCGGTCGCTGACGACTGATGGTAGGCGACTCCCAGTGAGCCAATGCTGCCGGTCACCGTCGGTTGTCTCGTGCAAAACACTTGATGGAAAAAGGAAAATTGATTGCATGCGGCCCATTCCAACGCCGAACCCGTTTATGTTCCGCCAGGGAAACCAACAATGGATTGGTTCGGCTACTGATTCGTCCGAGACGACGATGATCGTCATCATCGCCTGCTCCTCCTTCGCAACATCATTAACATCAGCAGCTTCATCTGCATCAGCCGGAGTATCATGCATGCAGATGACATTCCCTAATAGAGCCAATCTTATCTTACGCCGCTTACCCATGCGTGGCCTCAAAGTCGAGACGGGAGCCGGAAGAGCTCAATCGATGCTGGAGGAAGCCAAGGGGTGACATGAACGCCTTTGATATTGATATCTGCCCTCGGCCAACATCGACCGATCTCATATTGCCTCGAGCGAAAAAGGACGCGTTTTTTATGCACGGGGCGTTTGTCTCTGATGGATTAGGGAAGGGAGGAAATTTATTTGTTACCATTCTATTGCTTTTGCTTGAACTTTTTTTTAATTAACCCATCAATTACAATTGATGAGTGCCTCTCAATTAATATTATTTTTTTAAATTTTTGTATTATGTTTAAATTTTCTAGAAGGTATAGAAATAGTTTAATTTAATAATCGACTTAAAAATATAAAATTATAGGAGGACAAGATTATTTTCATGCAAAACAAATCCCTAATTTTTTTCCCAATGCTCCTTGTTATGCTTGCTGTGATTTGTAAGAATTCAATACAATTCCCGTATGTTGTATTAAAATTATTCTCTGATTCGGTATGCTTGTTCCGATTGATGATATTGACGTCACAGCTACCGTGCATAACATTGTGTCCTGCATCCCATTTCCAATTTTTGCTTCATTCTGTCATCATGGTAGGACAATCGAATCAAGTACAAATTCAAAGCAAGAAAACAAAGCAAACAAGCATCGGCAGCATATGGCCGGTGGCAGCGAAAGAAATCACTTTGAAAACAGGCCCAACCGAAACACGCCGTGTGGCCCCCGGAAAGCCATCGGAACGAAATAGATTTCCGAACGACAAAACAAACAATTGAATATGTTGAAATATTTAGATGAACTTGCTCGTGCTCAATCCAGCATGCACGTTCATTGCGCTAGTTGGTGCTTTCATCAATTCCGCGCGATGTCCTTACTGTTCGTCGCTGTAGTTTTCACCGCTTTATTTTATCTATGTTTTCATTGCCCATTGCTTCTTGTCCCTTCTTCGACCGCGTACACGATGTGCAAAACCCGGTCGTTGATCAAGCCAAAATCAACCCAATCCGAGGAGCGACCACTTTGAGGGACCACTGGCGGTGACTGGCGACTTGCTCAATCACTTGGATTTCCATATTGGCCTGCACATGGGATGGGAGGGCGGCTGGTGAATGTAGCTAGTAAGAGTGAATCTTTCGCCCAGAAGAAGCAGAAGTATGCGAATGGCGATGTCATAGCATTCCATTCCGAACGGCATCGTATGTATAGGATCCTTTTCGTGGCAGAGAACTGTCCTGTGTGTGAGTCAGAGTGATGTGCCAGCGACAGGTCATCGGTGGTTTCTTGCATTTCATCTCCTCGGCTAAGAAATGCCTGCCTGGAGGAGATATTTTGAATCTTGTTTTGTTTTTAAATAGTTTTTATATCGCACGAAAGAAGAACGAGGAATTTCAATGGAGAAATATTGATTTTTAGCTTTAGAGACGCGGAGTGATTTTCTCAAATGAAATCGGAAATAAATTTCTACTACTATGCTCTTAGTTCATTGTCATTTGGTTGGATCAGAAGTGTACACTTCGATAATCTCCGTACAATGGATATCCTCTCGGCAGATAATCCTAGCCTCACAAAGAAACAGAGCATTTTTTATCCCGACGCCACATGCAGAACGTCGCGAGCAACAACTTCGGCAAAGAGAACGTCCATACCAACCGGCGTGACGGATGCAGGGTGAAATGGAAAGATGTATAGATTTTTCCGAGAACATTCCAAACATTGCAAAAACTCGATGGGCTCCACTATGTTTGACAGTGGCGGACAGAGAAGTGGACAGAGAAATATCTAGTGAAGCACAGCAAGAAAAAGAAAAGAAAAATCGATTGAGTGCCAACAGGAAAATTATTCTTCTTCCAGCACACAGAGAAACGATGCTCTAACAACAGAAAGCATGTGTGCTTTGCGGGATTGTACGTATGCAAATGAAATGTGACGCCGTTAGTGTCTCCGGGCCTGGGCCGTTGAAGGAAGTCTGCCTGCCAAAATATCGAGCCCCAATATCCGTCTTTCGGAGCAACGTTTTTTTTCTGCTAGCCGATAAAACCGGGTCGGGTCGGATACTTTATTATGCCCCCACCAGCTTTCCGAAAAATGGCAATGAGTGGAAAAATAAACAATCCTTAATTCGTGCCACAGGCCAGTTATGCCTTCAAACGATAACAGTGGTGCAAATGCAATGCTGCCCACGGTGCCCGTACCAGTGATAACAGCTTTTCCTTGTCCCAATCCGGACCAATTTACAAATACTTAGGATTAGGAACGAATTTCTTAGATTAAATGACGTTTTCTTCTTAACGGGATTCTATTGCTTTATGCAAATGAACAAAATTTCGATGAGCCCCTTTTGCACCTGAAAAATTAAACAAGCGGCAACCAAATCAGGCAAATGATGGATGAAGATGGCATGGCTGAAAAAAGCTCTTGTTTAGCCATTCGGACTCGGACTACAGGCCGGGTGGTTTCCCGAGATCAATTTGATAATTGATAAACGGTGTTTACGTGTGAGCTTATAGTTGCCGGCATTTTCTTTCATTAAACCAATGTTCTAACGCATGATGCGAGGACGATTTTCCTGGGGCAACGGTTACGGTAGATTTAACGTTTGCTTCGAAAAAGCAAACTATGTGTGAAGTCTGACTGTGGAAGCAATCGATTCCGGTCACTTTATCAAGTATGGATGGACCACCGGGCGTAGCTTTATCCTGCTCACCCACCGAATGTGGACATGAAACGCGTCTCACCATGAATTCCGGCTCAGCTCTTGTTCGTAATGATCGGGCAAGCCTTATTGTATGATACGAAAACATCTTGTTTGGTATGTCACCCGGATCAGACGACATTCACTATTGGAATTGAAATCCACTGGCGAACGACCGGGCACGGAAGGAAGCGTGTAGGCTCGGTGCTTCATCATTGTGGATGCGTTTTGCGGAGTGAAAAGAATGGCGATTTCTTCCCATCGTTCGTCCATCGTTTCGCTGCTGCATCGTCTGTTGACGATAGTATTCTAATTGAATCCTCTTGAGACACTTCGACTACAAATGGATTAGGTGCCACAGCATTGTGCCGCCTTGGGGCAAATCTGTTTTATCTGTTTGAAAGGAGCGTGGGCGAAGATGCATCGAAGCGCATGGGTTGATGGTTTACGTGGCCTAAATGAAACAATTGGACTGATTATTCAAAACGTAAACAAGCAGTTTCATGAATTCGGTGGAATAAAATTTGGGTTCGAAAATTGGGATAAACAACTAATTTACTACCACTATTGTGCTTAAACTGAAAATTCATTTCGCATAAGAAAAAATATAAACGATTTGGATAATTAATTGTAAGAAATGTTGATGAAATTTGTCAATCAAATCACGTTATCTTAATGATTATTTAGGCAAAAAAGCTCAAACTTCAACAATTGTTTTAAAAGATAAGCTCAAATGACATTAAGTTAAAAATGTAGGTTAAAAAATTTTCTATCGCTAAAATTATGTCAAATTTATAAGTGTGTAATATCCTATTAACAAAAAAGTTTTTATACATGCTCAATTTGCGATTGTAAATGTTAAATTCATAACTAGAAAATCAATACCTAGTATTGGTTGATAAAATTACAAAATTATTATTTTTAAATTATATGTTTGAACAAATAAAATACACGAAATTTGTTATAAAAAATCGTCAAAATTGTCATTGAGAATCATTTTACATCGTTATTGTTCCAAGTATAAACATTTCATGTGGCGTTCAATTCCATTCTTCCCGTCAATCAATCACCAGCAGCAACCCAGATAGTGCGAAGTGTTACCAATCGTCACATTTGCATAACAGTCTATTCTCGATTTCTTCGAAAAATAGAGGGACCCTTCTGCCAAGAGATTAAATTCCACGCTGAGAAAAATTCCTGCAAAACCAACTCCCAAATTCCGTCGTCATCCAACCAGTCTTTTCCAAAGGCTAAAGACTTCGAATCAGTTTGTTATTTTTTTGTTTTTGCTTTGACTCCTCGTGCCTTCCCTACTGACAAAAATATCCCAACAGTTCAACAGCTTCTTGTACCCGTTGTCATCGATGAGGCACAGCGATTCCAAGAAAGTAGCCCAGATACCATCCTGACATTGTCATCTGTCTCGTTATCGCTCGGGCACATCGTAATCGATAGCGACCCGGCCGCCCGCATCCCCTGCAAGCGTCCCCTTTTGGGTGAGCACTATGCAGTTATGGACGGTATGAAAAAAAATACACACACACACAGAACAGGCGTAAAAGTAAGCGAATAGGTGGCGCGGTTTGTGGTCGCAAATAATCCCTAAAGCGTGAAAGCTGGCTTCGGTAGCCAGATTCCGCCTCACATGCGCTGCACTTTCATTTCGCATGTAAAAGAAGGATAAATTTATCAAACGACAACAAAAGACGACGCGAAAACGCGCTCGGCAGTGAGTATTCAAATGGCCCGAGCGGGGAGGACCTTTCCGCATGGCGCGAAATAAAAGTAAATATGAACTGGCAAAATGGCCCGCTCCGCTTGGACATAATTTCCACACCTCTGTGTTCGTTCCCGGACCGGATTTACAACACCGTATCCATCCGAAAATGCCACGCCGTCGCTCGCTGAAGGGCGAGGGTGACGGGCTGTAGAGCGTCTGCTGCCGCTGCTGCTGGTGCTGATCAACGAACCGACAAGCGCTAGCTGGCCGAGTACAACCCCAAACCAGTGTGGGCAAAGGGGTTTCACAAACGGACCATCATCATTTCCGCGAGTTTATAAAACGCGTCCACGTCCGAACCCTCTCCGAAGGCTCCACCGTGATGCAGCAGCGTTGAAACAGTACCGGGGAGGCGAGCAGAGCGACGAGAGTACGTATGAACATGTTATGCAGAAGAACAGCAAAAGTGGAAAATAATAAATTTTAAACAAAACAGAACAACAGTACACTGTATGACATAAATTATGTTATTAAAATATAATTATGATAATTCATGAAATGTATATCCAGATATTTTATGATTCTGTCAAAGTTCGCTGCAATGGATACAACGTCGCGCGGTGTTCGCGGGTCGTACAGCAGGGCGTAAGGGCGCGCACATTCGTGCTGTCGACGGGCGTTTCATGTGTACGAGGCGAAGCCTCACAACGAAGGGACTCATTTTCGCTCACGGGTCAGTCAGTAGCTGGGGGCCCAAGGGTCTTAGGTCAGCGAGTGAGTGTGTCTGTCGGTCATGGTTTGTGGCAGGGCCGCTACTTTGCTACTTGCACCATTTGGTATGACAGTAGCCGGTGCCACGGTAAAAATGAGCTCCAACCCTTCGTCCAGCACAATGCACCTCAAACAAAAATGAATATGAAAGTGAAGCACGAAGCGTTACATTTATTGTCAATCTGATAGGCCGGTGGATGGAAAGGCGTAAATACGATATGTGTTGCAATTGTTTTATGGCTTTTCGGTCCGGAAACCAGCCAGCAAGAGGCTGCAATGCATGTCATCGCAAGCGAGCACTTGTGCTGTTGATTAAGGATGCAAGATAAGGTAAAGGTGAAATAATTGAACTTCATTTAGGTGCAGGATATTTATGAAAATCCAACGCTACTGGAGAGGTAAACATTTTTGAACATATTAATTTTGATTCTAAAATCATCAATGAAGCAGCGTAAAAAGCATTTACTTATTACATTAAAAAACTATTGAACTAACTATTGACACTTATAAAATTAAACGCAACAAAAACATAAACAGAATATTTCCAAACCAAATGTTCTGCCTGTACGACGTAAAATATACAGGGTTTCGAGTCATATAAGGGAGCAATGCAATCAGTAGAGAGAATGTGTCAACCGGTTAAGAGAATGATGCAGCCATGTAGTGGGCTGTAACATTCTCTTAACCGGTTGACACATTCTCTCTACTGATTGCATTGTTCCCTTATATGACTCGAAACCCTGTAATAGTTAGTCTAAAGTACTCTCAGGGATAATGAGCTATCAATTTTAAGAACAGCTCGTTGAATAAAATTATCCCCCTCAAAAACTCAAACTCAAAACTCAAATGTATTTGATTTTTTTTTCATCTATAGTACATCTTTAGTATTAGACAAATTGTAATTTTGAATATCCTTCATCAAATTTTAAAATTGTTGTCTGGATTATACGAACAAATGTCATATTTATATAAAATTAACCTACAATTAAATTAGTCCATTGATCTTAATCAAAGCAACACAGTTCCAAATAGTTCAATTCTTAACTTTAGTAAATCGTGCCTACTGAGGCATTTGACGATAACTTCCAACAATTAAAAAATTTTGTTGAAGTACTTATTCAAAACATAAAGAGAAATATTTTTTTATTTTTTTGCAATTTTTGCGCAATTTTGCATGCGCATGGGCATGTGTTACTTAAAGGAAAAATATTTTTCTTATCTTAACAAAATTTTTATTTTTTTCTTTGTCATTAATGTTTATAGCTTTTTGACTATTTTTGGGAAAGAAATATTTAAGTTCAACAAGAGATTAGATGTCTAAAACAATTTGATAAGCATTTAACCACCAACTCAGGCACCAAAGGCATACCAAAAATGCACATCACCATCGCACGTGCATTGAGTTCTACATGCGCGGATGAAGATAACCGTCTGTCTCACCAACCTGCCACCTTGCGTCCTCCTGCCCAGTTTCCATCACTCCAAAATGCCATTGCCAGAGGTACATTTGTACAAGAACTCAAATGGCCCTGTCCGCGGCCGCTGTCTCGTGAAAGTATTTGGGACGCGGTTTTGGAGCAGCAGGAGGAAACGCTTGCATTAATTTATGAAAATGCGAATGAAATCTGTTAACATCACATACCACTATATCATTGTTTCGCCGTCGACGGTCGTGTTGCTGCTGTTGCATAATGATATACTTGTCAGCGCTACAGCGCCAAGGCGGCCCCTGGAGAACGTTTGATGCCGGAGCTTCCCTGCTGGGCAACCGGGCCGGGCATGGCATTATTTGCCCTTTTGTGAAACGGTTTTTCCTCGCAGCCCGTGGCTGACAAAATGCACGGATGCCTCACATGGCACACGCCACACCGTACACGAGGCGCATCTTTACGTGTGGTGGGTGGGGTTGGGGAGAGTCCAAAACCGCAGCTTTGAGCCACAGCAGTCGGAATCGAGTGGCGCTTGACGGATGCACGCGCATTCAACGTATTTGTCGCTGGTGTGGAGCGTGTACCGAAAACCGGGGAGGCGAAACTCAACTGAATGACGAACGTTGCGGCTTTGGAGGAAAAGTTGCAAAGGCACACAAACACACTCACACCCACACATACGCAAGAGAGAAAGAGAGAGAGAGAGAAAAATAGAGAGAGAGAGAAAGCAAATCTCGAGACTGAACGAAAACCATCTTCGACTGACTGACAAACGTGACGGGCCACCCTGTCCGGGACAGTTCCATGTGTCAGAGGCAGATCCGTCGCTTCAAAGTTTTCGTACCAACCTGTCACGCTGCCATGCTGCCGCACATTACACGAGGTGGGAAGCAGCGTTGGGGAAGCGGAGGGAAAGAGTGGTGGGAAAGTTCGTCTTGGCGAGCTTCTGACGGTGGCAGCATCCTTTCCCTGTACGAGGATCGGGAGCTGCCCCTCTCTCCCCCTCCCCCGTCACTTGTGGGCCTCGTCCATCGCCCAACTATCGTACCACCCCCTGGCGAACTCTCTCCCCAGCAAACACCAGCCGTTTTCGATAATGGCACGAGCAGCAACGCTGGAACCAGCCCCCAAACATCCTGCCCAGTCACACATACACACGGCTACGGTGGTTCTGAACCATATTTTTCTTCTCGTGCAGCGTTACGAATCGTGCTGCGTTTCTTTCTTGAGGAGTGAAGAAAAAGTTTACACCATGTACGACCATGTACACTATGCAGGTGCAGTGGGAAAGGTGAAGCATATTTGATTGACTGCTCGGTTACGGTGACGTGTGCAAGGTAGGTACTAGCGCCAAGCTCGGGGGCACCACTGTGACATGGGAAAAATGTTCCACCCCGAGGCGATAACTAATGACGGGAAGTTTCTATACGTCTGTCGCAGTTAATGTGGGAAGAAATTTAATTTTCGTACGATCGATCGGGGATGTTGAACATGACAGATTTCTTTATGGTTTTCAATAACGCGCGGTGCTGGTGTGGGTTGCTTGATGGATGTAAGGTAAAGGAAAATGTTCCCTGAATTTTATTCATTAGTGAAGTTTGCTTGCAGACGAGGAAAAAAAAACAACTCCACCTCTTTACTTTGCGATGATTAAAATGATAATTTTTACGAACAATGTATAAAAAACTGTTTTTAAAATGTGAAAAATAAATAAAGTGTTAAATGCCGCATGTGATAAGAATCTGAAACTACTCTCGGGCGTTAGCGCCATGCCTCTCCTGCCCACACGAAAACGTCATGCTATGGTGTCATGGAAAGCAATATATTCATTGGAAAAATATGTCAAAATTCACCAAACCCTCACTGGAGCTATCGGAAGGTCTTGCGTCAGAAACAACTCGCTCGGGAGTGCCACAATGAACGAGGCGGAATGGAAGAAAAGATTGAGCATATGGCCAACGGCAAGGAGATTGATAATTTTGAAAAACTTTCTCGCACGTTGCTGCTGATTTTGCTGCCCGTGCCGAGAAGCAACACGGACGGGCGCACGGAGGGTAAAAAATTACCAGCTGCATCAAATCTCCCACATGTCCGAGCGATACAGGCTGTCACATTGTCACTTGACAGAGTCTCCCCACCGGACCCAGCTGAGAGTTTAGCCGGTGCCTGTTGTTGGTCAGTCAATGTTTAATACTGGCCATGCTGGTGTGGTGTGACCGGAAAATATTGAGCTTTCGCTTTTCCGCCACCATAAGGCCGATGGTTGGGGTGGAGTGGACTCTGCTGGGGATTGTATGATTGAGTGAAGGTGATCATGAAACGACACATTTTCCATGCACGTTGCAGACGGTGCCTTAATAGCAAGCTGCTTTTCCACACACCAGTCACCAGTGCACGGTGTGGTGGATGGGAGACAGAAGCGCTCCGAGCTCCGGCGAGCTCGGTGTAAGGATATTTTACTAACGAATATGTTTTCGTAACATCCATCTCTCCTTTGCCCTTGGACGGTGCACCCGTTCCGGGAGGAAATCTTTTCTGGAAAATGTTACCCAACTTGACACATTTCATATGCATGTGTACTTCAAAGAATGGTCACTGAGCATTGATTGGTCCGGAGGGTGGGGTAGAAGAAGTAAAATAAGTTTCCGAAGCGTCCAACAAACCTCGACTGATGGGTTATTAAGTGATGTAAAATAACAAATTCTAATCTGGATTCGATTCCCAACGACGGTAAACGGTTCATTAAAGTTCAGGGCGGTTCAATAAACCTGAGAGCGCTTAAATAGGGATACATGGATAGTATTGAAAATAAATAAAATAATTCAGGTCCATTTTATCGATCAATGTCTAGGTGAAAATCATGATAAAAATTGAGCTTTGATGTATGGTGAAACCAGAAGCAAATGTTTAAAGATTAGAAAATCTTGCATCTAGCTATTTTCATTGCAATTCGAACATTGATTTAATTTCAGTTCCAGTGAGTTGATGGTAATGGAAAAAAAATATTGCAATAAATAAAGTTAAAAATATTTTACAATAAGCTATCAAAATCATTGTTGTATGCTCGAACAGATACATAAATAACAGAACTCCTATAGTGTTAGCAAGTTGTAAATCATGTTGAAACGTTTTAAGTTTATGTTCCTTTATAAGAATGCCCGCAATTTTAAAGTTGTATTATTAATTTAATTCCCTAGCCACTCTTTCTTATCACAGTAACAAAAGTCTAATCATTCAAAGAACGTAGCATTTAAACATATTAGCACGCAGAACTAAACACCCTAGCTGGAGACGCTTTTTCGGAAGCATGAAATGAGTGCACGCAATCATTAGTTGATCCTCCTTCCTGAGATCTCAATCAAAGCCCACCACACGGCCACATCGTCCAATCGAGCGCTGGACGCAACCGGCTGGACGAAAACATCAGCCCGAACGTTGGCGCAGCGCAGCTTACACTTCCCTCCCAACGGCCTCCCTCCACGATCGGTCGATCTCGTTCGTCTCCAGCACATTAACCCAAACGGCTCCAGCCCGGTGTCGTTTGGATGCCCACTGAACCCGAGCGAGATAATTATAACCATATCAGCTTTCCAAATGGCCATTCATCGCCCAGCGGGAAGCACCGTTTTTTTCATCTCTTTCCTTTCGCTTCCTTTCGTACCTCCTTCCGCGGGCAATCAAATGGCTGATCGAACCATGGTGGAGAAGAGGGGGAGAGAGTGGGGAGAAGTTCATGTCCGTTGTCGTGGCGCACACCACAACAGCACCCGTGTCCGTGGCATGGTGGTGTGGTGGCACGGTGGCTAATGGCGGCGACGATCAACGCTACCATCGCGTCACGGCAGGGACGGCAGGACGCGGTCTCACGAAACGCTCAAAACATGACAGAACCTCTCGACGGCGGGGTGACGGGACGGTAAAAATCTCTCGCGACGTCGATTTATGACAAAGCTCTCGAAAAGCTTGGAACGATCCACGACCCAGCTGGGCCGCGGGAGGGCCGCGTGCGGGCGCGGAACGGTGACGCAAACGTACTGAAATTGAAGGAGTCCGATTACTGATGCTCGTAAATTAAAATGTCGGTCGTCGTGTATTTTCATAATCTTGGGCCGGTCAGCTTCTTCAGCCCCTTCCTCGCAGCCCTGTTCGACCGCCCGACAGCCCCGACCGCCGAACTGGGGTAGGTTTGCTATCGGCTCGTTCGGTCCGTTTCATCAGTCAGCCATTTTTCTTGATGCCCCTTCGATCGCATGCACCCCATGCCCGACCCGTGAGACGATCGACAGAAGAAGGCGGAAGACTGGAATTGGCCCGTCCGGTGCGATGGAGTGATCGGTTGGGAAGCGCGATGGGTAAAGAAGACAGCCAACACCGAGGCTCACGCTCGCACACCGTGTGCCTTCACCTTTTCCTTTGATTGAAAACATTTAATTTATCATAACTTTAAGGTTGTTAATATCGAGTCCAGGTCCCGGCTTTGTCGCCTAGGCTTTGCGTTCGCGCTCGAAGCGGATAAATGTTGCTCCTGTCCGGTATTATGATTGGTGGCCGTGCCGTGGAACGTTTTGGAGCCGGCCTGGATGGTAAGGGGTTGTTGTGTTTCGTGCAAGCGGCGCTACAGGATTGGTTGGAGCATATTCGATCAGTGCGGACGATCGACTGCATGCTTGGGCGGATGGATGCTCTTCAACCGTTTTGGTTGTTTGAAAGTTGGTTCGGAGAGAAACAAAAATCAAACGCAATCCAATAAGCATACATTAACTTGAAAATTGTTATCACACACACACACACAAATACGCATATAAGTACACTCGCAGAAGACGAGGGTAAATTCAGCCGTAAACAATATTTCTTTTGTTTCGTTTGTTTTATGGGAAATATCTGAGACTACAACGCACTGAGACTACAATTGTAGATTATTATTTGATTAATTACAAGGCATTAGTTTAAAATTTCTTTTACTGCATTCTCGAGTTTTTTGAACCACTCAAGATAATTTTTGAGAGTTTAGCAAAAATATTGTGAACCAAAAATAAAAATGATTTAAAACAGACAGTCGTCAATTAAATATAAACAATTTTTTTCTATTATAAAACATCACATCTTTAAAAGACAGAAAAGGTAGCAATAGATGATTTGGATCTGCGATATTCAAGCTAATTAAACAATGAATGATTATTAAATCAATCTTTATAAATGAATCTTGTGTTTAAGAGCAATTGTGCAACATGTATGATGAAATTATCTGGAATATTGTTCTTTTTTTGAAAAACTAATCATCGTCACCTGCTTATGGTGAATTCTTCGTAAAAATGAGATCGAATTTAAAATGATCCATTTCAACAAAGCCATATTTTTTACAACGAACAAAGACTTGCAATAGTCAAAATTGATAACGAAACTGAATACTTTTCGTAATTTTTATATCATGTATTAGAGCGAATATTTCCGTAACATGCACTACTCAACAAGTGTCATTATTTAGTCGCTTAATAGGGTTTGTCGTGCTTCGTAAAAGCAACTCGTTTGTCTGGCCGTTATGCAAACGATGGTGAGAAACAAAAACACGCGTTGTTTTCTTTGCGGTGTGCCTTGCTGCATAAATGCATCGTCAGCCAAATACAAAAGTGTGTCGTTGGTCGCGCAGCAAACGATGACAGTCATAAGAGGACAGTCTCACGTACCGAACTTTTGTCACTCCGGAACGTCCTTCAACGGACCTCGTACTCTGGTGCAAACGCATCCACGCATCCACGCAGCGTGCATTTGCTGCAGTCGATTTTTCAGCTCGCAGCTTCGTCCGCTGCCGACTGTTGACAAAAAACCGACGAACACGATGCATGCACTACTCTTTTGGCTGAACTTTTGCCCCGTTTCACGATTCGCTACTGGCGCCGTTGATCGCATGCTGACGATGAGACGATGAGGATGACGAAATTCATACGGTGGCGCTCGAGCGAGCCCCTCTGCCGTGTGTAAGTATCCTGTCAGGACTTCAGGACGGTGATTTGTGTTCATCTGTGTGTGCTGGTTTCGTAGGGTACTCGGGGTTTGGCTGCCGTAAAGAAGCTCCGTAAGCAGTCACCGCAGCGGGAGGGCATGAAGCGAATAAATGTAAATTAAAACCGAAACACCTCATTCATTTGTCAGATTTCGGACGAGCGAAGGAAAGCGTTCCGTGCGCTAGAAACGGTTTCTGCTGTGATGCTCCGAGCGCAACATGTTGCGCCTGTTGGCAAGGCTGTGATATATTATTTTGTACCGTGCACTTTGCGCTGATTCATTCGGGACGCTGATGGACCACAAACGAGCGGTTGTTGACTGGCTGCAGAAGCAAAGCAGCAACAACAACAAAAAAACGGCTAGATATGCGAATCAACTCCACAGAAGCAGTAGCAGCATCAGCAGCAAGCATGAACGGGGAGAACCCGTATGGCCGTATCCGGCACACGGTAGATGAAAGGATACCAGCCAGGATACGGCATGATGGTGCTGATGATTGCCTTCGGTAAAGAAGGAGCAATTTGTCTTCTTGATTTGCGGAATGTGCGATTTGCTTGTTTACTCTTGAGCCCTCTTGCGGCGCGTGCATGCGAAGGTGCACGATTGTTGCGATTGTTTTGCGTGCGGCGAAGGTGCACTTACGATGCACGGATTAGCTTGTACGCCGATGATGGAGAGGTGATAAACAGCAGACGAAATGTGTTCAGCAATGTATTGCTGCTTACGAAGCAGCGAGTTGGAAACGTTTTTTTTATGCAATAAATTACAAAAACTTGATTATTGTTTTATTATTTTTAAATTATAACTATTTTGTCCTTAATTTCAACGATATTCAAAGAAAATTCAACTTATGAGTTGCTAACTACAACTACAAGCAAAAAGTATCCGGCCAACAAATGTGATAAGAAACATCATTCATTACTTTATGCTTCGAACGCTCACTGCATCACCTGCTATATGGCGTGTAGGAGAAAGATTTTGTTGTTTATGCAACTGTCACGACTATTTAAGGCAGCTCCAGTACGCCCCTGGGACATCCTTTCAGTTTCTTTAGCATCCATCAGAAGAATGGAACGAAAGTTGGCCATTGGGTCGTTATCTGCGTTCGTTGTGGACGTTGAGAGCTTCGAGATGGAGAACCACAAAATGGGTACGCTGGCTCGGACGGAGCATGAAAAAAGCGAGGTTGTAGGATAGCATACCTTTTGCATTGTTAAAGACTCCATACTTACTCATGCTCAACCTCAAAACTAACGATCGTTATGAATTAGGAAAATATTACCTCCTGCATGTTACTCATCACAGCCATACATCAATTTACACCTTTTTATTTGAAAAAAACCATAATTTTCAAATGTATCATTTGCATCCTGGAGCACAATCAGTTCGTATTGCTGTTTCGCACTAATGATGAAGCATTTTGAAGCTATCGCTAAATACTCGACGGTAAGTCCTCATCTTTTGAAAGAGCTAGATATTTCCTATAGACAAGTCATACCATTCTGGGTATGGTTAAAGCAGTTGATTCCTTCATCGTTCTATAGTCGAGAGAATAACAGTTTCTTTTGACATAGTTTGTGTCAGATTTGTTGCAAACAAAAAATGACATTAGATGAATCTGATTTATATAATTTATCGTGAATTTTCAAAAATTTTTATTTTAATAAAAATTCGAAAATATTATGATGTTTGCTGTACACATTAACTTATGCTTATGCAATTAGCTTATGGATGTCTTGTGATACCCAACGGCATTCGGAGCGTTGGAGACAGCAGGGCGTCCAGCGTGGACATGCATCTGTCGACGCTGACGCTGGTGTGGCTACTGCCCACGCCAGTACGGTCTCTTGATTAGACAGTCAACCACCGACGGAGATCTCTCCGGCCACGCAGGCAGTTGCCGTTTGCGGTAAAGTAATCTTAATGGGTGTATTATTCGTTCTCTCACTGTTCCATTGTTTCTGGCCGCACTCGGACTCGGTTTCTTCGCCGCGCTGCTTTGCGCCGGATATGCTCGGACCGGAATTCGTAACCACTTCGGGGGTGGCCCGCCTTGACTGACACGCTGGATAAAGCCATGCTGATGGCTGTCCCTTCTTCGTAACGATCCTGATGGTCGCAATCTTCGTCGTCCTGCCATCGGATTACCTCGTGGCCATGGATGGCTCTATATAGTTTTTTTCTTCGTTGCCCTCACCCGTTGCTCCACCCGTTTTCGTCCCGGTTCGCACCGAAAGCTTTTGAACAAATTTAATTATTTCGAACTTTGAAACACATTCCTCCAGGGCGAATTTCAGTGGTTCAGAATTAACTGGATCCGAGACACTGCTGGTTCGGGACGGTTCTCCGTTTTCCCACTAGAGCACCCGAATTGAATTGTGTTTTTATGCCGTCTTTTCTATGCGACAACGCTCCGTGCTCTGAAGCACGCCATTGATAAGTGGCAAAGAGGGTGGAACAAACCGCAGAAAACGCGTCAATTATTAGCACCAATCATTAATACAACTTTTTGCCGGAGAAAATTTGTTGCCATCAAATGTGCGCGAACTATTAATGTGGACGGATTTGGTTAATTGAAACAAAATTCCGTTGTGGTGATGTGCATGATAGCGGAGAATCTTTAAGTGTGATAAAAGAATTCAATTCAAAGTAAAGGATGCAAAAAAAACAACGTTAAAAGTGAGAAAATTAAAGATAGAAATTGCAGGAAGGAGTTTGATTTGAATGAAGCGCAACCATTTTGAGTTTGCTTAAGGTTTCGTTTTTGCACCATGCTTCATCAGCGAAAAATAATCAAAAATGAGGTTGAATTTGATAATCTTAGTTTTTTGATAGAACCTCATTTTGTATTTTCTGCACGAATAGATTAGTTGCATCTAATAAAGAGTTCAAGCTTCAAAATCCTCTTAGTATTATCTTTGCTGACATTGAGTTCGAATAAATTGGATTATGTGGTGTTTAGAATCCTTAAAACCTACCTATCTCAAACGCACTTGGTTTACACTCTAAATACTACAATTTTCAGCAAATACCGGTCGATTTTTGTGACATAAATTTTCCACTTCATTAACATATAATGTGATTATACGTTTTGTCATAATCGTAACTTTGCATTTGTTAATTCCGGCACTGACGGCTGACAAAATCCCGCGCATTCCGAGATCGGTGCGATGCTACCGATGTTTAGCAGCCGTTTCGCTAGGCCCAGCCGTTACTGGGCTAGGGTGATGCAAGATGAAAGACCGTCCACCAGAGCGGTTGCAATATACACATCCGCGTGCCAGAGTTGCAATCCGGTGACACGTTCGGATGCGCTCCAATGTGTGGCACATGCGAGGCGAGTGTCGTCCCGAAAAACCACATCACACTCGGCCACGCGTTTCTAAGCTAAACCGTACGCCCAGCACGGTAGCGATTTCCGTCTACAATTTGCAACAATCAGACCCTCCAACCCAACCCCAACCAGCCGCTCTTACACCGGCGCATCGATCCTGTTGCGGCTGTACGGGCGAATCTCAACGGGTTCGTAAACCGTTCTAACATCATAAATTTATATACAATCACGTTTGTACAATTTCATTTCAGTTAGATTATATTTCGAAACGTACATGTGCCGAAACGCGGTGAACGATGAACCGTGCCGCTTGTGGCAGTATTCCATGGGTCACTTTGCGTGGCACTTTGGCGCAGCGAGTGAGATGAAAAGTTATGAGGACTCATCGAACACAACTGATCTCCAGTGGGGTGTTAGGCGCTGAGCGGAAGGTTGAAGGTGCTGTTGTTTTGGCCGCACCAGTACAATGCAGCTGTAGTTGCAGCAGCGGCAGGATACGGAAACGAGATGGAAAAAAGGAGGTGGATTGAAATAGGGAGACAGCGCGATTGGATTTCGAAATGGGTATGCAGTTTTTGCCAAATGTCAACATGTGTACGGAAGGCAAATCGACCACGCGCTAGTGAAGATTCATTTCAACGGAAATGTTCAATCCAATGATCTGGTAAATCCTGCATGGTTGGGCAAACAATGATTTCGATTTATATTTTTACAATCCAAAAAGAAATTATGATCTATGAGCGCGGGCAATCAAACAATAAAGCGAAAGAAAGCAAAATGAAGCACACATTTACAAACAAATTTTAAAACATTATCAAAACATTAAAGTTAAAAAATCAGAAACAGAATGGTATATACTAAAATGTATGTTTAACATCAACAATCAATAACCAATTTCAAAATCATTGACAGGTAAAGGTTATGCATTCCTTCTCGTCTATTCAGAATAGTTAACAAAATAATTTCCTTTATTTGAAAGGTTTCGGATTTACATGCTATAATTTAAATATTGAGTAGGAAAATATCCATTTCATATTTGTTATAATCTTCTGTTTCTATGCATAATCTCCGTGTTCAGATATTCCTTGTTACTAAAGTCCTTCAAAAGTTATATATCAAAACATGAAAATGTATGTCTATCCGAAGTTTTCGTAAGCCAAGAATCTATAGAAGACGATTTTTACTTTACCGAATACTTTTTTATTTCTCAATGAACAGCCGGACCGTATCGCTTCAAATGAAAATATTCAAACGCAGTAAATTGTTACTAGTAGCTTTGCTTCATGAACAGGTTTAGACTGAAGTTAAACGCTTTGTTTGCTGAAATCTTATGAGTGATTAGATTAAATAATACAACCTTATGAGTGATTTGATTACATAATAAAACATCTTACATATGACTGTTGTTATGCCTGATTATTATGATTAATCGTTTTATTCATTGTTTTGCTCGATGTATATTAAAGAGTAGGACGAACATTATTGTAAATGCTAAAAATTTAATTATTTAAATGAGCACAACTTATGTTGATTTCAGCATTGATTTTCTTTGTTTTCTATGGAAGGAAGTTTATTAAATTTTACAATTTTTTTAAGGACGGCCCTGTTCCAATATGGACTTGCTAATTTCTTTCAAAAACATTGAAAATTGTTTCTATTAATCCCAAAGATTAGGTTTGTAACTAGAAAAAATGATTTACCATTTACAGTGCGTAAAATTTAAATCGTATCATTTTTACTGTTATTTCAACACTTCTACCAGATATTTACATCTCGAATTCGAGCCCCATTATCATTTTTTAATCTGTTTTGGTTTTTTTTATTTCAATTTGCAATAAAAAAGGAAAACACATGTAATGTTAATTTGTCGTTAAAGAAGTTCTATTGCTAAAGTCAGCCTGCAATCCTTAACACTGTACATGCTTCATTATACCACCGTCCGACCATTGTGACGAACCATTTGTGCTCTCTGCTCACCGGATCATAAATAGCCACCCCTGGACCATTCGCTGTTGCGACGTAATTGCATCAACAAAATTTTATTATCGTTCCGTTTCCCTTACCTAGGATCTGGTAATGGAAGTAATAAGAAAAAATGCCTCTTCGCTCGGTAGCTCCCGGCAGACAATATACTCAGGTGGAGGTCAATTCACTCTCGGTGCGCTAGGGAGAAACAGCATGCTAAGATGCGGGATGATTTCGCTTTTTGCGTGGATCCAAAAGGAAGTGGCTCTCCCGACACAGAAAAACTAGGCATCATCTAGGGCACGGACACCGACCACGGGGTGAACGCGAGTGGCGAGTGGATGAATAAATAAAAGCGATAAATTGACAATTTATGGTTATGTAATTTGTGTTTGTATTTGAATGGTGTCCGTCATTACGTCCACCGAGCGAACAACCGTGGCAGCGAATGGGAACGGTGCTGGAATTTACGCTTCCTTCCTGCATCGGCGGGAGCATCGATTTCAGGGATGGATCGCTACGGCACGGGTCGAACTGTAACGCCGACTGCCACCGATGCCACCGATTCCATCGAACACGTCCATCAATGTCCAATAAATTGTGATGTTAATCGTTTTCCAAAGCTACCGGACCGTCGGCCAGCCCCGGTCGCGGTCACTTCCCAGCCACATCCCTGGCGGTAGGCAGATATTAAAAATGAACTGTTCCACTGTTTCCATGTCGGTGTATTAGAGGCTTTTTGGGTTTGGAGGAGGGGGAGGGGTGGGGCGGTAACGAAATCCCGGACCGGGCTCTCGAGAGAGAGAGTGACACACTTCACTTCGACCGCGTCCGTTAAGCGTTTTGGAACTTTTAAGCGTATCAGCGTGACCCGCGTGCATTTAGTCGCTCGCTGGCGTTTCGGTGAAACCTACGGTCATGTCCATAATCATTACACGCACCCCTAATGCCGCCTACTTTATGATGATTGTTGTCAATATTTCTCCCTCTGATTCGATTGTGGCATCGGGAAACATGTTTCCATTCTGGTGGAAAACCTACCCCGCCTGATCGACCCCGTCCGAAACGGTGTTTTGTTGTAACACGAGCATCGTTTGATCCTTTCGCTACTGCTCATTCCCGGTCCCGGCTTCCAATCCAATCACACCTGGCAGCAGCACGCCATGTTTATGCCTTTGCTTCCACTTCATTATCGGTGCGAGCGGATAGAGCAAGTAATTGGAAAACCGAGTCGAAACCGGGATAGGAACGGCCAGCTCGGGCTAGTTACTAGGTCCAGATATTTAATTTGCGATTTTCAACTGATTAGCCCGTTATTTGCTCCGAACCGGGTCATAATCGCGTTACGCGTAAACACATTAATGTAAACGCAAAAAGTCCCACTGCCCACACGGAACGCATAAATATTTCATGCGCGCTCGCGTATTACTGCCATGGCGCTGCCTCACTTGACAGGTGGAAATCGTACGTCCGATTCAGTCGGAGTTTTTCAGGCGGCGACACCGGGCGATGCAGTGCGATCGAGTAGCCAACCACGCACGGTGTCGAATATTTTTACATTTACATATCAAACCGTGCAAAGCCACACCCGACCCGATTGGCGACTTAATTGGTGCACCTCAATTATAATGGTGTTCACCAATTATATTTATTGTTAATCGGTAAGCAGAAGCATCTAGAGATGACTTTTATGTTATATATTTGCAATTTCAGAGTTATAGTAATGAATTATTCCCATCTAATTGCACTGAAAAATCCACCGTTTAGTTCTAAACACACACAATCTCCCGTAACAACACGATAATTTCAGAATATTTTCATCCATTTGCATGGTGTTCTATTGTCGTGGACGTGAAATGGCATGAATTATTTCCCGGCAGCGCTCGTCCGGGTCATGAATCAGTCGGAAAGAACACTCAACCCCGTCAAGCTGCCCAAGAGCAGCCTGTCTGCATGACATCGGCACAGCCGACCACTGCGATATGTAGGTTGACAGGAAGAAAAGCTATTGAAAAACCCACCGGTATGGAAACTGCTGGTACCAAGTTTCACTGACTTGAGGCGTTAAATAGTGCAACCGCGGTGCGAAGGAGCCACAAAGTGGTGTTAGAAACGCAGCCCTGGCAGAGCATCAAAACCGACCGGAGTGTCAAACAATTGGGCGATGATAAATACGTTTCGATGAAGTGAGAAATATGTTTGCCCTATTTTTCATAAATAAATTAATGGTAATATTTTAAATGCGAAATGTTCACCCGTGAGAAGAGTGTACCTAATTGCGGATGTTTATAGTTCAGAGTTTGGTGCGCAAAAGGTTGTATTTGAAGAAGGTTCAATATAAATACTGACATACAGTGCAATTTCTGTGCCTACGTCATGAGTGTTTTTGATTACTTCCCGCAAATGTAGCTCATTACACTCCATCTGACATCTGTGACAACCAGTACATGTCCACCACCGAAACAAATGACCACTTACAGATAAACATTTATTTTACATAAGCGAAATGACGCATACACACACTTCTTGACGAGATACTGTTTTGCATGACTATGGCGACTTTTAAAACATGGCACATTATATTCGTTCATCTGTCAGTTCAATTCATGTCCTGTCGCATTGCTTCAAAAAATTATTACAAAGTGCACACGGCCCGAACCTGACAACAAGTTTACGGTCACGAAGTGGCATGTACTTTGCCACCGTCCACACTACAATCTCTACTCGAGCTCGAAGCCTCCAACGAACGAGCGCTGCCACGCTGCCCGGAAGAGTATTATTTCCGACTTGAGTGGCGCCATCTGATGGACCGCTCATGGTGGACCAACGGACAGGTCGTATTATGCGGCAGGGGCACATTTTAATTGTGAACTACCGAATGGGTTGATTGCTGAATGCCCACTTTTCCGTGCAATCACCATCGAGAGCGATGGCAGATGTCTTCGCTGTGTGATGTCCTGTTGATGGCATCCAGAAGAGCTCCAGGCGCTGGTATGTGTGTATGAGTTTGAGCCAATACGTCGGTCCTGGATGTTACATCAACATCCATCGTCATCACACGGTGGTCGGCATGCATGTAGCTCATCTCGATTAAGCATACGGCATGTGGGCTTTCGGTCAGGCGCTAAAACCTTCCGAACACTTACGAAAGCCACAATACTGGCCTACCTAGATGAGTTGAGTATGGGAAAACCCGGTGCAAGCTGACAGCTACTTCCTTTGCTACCCAGCATGAATAGACTTCCCTATCCGGTCACCATCGTAGCAAAAAGCGATGGTCGTGTCTCCTGCATCGTGTACGCGCTAAGAACAGGCATGCGACATGGTCAATCTTTTCATCCCACAATCTTCATCGACCGGGACTATGTTTGAGCTTTTAGTCAGAGTAGCCATTGTTTTTAAATAATTTTGGATTGCTACAACATTGTTGTCGAAAAGGTATATTTAAAAAAAATTAAATCAAATTCAAAATAAAATACTTATACCCAAATTGAAAAGATGCTATAGGTCAATTTCATTGGTATGATGAAGCAACAAAATATCAACCTAGAAAAAGCGAGAAAAATCTGCAGGGTGGCTTATCGTTAAGCAAAAGCGCACACCAAGAGCCAAAACAAAGATAATTTCTCGTATTTGATATCACATCCTGCAAGAAATTTACGTATTTATTGATTTATTGAACTAAACATGTTGACTAATGTTTTAGAAAAATTGTTACACATGTTATATACAATTGTTATATACATGTTATATTTTGGATATTTTTTTTTAGATTTGTCATAGAAACATTCGCGTTCTTATAACAAGCATTAGTGTTTTTTTTTATAAAACTCCTTATGTTAACTACAACTACTCAAACAGAATCCTCATGCGCGCCAATGCTACCCTTTAAGTTCATCATCAAAAACAGCGAAAATCTTTACATTCTTTATTACTCGTGGAAAATCTAGTTAGTTGTAAAATTTAGCGAAACGTTGTTTTTTTTTATTTTCAATTCCATGCCTATAGAAGTGAAGCGTTCTAATAAGAACACGAAAATGCTCAGGGTCCATCCAACTCCAACAACTACCCAAAACGGTGCCAGATCGTTAAACTTCACAATGTTTGCGTCCTCGTCTTCAATTATTTTCGGCACATTGTTTCTATAATATGTTTGTCGCCTAGAGTACCAATGGACGAACAGCCCGGCCTCGAAGATTGCTTGCATTTGCTGTTCAAAATACTCTTGCATCATTGATCGCCGAGCGAACATAAAACCGGAAGGGGTTGGCATGAATTTTGTCTTTAACATGTTGAACTTAGTACGTTTCTTGGCAAAGTCGTAATGCGACGAAAGATGTAACAAACGTATAGCAGTTTGAAAATCGCACACAAGGGCAGCTTTCGGATTGATGTTATCCCCCATTATCGTAGTGTTTTTAATTACCATCGTAAAATTCTGCTCTTCAAGATAATCTATGATAAATTCCTTAGCTCCGATCTCAACTGAAAGTTTGCTTTCCTTCAGTTGGGCTAGCGTTTCAATGTCCGGATGATAAGGTACATCCGAAATCAACGAAATGATGATCGATTCATATCCACTTTGAATGAGAAAGTAAAACACCATCAAACTTATCACCAGTATTTTCTCAAACGTTTTCGTTTCGTTGAGATTGTAACGCTCTAGATCACAGAAGGGAAGTAGTATCAGATCGTTTCGGAAGTACTGATCACTGTTCCACATTGCTATAAAGCTAATTACCAAAGTTAACAATAATAGCACCCACGATGCGGTAGACAGTGGTCTTATAAATATTTCTGGAATTGTTAGCGGCTCGCCACGCGGTGCAATTACAACCAGCTCTATCAAATCGGGGATAAACACTACTTTTTGAAACGATTTAAGAAATGAGAATCGGTTTAACCAAATGAGACTGTTTCGTTTATCCGCGAACTCGGTGAACTTCGCAACAGCATGTCGAGGATAATAGGTCACTGCAACAGTAAATTTGATATTGGCCTTTCTGCCTAAAATGTCGAGTAGCTTGATGTCAATTCCACCCATTGCATTCGACTTAACATTGTGTTCAATAAATGGAGTCGCTGCGACGCAGGATACATTCACCAGCATGCCACGATAGTTATATTGATAGTTGGGGAAAAAATTTCGATGGTCGGCGAATGATGGAACAAAAAAAATATTTAAAAAAGGATGATAAACAGCAACTCGTACTTCGAGACGCATTTTGTTGTACGTAATGTACAATACATTGTAGTATTCCAGAAGACGGATATTTTTAGCAAGCCTTTCATGGTTGATTGTGTGGTACGATACAATCATTAATCTCATTCTTGTCTTCGCTCTGGCCAATTTTGCAAACCATGCTAGGAATGGCTGCGTTTCATATTCCTGAAGTTATGAAAAGGAGGAATTAGGAGTTGAGAGAAATTATAACCAGATTAAAACGTTTCCTTATGTCTACACGCGTTCAACTTACCTCAAAAATTACAATAATCAACATTATTGGTACTGGTAGATTATCGACAGATTTCAAAGCATCATCCGAGACAGATGTGTACGAGAAAATCACTTTCGTGATGTTGGATGTCGACAGAAGACGTTGAATCGGTTGAGCCCAATGGCCACTACTTTCTATTTCTTTGCTCGACAGGCTCACCCAGATATCCTGCTGAGAAATTGAACTATGTTTCATGGTAAAAATAATGTTTTCGATGCGTGATACGAGATTATGTAAAACTTGAATTCCGCTACAGGTTTGTATGAGAACAAACATCAGCAGATGCAAAGATCGCATGATCGTTTATGAATGATGCTACGTTGATACTGACTGAAATTTGTAGTCGATGGGTTTTGATTTTGTTTGGACGATACTTCTGGTTTTAATGTACTATGCAAATAACATTTAAATAGATAACGATTTTCCGCTTTGATACACCAAATCATTTGTAGATGAATATTTTATACGGATTGCACCTATGCAATCTGATGAAAGTTTTTAATATTAAATTTATGGTAATCGTTTGATTAAGGATTGATATCATTTTAATGGTATGCTCAGAATATTCTATTTTATGTTTCTTTCAAGACTCCAATTATTGGTTTATAATAAAAAATGGATGGATGGTATTCTCTTGGTAAAGTTTGGTTCATTAAGTTGTGTCTGAATCACTACAATTGACATCAGTAGTCGACGGAATTTATTCATGAAATTATTCAACGAATCGTTCCCTTTTCATTCCAAGCATGGAAAACAAAAGCTTTCGTCAAAACTACACTCTCAACAAGTGGCAATCGAGGTGAGTTCTTCATTTTTCATCCATCTGTCAGATAGTGTCGCTTTTTACTGTTCAATACCCACCGTCGTTGCATCCGGTGCTGGGGATTGTTTATCATTTTTCAGCATAAATTCCAGTAGTTCTCCAATGTCAATGCAAATCGTACACCGGTGACGGCAGCGGGCGCTATGCAAAAGGTTAGGCAAAGATGATGACTTGGCTGCCGATCTAAACCGCCCAGAAATTGCGCCAAAGGTGTGTACGGACCGCGGGACCTTTTAGGAAATAACTAGCGGCTGATAAAGAAGAGTGGAAAGGAATGATTGCCTTTGCAGCCAGAACCATTGAAGAAAAACGTTGTCATTCGATGAGCATCTGGCAGCTGTTTTTGTAAAGTGCAAAATTGTTGTTTGCCGAGATGGCTCGCGGAACAGTGAGAAGGAAGCGGAAATGAGCATGCTGGGTTGCCCGGTTGGCTGAAGGTTTCTTTTCCCGTGCGTTTTTAGACATCATTTCCATTCACGGTGACATCGTGTTCGTTTGCGGTTCACTAGGGCTTTTGTTTTTCATCAAGACACCAGCAATCGAGCGCTGCTGTTTCGTCGGTTCTTCGTTTGACTGAAAGTTGCAACGAATTTCGCGCGCCAGTTGTGCTAGCGAGAAAGACGATAGTTGTGTCGTGAACTTGCCAAACGAAGGAATGATTGCTCCTTCTGTTCGCTTCGGTATGGTAAACGTCTACTGATGCAGGTGACACTCGGCTAAAGACGGTGTTGCTAGAACAGTGTTGTAACCATTGTCCCTTCCCAACGTGCTCAAGCCTTCGCACTATGAAACATTCATGTCACTTTTGTCGTTTAGTTTTCTGATTCTCAAGCCTCTTTTGCATGTACAAAGGAAAGCGTTCTACATTTTTTTCGCAACCAGGTGTACGACGTACATATTTTATTTATTGTCTCGCACCGTAGCGATTCATTTGTAACCTTGCATGTCGCTTGACGATTTGGAAGCAATTAAAAATGCTTTTGTCAGTTGTATCGATACTGAATTATACACCTGAACGATATTTGATTTGACATTTGAACGACACGTCATGATGTCAAAGACTCAAGAGAAAGGAAAATTGTTGGAACATTTGAATTTATGATGACATCAGGAAATACATTGTAAAATACAATTTTGTATTTAAAAATTTGCTAAATAGTTTAAAGTGAATTCTTTTGATTTAATAACCAATTAATAAAATTGAAAGCCCATAGAGGGCATCTAAGCTTTTTTCTTCAGCGTTCTCTACGAAGCAAGTCAAGAATAGAACGCGTCAGTTTCTACCTGATTCAACCCTCCACCATCCTACCCAAAATGCCTTTATGACCGTGCACATAATCTGATATTTCTTCTTGATTCTCATCAGATCGGGCTCGAATGTCGAATGGCTGCTTGCGCGGACCGAAATCGGTTGCTTGACCGCCAAGCGCTAATTTGAAACGCAATAAATAACCGAAAATTCAAAATTATTAAGATACTCCGGCATGATAAACGTCAGCGTGAATCAAATATTTTAGAATTATAAAACTTATATCGCGTCGCTGGCAGGATGTTGATCGTTGGCAAAACTCGCTCACCTAGGAACTAGTCACAAACGTATATCGTTAGTCTCGCATGCTAATGGGTTTTCTGTTATGGATGGAGACAGCCCTCGTGAGTCGGAACGGAGAAGAATCAGCGTGATATGTAATAGATGGGAACGAGCGGGTAGGCAGGAAATAGATAACCTGCTTTGGAATGGCGATTGAAGGTGCTTTGATATATGGTCCAAAAATGTTACAAAAATATGGACTCCATGGGCATTTAGACCTGATGTTGGATACATGTTTAATTCTTGTATGTTTTTAAATTTTTCTAAGAGCTAGAAAATATGTTTCATTGTGAATCAAGATGTGATTGGTAAACAAAACAATAAAAACTATCAATCTTTTTGTTCGACTATTAGGGGTTCGATAAAATCGAAATTTTTCTTTACTTTCTCGAGATATCTTTCGGTGTTTTGATATGTTGTAACCTTCTACAAACTTTATTACAGATTCAAATTTATATAAATCATCTCAATAGAAGGAATTATTAATTGCTTAAAAATATAAAATAGATTTTTATCACAATCTGTTTTAAAATAAAAGTATAATAATAATAATGCTGTAAAAAGGTAATACTTGTTTAAAACCCGTGACACGGTTTCTTAGTGTTATCCGGATCTCTTATAAATTGAGAGAAAAATATCGGAGAAATATTGCTCTTGAACCTGAATTTTTCAAGCAGAGAAATTATTGGTCTTTTTAACCATTGTTTTTACTTTATTTGTAAAGAAATCATTATTAATTATCTGCTTCTAATTAATTAAATTCTTGTATCCTCGTTCATTTCATTAATTTATCTCTCAAATTGGGAACACTTATCTATCTTGACCTTGCAATTAGTAATTTAACCAATTTATAAAACGAATTGTCATTTACTTTAAGGCTAACTGAAAGCACTCAACGTCAAATGTTTTAATTCGACACTTCAATCCTATAACGCTAGAACGTTTTTTTTTTCGATTGCTTCCTGATATCGTTCGAGTCGAGACAGAAAAGTATCAAAAACCATTCATGTCGACTCCTCACCGCAACTCCGGCAGCTGATCGTTCGTTTCCCCCCCCCCCCCCCTTCCCAATCGCTCTTGCAGCCAACTCTGATAGATAGAGGCATTTTGTTTTAATTTTTAGGTTATGGATTCGTGACACCATGCCATTCACATTTACAACCTTTATCCCGCACGAACGCCGGCCGCGCGGTGCTGCTGATAGTGCGCTACAAGCTTGACATATCAAAAGCGCTTCGGTGGAGGCGGAGTTGCGGCGAGGGCCGTGGCACACGTTCGTACTAATGGCTGCCCGATCAAAGAGACAAGCTGTCAAGCGGCGATGGAGCGGCAAATGTTTCGATGGTTAATTTATTTTCTATCTTTGCACGCTGCACATGCAGGTTTATATGCTCTAAAAATGCCAATCGCGTAAGTGCACGGGACACAGACATTACACGAGCGATCATTTGTGTGCCGCTATCGCAATGACATCTGTACTATCGGCCGTGCCTTCTGCCTTCGGCTTCACACTACGTCCCGGATGTCGCACTACCCAGCTGCACATAGGCCGTGCGCGATGGTGAGGATAAACGGAAAGCCATCCTCCACCGAGCCACCCCGATAGACGACCGCCACGGAGGACGTGGTTTTCGATAGCTACCAAATTCAAAACATGCATATGCAAACACTAACATGCACACAGTAAATTTCATCGCTCATCGATTTATTCATCAATCGAAATGGAAGTGGTCAGCTATAATGGATTCCGAGGGAGGCTGCTATCGACGGGCACATTTTGGCTTCCATCAAATGTGATATTTTTTTATCTTATCGGTTGGTTTCCTACACTCCAACGAGCTGGTTTCATTTTTTTGCAGCCGTTTGAAAGATTGTGTTGTTTGTTTTATTCTTTCGTAACAGATTTATTAAAAAATAAATTTGTGATTTTTCGTTTTAAATTCATTCGCTTCATATATTGATTATACACACGACTTTGTTTATCTAAAATTTACACAAACTCTGTGAATAAAGGAGAAAAAACTGAAACTCATAAAAATGTTTCAAAAATATCTCAACTAACTCTAAACAAGTTTATTCTACAAGCACTACTTCAATTTATTGCAACATTTCATCTAAAGCACATAATATCTTAGTATTTAAAGAAGAGTAACACATAAATTCTCAGCTACCACGTTAAACCTACAGCTGTCTATCTGATGCTCGACCACAAACGGTAACTCTACTGGATGCAGCCATTTTCAGAATTGGATATGAATTTTCGCTAATTCATTCATCGGGAAAAAAAAGTATCCATCATCTGTCTTGTGCATTGCTGTTCGGAGAGAAAATAGTTTTCCCGAAAGTACGTGCCAGTCGTTAGACCATTTTCTTCGGTCCGATACCCGAACCATTGCAGCGGGGCAGTGTATGGGTAGGAAAAGTAGCCAATACTGGAAACTCAATTCTCGCACACAACCCGGTGTGCCTTCCATCGATCTGCAAACTCGTCTTCAAGACGTATACGGTACGAGCGAACATCCGAACGGTCCACTCATCCAAACATCCATCCATCCAGCTGACGTTCGTCTTGGCTGCAGGAAGACGGGAAAGAATTGAATGATTGGCATGATATTTTTCTTAGCCACCATCGCCCAGCTCCCTTCCCAAAGTCTGCTGTCCTGGTTGCGAACCCAGTGCAGGGAACCCGTCGAATGACATGTACACATGAAAACAGTGATGAGTAACGTCTTCGTGGGTGATGTGACCGGCTCAACGCGACTGGACCGTGGCTGGCAACGTTCGATCGATCGCTGCTTCTTTTCGATGCAGCAGCACCGTTTTCCACACCCGCTGGAACGCTGCAACCGATGAAGCACGGACGTTCGGCTAAGGTTCGGTACGAATGGAAAGTTTTCTCGCACGTTCTTCGCATGCTCTCCTTCTCCCACACTGTGTCACAACCGGTGTACGGCTTTGTCTAGTTTGGATCGTTAGTACGGTAAAGGGCACAATTTCCAGCAGCAAAGCAGTGTAATTTTTCATTCCCTCAAAAAACCCTTTGCGCGCGCGTTTCCTTTCGCACGTCCACCGCCTGCTATCTTTCGTTGACGGCACGAATCAATCCAGCCTCCGTCAACATGGCATTGGAAAAAAGAAAGACGACAAAAACGAATTGTCTAGGAAAAAGTTTATATTTGCCGTGGATCGTTGGATGGTAAAAAAGGTGGTTTAAATTAATTGAATTGAGCTGAACAGAGACGTCTTTCGAACATCCAATTTACGGATTGTTACATTTGGAAATCAATTTTATTTAAGCAAGTAAAGAGTTATTTTCAGGTTTAAGATTTATTTATTTTTTCTAAGAAGTGACTTTTTTGACTACAGGAAGTTATGTTTTTTTATTGCGTTAAACGTTTTTCACGATTTCGTGGCGATTTTATGGCTCTTGCGGTGAGATTTCATCATCTTTTACGTCACAGTTTATTACGATGGCAGGTTATCCATCCGTTTGACATATTGCAAACATGTATATTGATTTATGATGCACATCAAATATTTTTCTCGCGTGTAACGATTGATTGAGTGATGATTTTATGAACGTATCGTAACAGTGGACGCTCTATGTGTAGTGAAAGCCGCGTGGTTTGCACCAGCAACCGTCTTGCCTTTTAGTTGGTCAGCTAAAGGCTGATGTACAGAGAAATATTTATAGAACTTCGTACGTATTTCACATCCATCATCGATTTGGAAATCTTGTTAAAATCGTTACCACAATAGCGCATTAAGCGCGATGGCTGGCTATGTTTCATATGACGGAGTTCGTTTCTTGGCGTCTATTCATGAACTACTAATTCAATCGTGCTTCAGTTTATTCGTGACGGGTTATGAAACAATCATTCAAATGTAATGTGTAAATAGCCTGCAAACTCAATTAAACATTCATATGAATACAACTTGCGTTGATAACAACTATAGTAATCTTATATTCAAAGGCTAAATCATTTCACAGAGCAAGGTTAGTTGTAATATTTTGATGAAAAAGGCGAACATAAGTTGGAAACCACATTCAAATACAGTATCAAGCACGAATCGATGTCAGCCAGTATCAGTCTGTTGGGAACGATCATGCAACTGTTGCACCTGCTGATATTTGTTAACATGCATACCTGTAGTGGAATAGAAATTTTTCATACTCTTTTTTCACACATTCAACACATCATTTATACTGTTAAAGGAAATTCCATTTCTGAACAGGATGTTTGGATGAGCCTACCCAAAGGAGAGATAAGTGGAAGTGATTGGGATCAACCGATGCACCGTTTCCTGTCGATGTCAAACATTACGAAAATGATCTTCACATACGATCCTAACTCAGATGATGGTTTAAAATCTGTCGATCAATTACCAACTCCATTAGTGATGATAGTTTTCATAGTTAAGGTAAAGTAATATGCTGAATATATATTTTTTTAAATTAACGAAGTATTTCATGTATTCTAGCGAAATCTGCTGTATCAGTTTTTCACATGGTTCACTAAGATGTCACGAGCGAGAAAAAGAATGAGGTTGATGATTGTAATTGACTATACGATACACCATCTAAGGCTTGCAAAAGCCATCCACAACCTGGAATATCATAATGTGTTGTACATTAGGTACAACAAACTGCGTCAAGAAGTAAATGCCACGATTTTCCATCCATTTTTGAGAGTGAATCAGAAACTGTCCATTACCGACTATAATAGTTTTTACCCCAACTATCAACACAACTATCACGGCAAGCAGGTGAATGTAACCTGCATGGCCGCATATCCTTTTATTGAACATAGGGTTACAAGCAATAGGGTTGGTGGAATAGACATCATGCTTCTCCGAACCACAGGAAAACACGTCAATATCAATTTTAATGTAGCAGTGACCTACCATCCTCAAACTGCACTTCATAAATTTTTAATGTTTGCCAAGAAACGAAACTCTCTCATCTGGCTTAATCGCGTGGGAGTGCGTGGAATAAACCCAGGATTCCACGGGTTCATCCCCGATTTGATAGAGCTGGTTGTAATTGCACCACGTGGCGAGCCGCTTACAATTCCAGAAATATTTATAAGACCACTGTCCACCGCATCGTGGGTGCTGTTATTGCTAACTCTGGTAATTAGCTTTATAGTGATGTGGAACAGTGATCAGTACTTCCGAAACGATCTGATACTACTTCCCTTCTGTGGTCTAGAGCGTTACAATCTCAACGAAACGAAAACGTTTGAGAAAATACTGGTGATAAGTTTGATGGTGTTTTACTTTCTCATTCAAAGTGGATATGAATCGATCATCATTTCGTTCATTTCGGATGTACCATATCATCCGGACATTGAAACGTTAGCCCAACTGAAGGAAAGCAAACTCTCAGTTGAGATCACAGCTCGCGAAGACTTTAAAGATTTTCTTGAAGGACATAATATTACAGTCGTTTTAAAAAACACAAGTATTGTGTGGAAAAGGTTCAATAGCAAGACAGCCCTGGTGCAAAATTATCGATCGGCAATCGATTTGCTAAAGTTCCCAGAACATTATGATTTGGCGAAGAAACGTACTAAGTTTAATATTTTAAAGGAAATGTTCACTCCAACGCCAAGCGGGTTTTCCTTTTTACGGCGAAGCATGATGCAAGAGTTGTTTGAGAAGCTCATGCGAACCATCTTCGAGGCCGGGTTTTTGATACACTGGTACCAAAAACGACCTTTAATCAATAATATTCGATCAGACATTATCCTTGAAGAGCCAGACAATGATATTGTGAAGTTTAGCGACCTAGCGCCATTCTGGTCAGTTGTTGGGGTAGGCTGGGCAATGAGCCTTCTTGTCTTTTTACTAGAAAGATTCACAAAAATAAGTATGGAAATGAAAATCATGCAGCGAAAAGGTTGATATACCATAATGGCTTAAAATTTTAGAGAATGATTGACATATTTGAATAAAAGTTTTTGCTCCCTGCTGTGCATTTAATCTATTTCGTTCTTATGTTACAATTATAGAAATATTTTTACGTTTTTGTAAATATCATGCATTCAATCAATTATGTTAGACACTTGCCAACAGTGATTCGTTTTTCAGTGAATGCTTTTAATAATAAAACCATGATTTATTATAAAAAAAATGTTCATTGACGTATTGGAATTCATTCAAAATAATTTTCAAATATCATTCAAAATAATTTTATACTTTGTGTTTCGATTCTTTGTGTTCCTGAATAAAATTTCCAATTGTCTATTTATAATATGTTTATTAAACATTTTTTTATTATTCTATATTTTATATCTTTCAGTTTTAGCTACATAAAGTTGAAATGTAGTAAGTTTAATGTTATGTAGTGTGCAATGTTAACTTTTAGTTAGCTAAAACATTATGATAATCTTTTTTTATTCTATGCTTGCTTTAATAATTTTCAGCTAAAGTAATGCTTTCCAGTGCATATAAATTTTTAAGAATTATTTTATGCGTTTACATACTTTTAATGGTTCCTTATTTACTAAGCATTTTTATTGTAAAATTTTTGACTTAAAGTTTCATTAAATAGCCGTGGAAAAAACATTAAATTAATATTTTTTTAACAAAAACGAACAATTTATCAAAAAATTTAGTTTTTATGTTTCGAAGACCATTTTTCCGATATTGTGGTCATATTTCAAAAAGTTTCAACGGTTTCTGGTATGCTCTTCGATCCTTTACTAACGTTATTTGCAACACATTCGCAATACATTGTTTGCAATAAAATCTCCATTTGTAAAAATCGTTCATAGAATAATGTATATCCATTGATGAAAAACTACTTTCTAAATTATGTTCAGCATCCTGTTGAAGTTTATACATATCATGCACATATCCCAGCAGCATACTCCACCAAAATGAAATATTTAAAGCAGTGTCCCATTAGGCAGGACCCGTCAAAGTTCGCCTGTCAACAAGTTTTCCCTACTTGTCCAGTGCCTCCGCGCCATCTAATCTAATCATTTCCGCCTGCTTTCGACGTTTGCGACAAAACCGTTTAATCCAATTGCGGATGTCACCAGGGTGGCGGCTGGCGCATAGAATGATGTAAACAGCTCCTGCTCACGTCGCCGTTGCGCTGAATTTGGGAAATCATGATTGACACCTGTCAGTAGGTGTCGGGCATGGACTTCCGATGGGCAATGGAAAGGAAGTTTTATTTTGTTTTTATGCCTCCCACTACTGGTCCTCTACGTTTATCGCATCAAACGTTTCGTTCGGTTGCAGTGAATTGGTTTTCGCGTACACTAGTCATCTCATTTCATACTCGAAGGTTTTGCGCCGGAAATAAAAGGAAGGAGGATCAGTAAAATTTAATTAAAAATTTATTAATTATACTTCTTCAGCCACCCTGCGGCTCCAGCTCCCCCATGAGTTGCGACTGAAGAGATGACGTAATAAAACACACCACACAAAGACAGCCAGTTATATGCGAAGGATCTACCAAGAAAGGCTACGTTTCGCGAGGCTATCATTGTCATGAACGATTGGATAGATCGCTTCCTTCCTCGCGTGACAAAGAACGTGTCAGGCCGCTGGACAGTAGCGGACAAGAAAGCACACACCACCATTTGCGCAAAAGTGCAGGAAGAAAACGTGTCACTACGGCCACAAAAGGCTACACACTGGAGTCAATCTAACCGGACAACCCGACGTCATGTATTCCCTCGCCCATCGTCGTGGAAGGATAAAAATTGTGCCCCCATCCATGCCACCACAAATGCCCCAAGTTGCGACCGTACGGACAACCGACCGGACCGTCGCACTGTGGTATGATGGCACAACCGATGAAGGATATGGCGTTCATTATTTACTTGGCGCATAGAGGGTGGTATAATAAATGCACGGCAAATATAAATAATATGTGTAATCTGCAGATATATTTTACGTTATTTCATCTGACATTGACGGACTAGCGTGTCCAGCACAAAGTTGATAATATTTTACTCGCTTTTTTTGCTACTGCCTTGACATAGTGCATTCAATATCGATCGGGGTGGGTGCCAGTCATCAATTGTGTGATTTACGTGACGGATGGAAAGATTCAATTGAATCTTTTTGAATGACTTTATTTCCCATCAAGAAGGTGGCTTCGTGAACTAAAATTTTTTGAAATTATTGAAATTTTATTTATTTCATCATGTTTTTAACTATAATAGTTTAATGATTTGTTGTGTAGTCATTGTACAATATAATTAAAAAAATAAAAGTTCCATATTTTGTGAGTGATAGATATTTTAGTAAGGTTGAATTTCAAATTTGATGAAGTTCGTGAAATTTAGGAAAATTAATTTAATTTTCATTCACATTTTTTCACAAAAGCATAACATGTTGACACGTTCAATAAAACTGGGTCTTATTAACCTTTTAAAAATTGGTTTCCGTGGAAGTATCTCTCAAGATTAATTGTCAGATTTCCAGAAATAAATGTCTTCAATTATTATTTATCTCACACTATTGGAAAACTACACTCGTAAACTCAACATTAAATCGAATCATGCTCCAACATCTTTAATCCAAAACTCCTGTGTCCACCGTATACACCGGAACTCAACTATTTCGTGCTCGGTCACTGTCTTACGCTCCATCAAATTCGGTGTCTCATCATCGTCATCATCATCACCGCCATCGAGTTCGTTCGCGTCCATGACGGATGGGCCATCCTGTTCTTTCGTCCCGATCATGATGGCCCCAGTGACGCTCGTCACTTCCTCGATGACCGGCTCTCGACAGTAATAGTGCCACTTTGGTCGTGTTGGAGTAAATGTGTACAAGTGAGTGTGAGTGAGTGACGATGAGATTTTGCCTACAGTGAAGGGGTTCGTCCCGAGGGTGAAAGGAAAAATGTGCAACATTTCTTCTCCGGCCACTATGCGGGGAAGATTTTCTTCTGGCCCCGGTGGTATTCGCATCAACCGAACTTGTGCCATCATTTTTGCCACCTTTCTCACCCACTTTTACCAACTCCGTCGTTCTGATCGTCAGCATCATCATGGTCATCCGGCCATATATCAACGGCAATGGTACGGTGCGAGCGGGGCAGCGCAGGTAGTTAGGAAGAAGGCCAACGGAAATCATTGCCACCAAACAGCAACAAGAAAACCCACTCCAACACCCGGTAGGAAGGTCGTAACCCAGCACGCACGGATGGTGGAAACCGTTTCCACCGAGCGGGGCGGAAGGAAAACGGGGCTTCGTTTGCGCCTCACCAGCAGAAACACAGTGACACCGCGAAGAAGCGGGAAGCTTATGGTACCGCGCGCGGTAGGAAAACGATGGTGACGGCAAGGCCGGTGGCCGGAGCGAAAATGTATAATAATCTGTCTTCCTTCACCTCACATCAATCATGAATCATCATTGCCATCATAGTCGGCAGGACGAAGGCGAAACACAGCAACACAGCAGAGATGGTCTTCCCAAGCGACCTTCCCATTCGTCCCGTGCACATGCCCCCACTATGCCCCGGGAGGGTTTTGTGGGTGGGTGGGACGTGCATGCTGAAGTTTGCTAGTGGGTATTACGTTCTCTACTTTCCCGCTCGCCCCATTAGCTCGCTCCCAACCCGGGGCTGACCGTCGCGTACACTGCTTGGCTGGTGTCCACCGCGTGGACCAACAGACAGTCCCAAAGACCAAAGAACATTCCCGGATTGCCAACTTTCAATCCCCAGACCACTCATTTTACGTGGAACCTGGAAGTTTTTCCTACCCGTTGGGAATCGTAAGATTTCGGAAGAGAAAATGTGTATGTGTGAAGGAAGACAATCGGACGATGGACGCAAAAATTGCCCAAATTGTATGCACGCAGCGCTAAATAGAAATAAAATAAATTAAGCAAAACGGCTAAAAGGGCGATATTTAAAAAAAAAACTCATATTTTACTCACAGTAGTTAAAATTTAAAATCACTGAATAACAACAAAAGACTTTCGTTGTTTAATCTTAAAATACAACATTTTCATATCATAATAATAATTCACGCTTGAGCATTTAAAAAAAATAATTAAATGCGATAATTTTTTTTTTAATTATTGTTTTTACTTTGATTGACATTTCTCGTGACCCTTTTATTATTTGTTGTTTTGTAGTATTTGTTTCAAAGTTTTGTTTTTCGTAGAGCTTTTCTGTTCTTTTACATTCAATGTTGCTTTATTTTGCTTCCTTCTCTTTCGAACAAATGATCGTGTAAGGTTTCTCCAAAATCACTAAAATTAAGCACGAGAAAATTTTGAAACTACAAGAAAATTTAAAATTTAGTTTAAGTTATTTTCTCGCAAAGATCTATGTAAATCGTATGACATTTCTTTATCTAATTTAACTAGTTTAAAAACAATGAGATCAAAATGGAAACTTTCTCGTTTTGGCCACACGATGGCAAACGGATGCGCCCACTGTGTCACTGCTTTGTCACAGACATCTTTCAAGCGTCTTATCACGGATATCGCTTCTTCCGTCACCTTCAGTAGAAAATATGATTTGATGTTGCCATCAGTTTACGGTCTTCGAACGCAGTCATTTACAGTGCCAGTGGCCGGTGTGGTAGAGGCACAGGGCACGGTCGCAAAGCGGAATGGTATGATGAGATGAGTTATGGGTGAGCCACTGCCGAGAGAAGCAGCGCGGGTCCAGGATTTGTGGTCCCTTTCATCCATCAATCCCTGAGCATGCAACAGCAGCAGCTACGAGAAGGCGTTTTCGTCCCCAAAATCACTCATTCTACCGGCATCCATCACCTCCGCTCATCCACCATCCAACCTTTCCCGGGTTCAGCATCCCTGCCTGCATCATGGCAGTCACGCACGGTAGCGCTGTTTTCGTCATATTAAATATTATGGTCTAGTTATTTTCCCGTCGTTTACACTCTGCCTCGCTGATGACGAGACGAACCGTGGCATTCATCATACGAATGGTTTCTCCATTCGTCACCGTCGCGTTTGTCCATTTCGCTTCCTCCACCTTCATGCGGGACACTCTTTGCAAACTTTCCGCTCCGTCCATCATCGATTGTGATTGCGATATCTGGCCTTTTGGTGGCTGTGTCTCTTTTCCCGTTTGCTTTTGCCGGCAAGAAGGATCCGGCTCGTTTGGTGCTCAGTCCTCGGGGAGTCCTTCTCGTACATTGACACATTCGCCCATACGTGCACGAGCCGGGAAAGGAAAAGCGATGTTTCGATGTCACACTAGCAGCAAATCAATCAAAAACGGTTCCTCTAATTTTTCTGATGTTTAATTTTACTTTTGAGAGATGGAAACCGGTAGCCAAGATGAGATATTGGCCCCATCATGAACGTTTTCCGGTCTGATTCTCGTACCCGTAGTGGTCAGTTTTCTCCCTGAAGTGTTCATGGATGTGCGAGGTTTTGATGCTGTTGCTTTCTCTATGAGGAAATCTTCTCGAAGCTTTAACAGAAGCATCATTTGAGATACTGAGCAGAAGGAGGTGTAGGAGTGGAGGTACTGTGACTAACGTTACATCAGAGTTGAACCTTTTTTTACAAACGACGGATAAGAACGAGTTGGATCTGATCGACAGGTATGGTTGACGATTTCCTGCAAACTCCCCCACCCGTTAGATCACGCTGTACATGTCAGTTAACAAGCGCCCGTAACGCACACATGCCAACGGTACGAGACTACCAACACATACATTCGCAACCCAGCGCACCCAACCTATCCTGCTGCAGCATTCGTCCGTCCAATAACTAATATCAACACTGCAATTCGAAATCGAATCGATAGTAGCAAATGAAAAATCGCTCGGATGACGGGGTGATTTTTAAAGGGTGACCGGAAAATGATTGAACGCCTTCGGGACCGGCGGAGCTGGAGTAGTGGATTTTTCTTGGTGAGAGCGATGTCAGGAAGCATTCGGAGACGTACGTACTGATTGAAACCCATTCGAAAAGGGAATGAGCTCGGTGTGCGTGATTGATGCCGGGTGCTAATGAAAAATCTTCCCGAATAATAGTGCGAACGAACGTGTGACGACCAAGGGATGGGTTTAGTTTTATTTTACGCTTGCAACGTTTTATTTTTAGCGACCATTATGGAGAGGAAATTTCGAAAACGCGTATATTTTTACGATCACATTCCCATAGCTGTTTGTTAAATAATAGCAAACGCAATATTAAAAATATTTATATTATGTTTGTTTTCGCGAGATTCTCATCGATTTCTTATACCACTCATACACTCGAGTTGAAACTAATCCTTTTTAATTATGACTCAACCATTGGTACACATTCATTTTTCTCAGGACAAACAAATGTTTAAAAATTCGATTGAAACAAAATTAGCAAAAATGCGGTTATTATATATTCTAATGAGAACATTTTCTGTTAATCATTTTCGTATCAAAAAAGAAATAATAAGACATTTGAGGTGATTTAGAATGTAGTAGTTTTGGTAACTTTCTTTCAATACACTCTTTAAAACAAAAATGTCAAAAATGTTTTCTTCTTTACGCTTTAATGAATTGAAAATGCACAATTTTGATTTAATTTAACTATAAAATTGCACCTATGTGCACCTGCTTTACATAATTCTATTTATTTGTTTATCCATTATACATTGTTTTATTTCATCATAACAAATAAGATTAGCGTTGTACCATTAAATTACTTTTAAAGAGAATTCTTCCTTGACAATAAGCAAAGAGTCAGAGCACATGATACATAAAAATGAAATTTTATAGTTATGATAATCTGAAAAGCATATTGCAATTATAAAAAAGTATAAATACCAAAATATTTTTTATAAATAAATTTCTATTATTAAGAATTTTTAAACGGCTTCCACAAAATAACACAAGTACTATTTGAAATTTAATTTTTCAAAAGAATATCTATAAATTATATTACGGATAAACCATCTCGTTTCAAATGGGAAGTATATCATGTTTAAATGTAAAATTTTTAATAAAATGTATGCTACACAACACGATAAACAACTCACGACCATGTGACCGGCTTAAAACAAGATTTTTTTTCCACCATCACTTCTACAATGATACACGACCCACATCCTTCCAGGAATACAGACTGTTAGGGCTACCCACCATCGCTTCCATCATCCCATTTATCAATAATATTCTCGTACAAAATGGCACATTTGTTGCTGTCAATTTACAGCTCATGTTATCGAAAAAAAGTCTTCCAACGATCGCTTGCAGCCAACCATCGATCGAACGGCCGCCAGACGCAACGCGCCGCAACTCCCGTGATCGTTTTGTGCTTCGAGAAATGAAGTGCAGCGAATGATCATGAAATGCATTCGGATGATAAACGGGGCTGGAAGCAATGAATTCTCTACGGCACACTGATCACTGCCCGATCCGTGTTGGTTGGGGGAATCAATTGGACTAGACTTGCTGGCTAGGGTAGCGGGGAAGTTGAATTCCTGCAGAGTCGTCCAGTTCACGGTAAGTCACAGTCGTGGAATGAAATCATGGCGGCCGTCGGATAAGACGAATGGTCGTGTCAATGGTTTGAATAATGACTGACGGCTGGCATAATACACTTTCATGTTTCATCTGTATGGGAGTGGTTGTTCTACAAGATGGACGCACCAGGCAACCAGTCCTGAGATGAATTTGTAGAAGAGAACGCTCCCAACCTCCAATGCCGCGGTTCAAGTGGTTCACACGTAAGTCGATTTGCTGTCAATATAGTGTAGCTCTTCTGCTGTACTTTTTTTGTACTTCGTTTGCTCAACTCGATCCGTGCGTGGTTTCTTCCTAATATCTTCTGGTGTCACACAAGGCGACGCTCAACCAAGAACACCTTTACAAAAACTTACATTTTTCCTTCAGCTCTTCCGTCGGTGGACGGGCGAGAAGATAAATTATCGCTATTAATTAAAGTCTATTTCCAGCGATATGAGTTAATAATACCCACACACACACACACACACACACGCTTCGGCCATCCTTCCGCTGGCTATCCGTTGCCATTTCGTCGTGTATCGACGGTGAGAAGGTTTCTCCTCCCGTGAAAATGAATGCCGCCGTGTGGTGTGAATGAGACAGCAAAGCAATACACTTCTCTCATCCCATCGCACCGATCAAATCGTTCAAAATAACCGACGCCAGGCGTAAGGAGCAAGCGTCGAAGCGTCTTCCACTGAGCATTGCTCCCCTGTATTTTTTTATGAAACGTAAGCGAATTGCATGAATCAACATAAGATGACAGAAGATCAGAATTCAAAATAAGCGAGCGTGCGTTTTTTATTTCGCTCCTTCGAATCTTGAACAATATCAAAAACCGCTGGAGGAAACACGGGTAACAAACCTTTGTAAAATGAATAGTGTACCGCACGGCGCACCGTGCACGCTGTTAATTCGTTCTTGTTTCCTTTTCACCATCTTTAGTTAGCTGGACGGTTTGGATGGCTCGCGCACACACACGGCTCGTCATTTTTCTTGCCATGCTTCATCCCTGCCTTGTGCACACTTTCTCCGCTCCGTGCAGACGTTTCCCAATGCGGTAGATTGAATATCCCGCCCGCAGTGCCCCCGAGTCCATTTGTATGGAAAACCTCGCTTGATGGTAAGAACTTCATCCTCGGGATGCCAGAACTTCGACACGAGTGCCAGCGCAACCGGTTGGGAGGGGCAGTGTACGGCAATAAATCAAATAATCAGTACCTTTATATTGTTTAAATTCACATAACTCATATCGGTGTTTTCTGTCTTTCATTTTGTTCCGTATCTTCGGTTTCGGCTTCGTCTGCGTGTATGTGAAACGCATCGGATCGAGTATGGCGGTTGGATATGAAGAGTACGGTGGTTCTAAAGAAGCAGCACGATGATGAAGACTGTCGATGTAGTTGGATGGTTGTTAATGCGTTACTCTTATTCGTTCTCAAATCTGTTGAGACTTAGGTAGAACCGACTGGGTAATTTTGTAGCAACTTACTGGTTACATAATCTTTCTGAAAAATAACCAATGTTTTAATTAATTAGGTATACAATTTCATAAAATGTTTGATGTCATTGTCATTGTCACATTCGACTTCAACTTAGTAATTTCAATAAATAGTGTTAATAAAATCGTCTAACAAAACTATGCCAAGTGCATAATTTCGTAAAAGTATCACGATTAATTTATTAATTTATACTCAAAATGTTTAGTTCTAAATGTTTTTGAAAGGTTTTAAATAAATTAAATTGAAAGAAAATAGTGCTTTAAACAGTTTTTGAAGAACAATTCGACGTAGCATGAGAAATTCGTGAAAAAGTAAATGCAAAAAAACACTTCGTATTGCATTGCATTATTAAACCTAGCTGTATAGCTGAATTTACAGTATACGTTAACATTGGTTTTAAAATTTGTTTGAAACTCCACTACAAACAGATATTTCATAAATGAGTAGTTCATAATGATTCATGTAATTGTAACGCATTTATTAATTTTAGATTTTAGATTACTCTATCTAGCATATAATATTAAATTGCAATCAACAATGAAAAACCACGCGATATGGTATAAACGATTTTTATATGAATTAAACAATCGTATACATGACCAATAAATTATTTTAAAATATTTAAAAAGTATGCAAAATGAAATAAAGATCTTTATGACATAATTGGAGAAGTCAAATGAACGATCTAGACCAACTCTCAGATTAAAATCACTATTCAGCTCAAATATGTAGATTCAAGTGGACATTCAACCTAAAGGTGCGATTAAATTGATCTTCGGAAGCGTGTCACACGTTGTGCGCACCTAGCAAAAATTGATTGATCGCATATTTCACATGAGGAGAAAGTTTTGGTGTGACATTTTCGTGCTCCTACGTGGAACTGCTCGTAGGGATTTCTTGTGGAATCCGCCATCGAGCCTCGCCTTTCTACCCGACATCGCATCGCTCCCTGCCACACCCGACAAAGCAATCACTCGTGTGACTCGAACGGATGTCGCAAAATTTCCCGGACGGTCAAATCACGCAGTACGCCCTGAGGACGGGCGAACGGGTTCGATCCACTATAACCGGTCTACATTGCACCGTGTCGCACCGTCGCCCAGGTGTCCACGGGGCAGCAATCGTCATGGATGCAGCAATCGGTTAAGAAGCCAGTGCGCGCGATGGAGGCGTTATTTCGTCGTGCGGCCGATGCAGATGGCATGCAACGATGAACCTCGGGCAAAGTCGTTCCGTTCGCGCTTGACCATGTACAAGCAGCCCGTACAACACTTCGGGCCCCGGAAAGGAGTGGACCAACGAAACGATGCACCATAATTCAACGCGCTTGGCAAGCTCCAATTAATCAATAACTGAAGAATAATCAAGAAATGTTCAAATCGTTTAAAAAATTACACCCCACCCCGCACTACCGACCCAGCCTCAGCGGGCGCGGTGCAGCAAGTGAGAACCGTTCCGCGCACCTCGGCAGCTTCTGTCCGGACGCGGTGGCGGAAAACGCACCGAAGGCTGAGCGCACGAACGGCTGCACTTTCCGCGGCACATGCTGGAGAGCCTGGTTCCAGAAGATTCATTTTGGCCAATCGTGTACGTGCTCGTCCACTCGGTCCACCGGGTTCACCGGTGTGTGAGTGATGCGCGACGGGATATCCGGATCGGGTCTCCGGAGCGGGCAAACACACACACACAGGGGGTGTCACAGAGAGGGGGAGGGGGGAGGTAATTTATGGGCCCAACCTTTTGCACATTTAATAACTCTTTTTTACATCCACTTTTTCCACTCCCAGGTTCCTTCCTTTCTCCCAAAGGGGTTGGTGCTGCTGCTGATGGGTCCATTTCTTCATCACTTCTACACAAACCCCCGACGTGGCCTGGAACGAACCGGACCGGTCGATCTCCCCCGGCTGGCGCTGCTCACTAGTTTTCTTTTCTTCAAGGAACAGGCCGTGAGCAAACGGAACGTAACTGATGGGCAGCTCAGTGCGAGCTGATTTCCGGAAAATGAAGCCTAATAAATCAACATCAATGCTGCATCGTGCAGCGCCGGAGATTTGCTGCCCCGTCGGCTAAGGTTTCCGTGTGATCGCACTGACACACAGCCACACATACATACACGTACACACGGACGCTACCCATCCCTCTTTCGATATCGGATCCGGTAAACGTAATATTTGCCTCACCGTTTTTGCACGCAGCCCCAGGTTGGCGATTGGGTTTTCATTGACAAACCGATACGGTGTGGAAATAACGTGCAGCAGAGGTGCACGAGGTTTGAAATATGATCACGGTAAAAGGCTGTTTAGCGGTTCTTTAACGGATGGGAAGCAATATCCACCAGCAGAAATACAACTTTACAACATTTTGTTTCAATTTTTTATTGTTTCGTTAAAAATTAATCAAAGCAAACTTTTTTCTCTAATAAATTTTTAATTTACCAGGAATAATATTTACTTGTGTTTTTCTTGTTGATTTTTTTAATGTTATGCAGTTCACATCCACATTTTGAGATAAATATTCTATTTGTACAACTATTTTGATCCGAAGTATTTCAATATTTCGTAATTCTACAATTCATCATTGTTCACGAGTTAACAACATCAAAATTGAGTTTTATATTCATCTTGAGATTAAGAATGATCAAAATACTAAACATATTAAAAATATATTTTCATTTACTTTGAAAAAAGTTTGATAATTATTTAAAATAAGCCACAGTTTAGTTATTCTCATGCAAAAAAACGAAATGTCATGAAAAAGTCAACAAAATTTCTTATAGGCAGACATATGAATAAATTATTTAATTAATTTACTATAATTTCTTGTGGCACTTATAGTTTTGTGAAACAAATTAAAATACAATTATATGTTCTTTGAAATTTTGTAAGATCTCTTACATCTTTACGTATGAAATGATTTCTATTTTTCATCCATGAGCTATAAAATAACAAGTTTTCTTATCCGGTACGATGTGATGAGTCTTGTTCGAAAAGAAACGATTCTTTTCTCATCATTTTGAAAGATTTACTTCAAACATACATTGATCCTCTCCCCATAAAAGAGAGACGCCATCAAATCGTTAAACCTTAACACGAGCTACTTGTCGCGTGCTTTGGACATTAGAAAACAATTAAGCAAACTTCAAAGCAACCGATCGAAGCACCATAAATCTTGCTCTTTTACGAGCGATTCGTAAAGCCGTATCGTCTCCGGATTGTTTTCGTTCGCCGCACGCATTCTCCATCTTTAATATCGTGAATGAAAGGTAAAACTCACCGGCTGAACGCACCAACCAAATCCAATACCGTTCCCAAAAGCTCTTCCGCCTGGGGGCCAGTACATCATCGATAATGAAGTTCCAATAAATTACGATCGGACCAAATTTGTAACCGCTGTATATTTGTTTTTTTTTTTTTCAACGCCACTCTACCATCAACACCGCGGCATGCGTGCCTTTTGCGACTTTGCTTGTGGTAATGGCAACGGTAACGTCACCTGACATGCAAAATCCCACCACACCGGTATCATTCAAAATCCGGCAATCGTTGCTGTTCGTTCGATTGTTTCCTGTCCCGGAGAGCTTGAAGGATTCATGACGGGCACGACCGAAGCAGCCCTCTCCCCTCACCGGTCCAAATCGATCGTAGCGAACCCAAAAATGGCGGTTCGATAGAAGCCCCTCCGGAGACCGACCGACCAAGGCGACGCGGTCCATCTTAGGTTTCAGTAAAGTTTTATCTGAAAGCAATAAATTGCGTCCGGGCTGGTGACAAAACCGAACAAGCCAAATCAAGCCAATGCAAGGGACAACAGAAAAAGCACATCCCGTGCTGTCAGTGTCTCACGGCCTGTCGATGGTGATCATCATAAACATATCACTGCGCGGAGTGTTTCCGAATGTGTTTCTGTTTTCGCTTTGTGTGTGTTTTGTTTGATGGTTTGCTTCCTCGACGACGTGTCGGTCGGTTGACTTATCGATCAGTTTCTTCGCTTCGATCACCGTGAAGTATGCGAGGAAGCAAACAGTATGAAGTTCAACAGTTTCTGTGAAGCATTGGGGCATATATTATACTAAAACATCGAATTAAAAAAAACTTGCCAAAAATAAATATAAAAATTAAATAAATATAAAAATAAATATTTTGTAGAATCATTCAAAACTGAATCTTACATGTATGAAAATAACAAATAAGTAAAGTAAGGAAAAAACTGTTTAATAACCTCCATACGCCACCATCCTGACACGATGGATGGATAAAAAGCATTAAAATAATATGTTGCACCGAGATTTATGGCCAGGATGCGTCCCCGTGTACCCACCGCCGTTCTCCTAATTAGAACCCTCTCGAGACAATCAAGTTGTCATAAATATCCGTTCTGCCGGTGCCGTCCTGCTTCCTCCTTCCCACGCGAGCTGCTCGTTCGATGACTATCTCTCATGCTGGAAGTGTCTCATCGGTGTTGTCGCTGTACGTCGTCAACATCACCGCGTCCACCACCACCACCAAGGTTCGCTTCAAATTTCGTTAAACAACAGGAATCTTATCGAAACCAATAAATTTACAGTTTCGTTTCCATTCCTTTCACCATTCCTGGCCATTTCACCAAGTTTCGGCCATGTCCACTTACAATCCCTCCCCTCACCCTACACGCAAGGCGATTGGAAGAAAAACTCAATACCGGTTTCTAATGTTTACATTTAAATCCTTATCACCGTTGAGAGTGATTAAAATTTAGACTAGTTTGCTGTTTTTTTATTTTTATTTTATTTTATTTTTTGTTGCATGCAATAGGTTTTTATAAAAAAATAGGTGGTTTTAAATGGTTTTTTATGGATTATTTTCATTGCGAAACGGTCAGTTCTGTTTGAATCAGAAAAAAATCAGAATTATATTTTTCAATGCTTCCGTCTTTTCACGGCGAGTCACTATTAAAACAATAAAAACCATCTGTTCGTGATATTGGCTTGTCACAAGCGGCATCCTTCCGCCCGTGCCTAAGCTAAAGGCAATTAAACGTCCCTAGGCGTCACATACATCACATCACCGTCGTGTACATGCGGCCATCTGCGAATGATGACCTTCTCGCCTATGACCAGACCACATTTTCTCCACACCGTTCGATTTCTTTCGCTTGCCTACCCATCACATCACGTCATCTCATGCGACTTGCACCGAGTGTGTGTGTATATTCGTGGGGTCCGTCTATGGGTCGAACGATCCGGTTGAGCGATGGGTTGCAAAAGGCAGCACGCAGCGTTGGAAGGGATGAATTTAATTAGCATGAAGCAATAAATTTGTGTGGTGCAATCTATTTCGATCGTGATAAAAATCATAAATCCTTCAAAACAGTAGGACCAAAACTTTGGCCGTTCAAACGTAAGGGAAAAATGTGTTTGTGTATGTGTGTGTGTGTGTGTTTTTTTAAATTGTACAACACACCTCGTTTTCTTGATGATCCAGCAAAATGCGGCATCATATCCTAAGCCTTTTCAGTTTTTCTGTACGTCCCGGTTGTGTTCCACACTCCACAAATCAAAGGATTTGGTATAGATTTTTAATAAATGTATACCAAACAATCCGAGCGGGATCTAATCGTATTATAAACATTTTCTGTCAAACCTTCTTTCACAGCTTTCCCCACTGCTACAAAAAATACGCGTGGGACAGGATAATAAGACCGAAAGGTAATAACTCTTCAACCAATCATTCCACAATTCCAGCCATGGCTCTTCTGCCAGTTGCACGTTTAGGGACGATTTTCTACGGTGCTTGCTTTCCGTGCGGGTAAAAAGATATGAGAGAACGGACGGTGATAATTATGAAAGGACATGCACGCCGCACAACAACCCGTCAGACGGCGTGAGGAGACGAAATGGAAGCTTGGGACTCTCACGGGACGTACCATCCCCCGGCGCGTCGAGACGGAAATAAAAAGCTGATTGAATCGTGATTTATGAGATGTTTTGTTACATAAGTAATAATTTATAGATTAAAATTATGAGCACCGAGGTACCGGTACGGAGGCCCGTCCGACCCACGGGAGACCGAGCTTTGTGTTCGACGCACCATCAGGAAGCGTTACGGATGCATCAACACATTTCCAGCTGCCACGGTGCTCGGTGTTGGGCCGCAAACTTAAATTGCACGCGCGTCGCGAAGGCGGTTTTCGTGAGGCGCAAACTCACAGCACAGTAGACAATAAACCTTCCCGGGTATCCTTTACTCCAACTTCTTCAGCTTACTGCACGACACACCCTGGCCCACTTGTAAACAGAAACCGGGGTGGCGTTTATTAATTTTATTAAACACATAAATCGTAAAAATGTGCGCTCTAGTTGGTGCGCTAGGCCCCCTAGCAGTGTTGATGCTTGGCTGTTTGGCAGTGTCGGTGAGCGTCAACGTTGTCCATGGTCGTAGAAGGGTAAAAAAATAGTCGAAATAAAAAAATCAACGGGTTACACATATTTCCGTGTATCTTACTAGCAAGAAAAAACGAATTTTCGGAGACCATTTAATTTTAGATAACATTGTTTGTTTTTAAATCATTTTATTTTTAATAGTTATTCTAGTTATGAAATTATATTCTCGTTCTGTTTACATTCTAGTTAAAGTCGATACTTGATTCCAAAAATTATATTTTTTATTTCGAATAATAATTATTATTTTATTTTATTAATTATTTTATTATTTCGAACAACCTGACCGTATTGCATGATTCCCAATGTTTTTTGGTTTGTTTTGATGATATATGCCCCTTAAGCACAAAGCATTTTTAAATTTAGGATGCTTTGATCAAATTAATTTGGAGTTGCTAACACTTGAATCCTTTTAAAACAAAACTGAAAAAACATTAAACGAACGATTTCCATTCATTGACACCATAAGCAATATATTTATCACTTTGTCATGCAATTTATATTGCTGATTTAAATATAATTTTCATATTGAACCATAATGATAGTTTAATAAACAAAAGATATGAATTAAGAAAAGTTAAAATCCAGTTTAAATACTTATCTATTAGATCTTTTCATTCTGCTTAGTTCTTATAGTGTTTTTTAATAAACAAAGAATGCTTTATTTGATAAAGGCTCTGTGGCTCGATAAAGAAATTCTATGCATGTCTTACAAAATACTGCTTTTTATAAGTGTGTTACAAAACTTCTCAGGCCTAAACCAACAAACAGCATTTTATATTGTTACGATGTATTAAAATTGATTGAATAAATAGGCAAAATTTACATAAAGTCATTAGATGTTACAAATAAAAATAAGAAAACCACAACAAGCACCACAATAGCAAATAATGTATGTACAATAAAGTAAAAGAAAAGAGACTTTAAAAACTAAAGTCATCTTGCAAGGGCTTCAATAAGTCATACACAATAATTTACTCTAAAAGGATATGGATTGAGGAATAAATACCCACTGGATTAACTCCGATCAGAACAATACAATTACCTTCATGACCTAAAAACAAAAACGAGTATCTTCCATATTCGCTGTGATTATTAGGAACTGTCTCAAGATTTTATATCTCACTTAAATTTTGCTAAGCTTTGGAGCAGAGGTCTTTTATTCTTATTTAACATATTAAACATGGTCCATGTAAAACTGTCATTTCATTAACTAATGGAGCGATCGATTGCAAGCTGACCCTTCAGCGAAGGTGCATGTTCATATCGGTTCAACAAATACCGCCAAGTATTTAACTAGCCGCAATGTCATTGGTGTTCAATCGCTGATAATCGAGTGATAAATATCGCTGTTGGTAGTGTAGAAAAATGTGCTTAAATTTAATTTCTCGCTCAAGCTACGCCAGGCGCACCATTGCCTGCTTCCCGGCAGGCTGTAAGGTTACTCCGCGGAATATCACACCCTTACGGGAAACTGTGACAATGATACACGCCGGTAAGCGGCTCGGTCGGAAAGGACGCGTTTTTTTTCAAGTTGCCGCCGCATGAGTAAGTACATTTTCAACGACGTACAGCAACAACAAACAACTTGTGGAGCAAAATTATACCCATTTATGATCGCTAAGTATTTGCGCGTGCACCTCCGAGGTGCAACAAATATGCACCTTTTGCACCTTTGCGGTCTGGCCTCACTGGCGGGACGCACATAGGCACGTGCGCGGAAGAAAACCCTTTTCGCCATTCCGCTGAACCCGTGGCGATCCCGGGTACAAACCGTGAAGCCGCTTAAGGTAAACGCTTTATTTATTAGCATCATACCGCGTGTAGAGCAAATATAGCGCCTACATATTCCGGTGCGCACCATAATTATTAACACTAACGAATCAATTAATAATAACGTCTACGATTTCGATCCAGCGCATCGGCACGGCAGTATGCGGCTTGAACTAAGCAGGCGATGGCGGTGTGAAAAAGCATGAATTTCATATGTTTGAAAAATTGCCGCCCAGCCCCAGTGGGGAACGAGCATGATATTTTTAACCGATCGTTTTACCCGAAAAGGCGAGTACCGAACCGGGTGGAATTGATCTCGTTTATGGTAATAATATTACCGCTTTCTTTACATGACTTTTACACATACCTTTATCGTCGGGGTTCCAACGGTACGATGGGCGTGGCTGTTGCTTAGAACGCATCCTTAAAGCGCGGTGTTCGTTTTTAAACCGTCATATAATTATTTTTTTTAAATCACACTGTATCAACACAGATTTCACAAATTACGATGTAGTTTTTTTTTATCAACAATTATCTACACCATCGTTCCACCTTATCATACAACACCACGTTCAGATGACGTTTGATCAAAGCACGCGCATAACAGCTTCTTTACCGAGAATCGTATTTTCACCTCCACATTTCTGCGACTTTCAAAGCGAACCCAAGCGGTTCAAAATTATCGGCATCTGCAATGGAAAACACAAAAAGAAGAAAAAAATACAATTATTAGAAGGTGAACGTGGCCACCAGCAGCGAAGGGGGAAGGGAGAAAGGTCATCATTTTTTCGAACATTGTTTGACATCGTTAATGGAAATTAATTTTTGGTAATGTCAGTGCCAGTTTGCCAGATCCTGCCTGACGCCATCATGTCCAGGTCCGTGGCGGCTCGAAGACAGGAAGCACTTTTTAATGATAATTTAATTGAACGAGACCAGCGTGCTTTTTGATGCGCGTCCACGATTCGATAACTGTCAGTTTGAATGATAATTCGTCGTATGACGATCAGAGAGAGAGAGAGAGAGAGAGAGAGAAAGAGAGAGAGAGAGAGATATGCGAGCGAGCAGCGGCGGATAATGGATGCTGACCTGAAGACAAACAAGGGCGATCTGATGGATAAGACGCTAAGCAGCGGTGTTGTGATGACATTTCGGCTAGGCTCATGGCAAAAACACCATAAAATGTTATCGGAACATCGGCGAGGCAACGCACACTGCAACTTCGATAGGCCATTCCCATGGCGTCCCATTTGCATGGGCACGTGCCTATCGCTCGTTCGACGCCACGAATGGACCTGCGTTCCGTCAACGCCTGTTTCGGCATCGCCCGTGCGCTTTCGATGAGATAATTTAATTACAAATATTTAATCGTTATCACGCGGCCCATCCTATACCGAGCCACAATACCGGCATGTCCGGCGCAAGAAAACGCTAGCTTCGTGCCGTCGAAAATAATTAACGGAATTGTTTGCGAGTGGCAACGAGCACTAAAATTTGCTGTACCGTCCGCAAGTTGTGCCCAGTTTTGCCTCCAATACGCATCAAAAATTGGCACACCGCTTCTTGATGGCAAGTTGTTTCGAGCACGCAGATGGATGTAATAATGATTCGGTCGGAGAACAGCTGCAAATGCTGTGCAGTAAATAATGGTCCCGAACAATTAGAATCAACAATCGCATCTGCTGCTAATGCTCCAAAGGTACTCTGTTTTAAGTGTGAACCAACAGAATGGCTGATCTCATTAAGTAAATACGTCAAAAAATCCATAGAAATTGAGTTTAATTTTGATTATTACTTAAACTTTGATCACATGGAACTTAATGTGCATGACGATGTCGAAGTTATATAACATACCACCATTATTATCAAAATTTCATCTACAACGTGCGTATAAACAACATCTTATTTGATAGGAAACAACGCTCGGTGAACAATGCAAATTTATTATCAATATAAATTTTAAACGATATAGTATATTAACATGGTTACTAGGTTCTTTTCTGTTACATGTTTCATTTTTAAAATTCTCATGAGTAACGTATACTTCTCACACTATTCATGCTATTCTTTTCGAATTATCATGACAACAGGGTAGGTAGGATGGGTTTACAAGATGGAGTACATAACACCGTTGTAAACTGTTGCTTCAAATACCAAAATTGCCAGTGTTTGTCATGGCAACCATCAAACGATTTTATTTTTAGAAACACCTAAATTCCATATGATAAATTATGAGAGAAAAGAAATTAACCACTGACAAATTATACGGCAAAATCAATATGCTTTCAGTTATCACGCAGGACATGGTACAAACATGATCAAGATTCCTTTACAATTTTCCTGAATCCGAAAAATATGTTTTATAAATGATGTTCAGGAAAATGACTGATATGAAAAAAAAACTTCCTTCTAAATGCCGCTAAAACTAATCGTTTTTACATTAAAACGTTGATCACGGTGCCGATTACTGTCGGACAACATCTTACAAAATTAGTAAAGATTTCTTCGAGCTCCAATTTCACATGGCCACGCATACAGGAAGCTGGAAGTAAACAGGTAAATGAGAGCAACCACAGTGTCTCAGGATGCCATCATCTCAAATAGCGCCCTCGGAGCGCTGAAGCCAAGGGTAATGGAAACCGATCGGCTCGGGCCGTCGTTGCAATACGCATAGCAAGAAAATCGTCACATCAGGGTGCCCTGAAGCAATAAATTATTTTCTTATCTGAGATGATTTAGAGTGCATCCAATTATCGCAACCAGCGGTGGTTAGCTGGTGGGACGATTGTGTATGTGATGAAAGGACGGTTAATAGTGCAAGAAAATCGATACACCGGAAAGACGAAACCTATGGCATGCTGAGCTATGTAGGCACATAAATATCGGTAGGTATGGCTCGCACTGGGTTTAAATATATTACATGAATTTCCACCCGATAATCCATTTCATAAACCATTCCATCGAATCAATCTCAAGCGGGTAAAACGCGACCCATTTCGTTATTTTTGTCCCAGCTCCCAAGCCAACCGGGTGTGAGTGTGTTTAATCCTTTCCAGACGGCAAATGGAATCCATCAATATTAATAATGTTTCTCTTTTAAGCCCGAATCGCTCATCCCAAACACGGCACGCTTAGCCTTGTGCACCTTGGTTGGCCATTGTCCGAAGCAATCCCGATACGATGCTCCCAGAATCGGAACTTACACACGCTCGACGACGCGCTGGAAGGGACGTAAACGTAAAAAAAGGACATAAAAATACGGAAACCTCCACCACCGGCATGAATCAAGCGCTCGGAAAGGAGAAGAAATAGATTATGTCCGTATTGTGTGATGGTTGTATTTTTTTTTATGTCTAGCCACTACCCATGCGACCCCACTCTAACGTGTCGCATCTTATTTTGGCCAAACCATCGTCGTTACCGTTAATTTTCATATCTTCTCCTGTTTTGTTTTCCAGCTCACGCCACGTACGGGGCAGCTGTGTAGCATATGCAGCCAGGATATTTTCGAACCGGGATCGGATCTGGAGACACTTTCGGGAGACACGTGTGTGTGTGTATGTGTACATGTTCTCGAAGGATGCTGCGCCCATTTCCCGGACCGGACGCTGCCCACAAAACGGAGGGTCGGCCGCGGGTAATGTCGACAACAATTGATGTCCAACATAAAACAGCTACAAATAAAGCATAGCCCACTCACCCATTATCTCTCACACTCTCGGGTACACCCGGCTGGCCGCCAGGATAACAACAGCAGCAGCAGCAGCAGGAGCAGCAGTGTGTCCAGTTTTGCCGGTCAAATGTCGTGTCAGTGTGGGCGAAACCGTCAACCGTCGAGCGGGCCGAGCGACGGCCCGAGGACGGACGCACATACTGATTGCTTGACGGAAAGGACGGCGCACGATTCTTCCCTCCGAATGCGCCGAGAGAGAAAGATGAAAATCGTCCACCTATCTGCTGTGTTCTGTAGCATAAAAATCACCGCTATTGATTTTCCTTCCAGCCCGCTCCCACACGGCTCCATCATCAAACCACCAACTGCTCCCCCGGCTTCCTTTCCTCAACCTCGACCTCGGTGAAGTATATGTGTGCCATTGTTTTACCCATACCACCCTCACGGTTCTCGCATGCAGAGAAACCATTTCAGCACGCTCCGGGCGAGTCTTCGGCCTGGCAAAGCAAAAGTGCAGCTCCTTCCAACCAAGGATACAGTGCACGATGTGCAACCTTCCATCCTTAATGCTGTCGTCATCGTTGCATCATCGTCTCAGGCTTTGAGCAATTATTTTACGTATTTGTGTCCATGCCGGCCCTACGAAGCCTGAAACCGTTTTATCCGCTCAGCTCAATATGGCGCACATCGTACGAAAGCACGGGACAAACTCAAACCCCCGCCCCTGCCCGGGTGGGTGAGTGAGGCAGCTAACAGAAATGTCGATCACGAGTGGATAGGTTTTCCGGCGAAACGGCCGCGATAGATTCTTTATGACGATGCTCGCTTCGTGCCCGGAGATCATCACCGGGAAAAGCGTTTGCGGATGATGGTGAGTTTGTTTCTTTCACTCTTTCTCGCAATCAATATGTTATCGCTAGCATATGCGGAGTCCTTGCCGCTGTCAGTGTTTGTTACCTGCTGCTCTACTCATGGGCAGCGGCAACTTAGCGGCTGTAGGGAAAACGGTTACGCCCGAAGCGGATGGGGATGTATCTTGGCCAATAAAAATAAATGGCCACTTTTCGCCTCCTAATGAGAGTGCATTGAAGCATTTAAACGGCTGCATGAAAACGAGGGGGAAAGGGGTGGAGAGGGGAAGAGCCGAGGAAGGGGGAGTGAACAAAAAGTCGAGAAGCATGACGTCTACCGGCAGTAATACAGGAGAAATGAGGAATCGATTTTTTCCGCGCGTGATGAAAAGAGTTTTCTATTTATATTTATCTTTTTCTTCTACATCTATCTTTGTTTCATGCAATTTTTCTAAAAACTTGGAATTCAGTTTTTCAGATACAATTTGAACAGGAAAATTATATCAATATATTGTATCTTTTAATTCATTTTTGAATTCAATACTTATCGCAGTCGACATAATAATCATCGATCTACACATAATAGAATTGTTTCATTGTTGTACAAAATTTTTGCTTAAAATAAAAGCTATAGTAATTGAGAGAAGCCTTATTTGTATGTTTCTTGTTGCAATATTGTTCATATCGAAAGCACTTACATATAATTTATGTTATGAAAGGTTTTCCTCTTTTTAATTCCTAATTTAATTTTAATGTTTTAAAAGAGCTATGGAAATAAAACTCGTTAATATTTTTCCTAAAGTTCTAGTCAGAATAGGGATGATTTGAAATATGCAATCAATTCTTATATACATTAAACCAGTTTATTATGAGATATAATATTAGTTATTTGTGAGGGAACTTCGATATGCAAAATAAACTTATGTCTGTTACCGTTTGAGAGAAGTAGTTTATTGGCAATGGAAAGTTTACCATACGAATTTTGCATGTTTACTATTATACAATTAATATTAAATACATTTGTATAGATTATTTTTGGTATCATTGTGATAGAGTTTAAGCTAATCAAAAATACTATCCTTATAATCAAATATTCCTTAGTTTTTGTTTTGCATTTTTTTAAACATAAACTTATTGATAAACCATATACAAAAAAATGAAACTTTACCATAGCAATCAAATACTCAGAACAGCATAAGGTACTCCTTCAAAACATTTGCAAATTTTCATGCATATTTTTCACGATCTTCAATATTTAACCAAGAGCACGATTTCATCTATCGATTGATCTGTTTGAGCGCTACATTCACTTTCTTCCTCGTTACACGGCGTCATAATAACCTCTTTACAAACCGTTCAACCGTACGATCTCGACCATCACCGTGCTTGTCATGATCGCGATTGATCATCCACTCAATCGCGTCTTTTGTGTTTACGTTTAGGCACGCACGCTTCACAGCGAAAGGTAACCCGTGCGCTCGTACAAACACCTAGAAACATGCTCAATGCCTGCTTGCCTATTAGCCCAAATACATCCAGCTGTCTCTCTATTTTTCTCGTTCTTCGAGGCTTTGGATTTTTTTTTATAATCCGACTCCGTTAGCAGTATTGTTTCGATTAATAACCCGATGATGTTTCATAATTTGTTTCCCTGTTTCTTCCTGGTAGTCGAGTGGATCGCTGTTGGTCTCTGCACCGCTTCCTTACCGCTTCCAACCTGGTCTCAATGCTACCATGATTATGTTGTTAACAACGTAAATCAGCGTTTTTTTCATCTTCTTGAGCAACACTATCCGATATCTACGCCGTCCGTACCATTGGTGAGCATGGCACGGCACGAGAAGGCATAGACGATCTTTTGGCTACGTTTTGTAAGCTGTCCTTCATGACTCGGTCTGGTGACGAATAAATCTGATTGATTGATCTCCGTCGGGATGCCCGTGTCTACGGCTTGAAGTGAGGTTTGGGTTTGGCTTGATGCACCGTGCAATACTTTTACACCTTGCCGTTTGCCACCGACGAAAGGTCTTGATGACGGTGACGAATTTCGAGCACTGCACCAAAACCCGTGGCTTGACGCGCTCGGTTCATATTTGCAACGATCCGCTGCATCATCGCATGCAGCCGGGGTTGACATTTCGCAACCAGCGACCGACAGCCCTTTTCGCGACGAGCTGACACTGACGAGATGAGTTTAGCTGTGACGAGTGCCGAGAATTTGTTGCCTGCTGTCGGGTGGCTGCTGTCGCTAACCGGCAACCCAACAGCTGCGAAATGATTAGCAACTTCAATCCCACCTACGGGCACGCTATGGGTGAAAGAATGAAAAGGCACAGCTTAGCAGTCAGTGCTTCCCGACAAGGCAGGGCACGGCATATAAAACGCCAAAACCACTAATAACAATCATTATCCACGGGCGTTTTATTGCACCGATCGTGTTGGAGGATGGCTACAAATTGGTGTCATTTAGTTGCGCGTACCATTTATTTTTGTTTCATTTCACATTGGATGCATGTGAGGAAACAAAAAAAACTGGCGATATTTATACCACCAACTAAAAGGCGCTCGGCTGTGGTGCCCTTAGCGGAGGGCCCTTTAGGTGGTGTGCACCGTGAAGCGCCGCGTGTCTGCTTTCTTCGCGCGATACAACGGCAAAGCCCGGGTCTGCTGAACGACTGACTAACGCATCGAAATGCATGACATCTCCAACAGGTTCGGATGAAGAGTCGATGGCCGTGCGACGGGGGTTTGCCAAACAAATACACACCGTCGGCCCATCGGCCGGGCAGGATGGTGTTGCCTAGGCCGATGCATTTCTCTCCCCAGACACCCTGACGGACGAATGCAACTGACTGAATGACTGACTGGCTTGGCTGGTTGGATGCTGCCCGGTGCAGCTGCGCTCGTTACACTAGCAGTCTACCGTTTGACGCGTCAGATAAATTTACTCCCCTTTTTGAGTGACAGCGCCAATCAGATGCGTTAATGCTGGATGTGATAATAATAATCAGCAGCAGCAGCAGCAGCATCGAAGAACACGTCGGCTGACGGCACACAATTTGCACGCCTGTTCCGTCATGCCGTTGTTTTCACTGCACCCGATGCACCCGGACCCGGCTCGGTTTGGCACGGAACCGGACTTTCGGGAGTCCCGGCCTGCTGGCCATCAGCATATGGTTGAAACACGGCGCGCACACACACACTCACACCGGGTGCGGTTTATGAGCGTCATAATCATGAAGATAATGGACAGATGGTGTGGCTATTTGTTTGGATCGCTCATTACTCATTTGGTTGCATTTGAATAAATTATAAGATCCGTGAAATTCATGCCAATCACGTGGCGTGATGGGTGAAACATTCTTTCAAGTTTCCATAAATCAATCCCCTTTATGATGGGTGGTGTTTGGTTTTCCTCGTTGATATGCCTATGTATTTCTCTTCTTCTTTCGCTTCGAATATTTTCGTGAATTGAGGCATAATGTTACTAGTGTCATTTAAATAAATTACCTAATGAGAAAAACCAATAAAGAACAGTTTTAACTCACTGTTCAAATTTGTTTATTTAAAAAAAATAACGAAATCAGAAAGAAACACATTTTTAGCCTTTTCTGAAATATTTGCAGAAAAATCATAAAAAAAACAATCTACAAACTTTAAGCACTACTACATTTTTTTCAAGCTCCATTACATTCCGAAATTTTATACTGACTCATACATAGATTTTAAATGTACAAAAAAGACTAAGATATCACCCTTATTTATGCGAACGCCCCACTCACTCGCGATCAAAACACAAAACACTTTTGGCGATCAACCCGGTGGTGATGTGTTCATTCCAACCATTTCTATACCCACTCGAACTCGACTCCCCTGTCTGTCACATGTCCTACAAGCGCGATGATCGATAAGACCTCCCCGGCGTCAATCGAAATTACAAGCAAACAACCAAATCATCGCACACGATCGCACGAACGTGGTTCGGGAAGATGTGGGACGACTTTTGTTGTGTTGTGGCCCCTTTCTGCTGGACTACGTGGACGAGTCCACTATCGCGAAATGAAATCTACCGCCGCAGAGCTATGCTTTTGCTTTCAGCAGCAAACCAACCCGAGTGAACCACATCACCCGGCTCGCTCGAATTACAGCAAATGCTACGGCGGTACCAACCGAGCCGATCTTGGTGTGATGTGATGATCTGGTGCGCTATAAATATGAAATCTGGCATTCTAGCTCACTTTTGTCAATCTAATGGGGACTATGCGATGAAAATTTTTGAAGAAAGAAATTACTCACACGCACACCCCACGTGACGTGACTTTTTCCGCCCGAAAACACCGACGACACGACCGAATCTGATTCCTGATCCACTGTCCGCTGCCCGCCGCCCGCGAAACGATGATGAAGACATATCGCGCCGCAATTCATCTCCATAATTCACATCCGATCGTGACAGTTCAGCCGTTCACTTTCCCGTCACCACGCTGGCGTTCCATCGGAAACGGCGGGAAACGGCGACGAGGCGCAATGGATGGTGGTTGACATTTTTCGGGGTACTATTTTTGGAATGATTATCGATGCTTTTGGCGATGGCCACGAGGGAAAGACGGCTCTTCAAACAATTTTTAAACCAAAATTTCTTTTCTTTTTTTCTTTCATTTTAATATGAACTTCTGTTGTTGAATGCATAATTTAACACGGTCTGTTTAGCGGCAATACGCATTAAAAATCTCTTCACTGTCGTCTATAAATCATGTAACCTCGTCTCCTCGACAGAGGCATCTGCGAACATTGCGAACCTGTTAGCCTAAACCCACCGCCTCTTGCGCGTCCAAACTCAACTGTCCGCAAAGGGAAGCATTGACTTGGACGCCTGCACAGGTTTTTTTTTCAACGGTGGAGCTCGCAATTAAAATAACATACAAATTTGTAAGCAACTTCTTTGATTAGATGATGATCCTGTTCTGCCTGGTTCTGGTTTGATGCCAAAGGGTCCCTGCGGTTCCGAGACTCCACCGAGAAGCCCCAGAGTAAGCAAGCGAGCGAAAGAAAATGAAATTTATTCGTCAACCGTTTTTCTTGAGACCTTGATCTTCGCGATGACGCTCCATAGATCATGCCGAAAGAATTGTTCCCCCCGCTGTTTCACGATCCTTTGTCCGGCGGTGCTGCACCGCTAGAAAACATAACAAAAAATGCCGTGCGACAAACATGCGTCGCCAGCGCAGGGACAACTCGGCAGTTTCGGCCGCGTCAGTCGGTAGCCAGGCAAATCCGTCGTTGGAGAAGATTAATTTATCGCTGACGGTGATGAATAAATGACCCTCAAATTTTGATGATCTCTTAAACGGATCGACGCCATTTAAAGGTGGTGTCGCTTCACGAGTTCACGAAACGTCCACCCACTCCCACGCTGGTTCCATTTTTGTCGCGTGTTTGATTTGATGTTTCATATACATTCATAAACATTCCTAACCGTTTTGCAATTGGAAACTTTATTTTAGTCCCACCAAGCTCCACTCTGTTTTTCTCTCGAACGTGTTAGAACATACACTTTTATCAATCGCGCTGCCGACTTAATTTACACCGACATGCGCTATGAAAACAATTTACCATTGCAATATGATCACAGTGTGTGCGTGTGTGTGTGTTTCGCGCAAAATAACGTGTGTCCGATAAACGAACGCCTTTATGCGGAGCGAACCCAAACTTTGATGCAGACACGACCTGACAGGAACAATCTTCTGGAGACTCCCGAAACGGTACGAGTTTGCTGGTAGCACCGACTCCTCCCGAAAGACGGAACAGAAGTCTGTGCGGCATGCAAAGAGACATGAGACGATCAAAGTAAAAATTCCTTTCTGACACAAAACACAGACACACACGCACACTCCGAAAAGCGGGCGCACGCGAACGATGCGTTATGCAAAAATATGCTTCGCACACCGAGATGACTGATGCGTTTGCACACTTCAACCCGCGTCTGCGATCGTGTGTGCGGCTGGTGTGAACGAAAGGTATTTGTGAAATTCGCTAATTGCGTATTGCGATTCGGCTGTCTCCTGTCGGAGATGGTAAATTAATCTTGTGGACAACCAACCAACCGGCCGGCTTCTGTGATCATGCACCAGAGCCCGTCTCAGCTGCTACCACCTCACCATCGTCGCCCACTTTCATCTCGTTGCCGCTAGCATGATCGTTGTCAGCAGACCTACCGAGCGGTATGGCGGGCAGACTCAAATATCAACTCGACGATCAACGGCCCACCACCGATCAGCTGGTTATTCGTACCAACTAATCTACGACTTAATAGAACGTAACGGATAAGGGTAATTTTCGCGGATACTAATGCGTCTTTACCGGTAGCGGATGTGTTTAGTTTGCGATTCATCACGATGGTGGTGTGTGGAGTAACAACTCATACACGGATATTCTATTGATGATTTCATCCATGCTTGCGCTTAGTTGTGATGCTGGTTTGAGAAGAAAATTGCATTAAGAAAATGTTATAAGGTGTGTAAAATACCAATCCAAAACAAGTAACATTGGCTCTTACTACTTCAAGAGAAAACTATTCTAGTCATCATAATGACTAATCAACTCTGTCATGCGAATAATTGATATTGTTTTGTAATTATGTTTTTTCTATGATCAAAAATCCGAGTTAATAAAACAATGATATGAATAATAAAAATAATAAAAATAAATCAATAGAGAATAAACGCTACAAACGAAACAATCCAAAAAATATTAGGCTCGTTAAGCCAGTATTTTAAAATACATGTTAAAATAACAATAAAAACCAAGGAAAATATTAAATATGGTTTTTTCAACTGATCTGTTGAGTAAAATCAAAATTATACTCAACAAATTTACTGTTCATAATTTATTTATTGATATATTTGATTGGTATTTCTCGATCACCTCAACGGCTTTTTTAAAACAAAGAATTTCTTTCCATTCGAAATTCACGCAGAACAGAAATATTGATGATTTATTTCACAACATTGTATTCAAAAGTTGTATTACCTTTTCTTGATTTCATTTTTTAACCATTTTTTCTCTTCATGAGTGCAGAATCTATTTTAAACAATATTTTTAAAATCACATCCATCTTCTCATTATGATGATGTTATCGCTGATCATTAACTTATCAGCGAAGCATCATAATTTAACTTCAACCTAACAACACCACGTCACCACAGGAACACACATCCTAAGTCAAATAGCAACCATTATGAGCTTTAAATCATTTGCAATCAGCAGCCTACTTGTCAATACGACAAAACAACTGCTCGACTGCAGCTTATTGTCACTGTGCTGCACATCGCAATCCACCACGATCCGGACGAGACTGATTAGTTTGATGACAAAAATCCCACAACCGTCTCTTGATTAATGACAACTGTCAACGAATCATTCGGAAAAAGCAACGTGTGCGAAGTGGGCAAAACCACGTCAAATTTTTCCCTTCACATGCACACGCAAATACACACAACCCACAACATACTCAACCCCAGCAAATTCGACAGCGGATTTGCACTGATCGATACGTGGCGAGCCGATTAAACATTAACATTACCCACTGGTTCGTTGTTGGTGGGCACAACGATTCCAGGGGCAGCTGATCATTTTTAGAACACACACACACACACACACGCGCGCACGCAACGCTGTAAAGTATGTGAACGTTGCGGTGGGTGGTGCGACTGGGTGTGGGGTCTATGCGAATGCGAGACACACCGTTATGAGCGACATGAACGATGCCACCGTTGACAACAGTACCGAATGACAATATGTCAGTATGAATCGTAAATCGTAAGTCATTTATTTCTCCATTTAGCACCACCAGTGCAGTAGAAGAACGGTTCGGGAGGAAATGGGCACATTCGCATTTTTACTCCCTTCCGGGGACATACACGCCAAACAAAGTTGACGCAGGCGGAAAATGCCCAGAATGCCCGTTGCTGGAGGGCTGGAGGATGCTAGGGTGGCATGTGCGTACAACGCTGTGTAATATGCATTTTATGATGTGCGAAATGTCGAATTGCGTTCGCAATTGATGGAAATGTGTGCTCTCCCCTGCTTTTACGGCTCACGTACAAACACACATAAACACATACACGCGGCTACACAATTCACGATCAATGACCCGTTAGCAGTGGGTCGTCGGGGAAAAACTACCACCGAACGGTTTCACGACATCAAGCTTTGTTTGGAAATTGATTTGCAAGTCGTCGGAGCCGTTATCATAAATTGGCACTAAACTTTAGTCTCGCCAGGCAAACGGCTCCGACACGATTAGTTGCTCATATTGCACACCGGTCCGTTTCGTCCTTCCCTCCCCTCCCCCTCCCATGCGAACATCGTCACCTCGAAACAAGGTAAAAAAGAAAATCCATAAAATAACTTCCCCACTCGCGAACACAGGGCAGAGCGACAATCAGTCAAAGTGAGAAATTTTCCTTTCTGGCGGTGGCGGCGCCAGCGGGAAACGCCACTGTCGCTTTCCATTTCAGCCCCTAGCACCCACCTGCGCCGGTGGGCGGCGCGGGAGAAGCCGAAATATCAACATCAAACAAATGCTTCACAGACATGCACTAACCATATTTGCCTAGCCGAGCCTCACACCCTAGCGAGCAGCCGCGATAATCGGGCTTTCAAGTTTTTCTCGAAACGAAACAAACGAAACCATTAAACGTGGATACTTTGCACGTCGATTTTGTGTGTGTGTGTGTGTTTTTTTTTGGTTTGTTATACCAATATTTCTTTTTTGGACCGGTCGCGTTGCTCGAACAAATTTTCCTCGTGCTTTGGTAACGCTTGATTCATGTGTGCTCACAAGAAGCATGCTGAAAGGAGTTTGATGTTTATGGATCGATTTCGGTGTGTTTCATGCATATATTTAGTCTATCAAGTGTCGTTACCTTTATGTCGTAGCAAAGTTTGCACTATTGATTCCCTGGATTGAATGCGCTATAATTCATTACAAACTCTACATCATTTCACGTACCAAAGTGAGTTTGTTATTTGCATATAGTTTAAGTTTTTTATATTAATTCTTGTTTCTTTATACTGTCGTTCTTAATGAAGTAAAAAATTTTTTTTAAATTACTTAGTAGTATTTAAGCACCGAAGTTCGCATACATCTAGACAAAGTAGCAAAAATACGCAAATACATAAAAAATGTCTTCTTTCGTTTCTATTTTTCTAAAGTTTTTTATATTATTTTGATCTCTTTGTTTTACATCGTTTCACTTGTTTACTAATTAAATAAAATTTCATTCAACGACATCCCACGATGAACTGAAACGCAATTGTTCTTTGTTGAGTTCAACGTCCAGTCAAGCCCGTACTCTGCCCGAAGCCGCCCGGAACATTCCAAAGCGCTCGGCTAATACCGTCAGCCAACCGTTCCATCACATCGATGCCAATGAATTCGTTAGCGCGTCTGTCACATTTCGGTGTGTCAACGGAAGTGCATCTAGTGGTGTTGTCACCGTCGGGGCAATGTTTGCCGAAGAACAAGATGTTCGAAAATTTACCTCTCACCCCGATTGCGCCACGTGCTAGGTGCTAGAATCCCGTCCGTCTATTCGCGATTGACGATTTTCTTCACATGCTCGCACGCGACGGGAGTTCAACGTACAGTGGTTGGATGTTCACTCGAGCATCGTGCAAAAGCAATCGAACTGCATGCACAAGGAACTCCGGCCGGCGTTTTCTTCGCGTACACTCCCACCCGCAATCGCGTTATTTCTGGCAAAGACTTTTCCTTCCACACTTCCACCGCACCAGCGGCCAGGGGTGGGGGGAGGGGGGGTTGGAAAAGGAGCGTTGGAAAAGAAACAACTTTCCTAACCCCGTGTAGCAAAGCAAACACACCAGAAACGCTCCCGACCACGGTACAATGTGATGAATTATCCGTTCCATGTGTTTGCAATAAATCAAATCAATCATTTCATCATCCTCACAAGACTCAAACTCGCACTCGGAGCGCTCGAACGCACAGCGCACAGCGTTGGGGATTTGTGTTGCGTTGAAATAATTTTCACGTGCCATCCGTCAGTCGCTGGCACATGCAGCCAGGCGGCTGCTTCGCTACCGTGACGTGGTGATGGGCGTCTTTCGTCAGCGGTGGCGAGTTTGTTCACATAAAAACCGCGGCGTGTGCACGGAAAACAAAATTTAGATCGCGAAAAAGGGGAGTGTTAAGAAAATATCTGCAAAAAAGTTGCAAAAAGTACATGAAACGGCAAACATTCTACATCCAAACTCGAGTTTTTTTTTGTGTGCGTGAGTGAACAGAGGTGTTCATCTCCAGAGGGCAGTATATTTCATCTCCATTAGAATGTCGCCGTCTAACCTGTCAGTTAGACTCGGTTCGACGGTTCGATACAGTTTTCGGCACGCTCGCGTCTTCCGACAATCAAACCCTAAACAATGCCAACTTCACCCGTAGCATTCGTAAATAAATCATCCACGTATTGACAGTTCAATTAATAAAACATTCATTCTTTTATCTGCAACACTAGCGTGGGGAAAAGGTTGGGAGGGCGCTTTCCACCGCACCCACCTCGTCTAACCCATTCGTCAAAGATCGTGCTATCTCTTGGCGTCGTGAATAAGCGTTAGGATTAGCGGCGTAAGCAGCGGAAAAGAAACATCTCCTCCCCCGTGGCCCTGCCCCATGGCCCTTCCCCGCAACCATCGGCTTTTCGGATGCCTTCTATCACTCTGTTCGATCACGCAGCTGTCTATTCGGTTGATCCTTACCGACTGATGAAAAGAACGAACACGGTGCCGTTCTGGGCTCACGACGACCGCGTCGACGACGGCGACTATGACGACCACGAGACAAGATGATGAGGACGATAATGATGGAAACGATGATGGAAACTCCTAAACAAAACGCGCCCCACAAAAAAAAAACCCACCCACCCTGCACTCGAGTCAAGACGACGGCGAGACGCGCCTTCGAAAACCCCTTCACCCAAGCGGATTGATGTTTGATGGAGAGCCATCCTTCCCCACCGAAGTGCCTGCTCCAACACAACCCACCCGAAATGGCTCTCTATCTTCATCACAATCATAATCAACTCGCCCGTGTGCGCCTTCCGATATCGATCCGACTGCCCGGGACGGGAGCGGCGCTCGTCGCTTCTTCAAACGTCCCGGACGCAAACGCACAACCCGGCACGCGTAGGGCACGGAATCGCCAAATCCTTATCAACCAGTCCAGTCACAGAACACTTTTCCGCGTCAGAAATCATTCGAGCTGATCCGAGACGGACCGTTCCGTTCCCTGTTGCCGTTGCCGGCGAAGGCATGCTGAAGATGATGATGATGCGCGCCGTTGGAAACTATCGAACTTGACAAAACGAATCAATCAATTCTCTGAATGGACATTCGAAATCGAACGGGGTGCAAGATAGATGAGGGATCGGTGGGTGCACTGGGAGACAAGAAAGAGCTGAAACAAAAAAAACACTGACTCTCGGACGAAAAACCGCTTCAGCATCAGATGGATTGATTCGTCTAAATGGATGGATGGATGGATCACAAGACAGCGGACGTCCAGCTTCGCCCCGGCGAGTCTATCGGGTCCGGGTTTTGATGTCAGCTCGAGTGAACGATGATGACGGGGCATGTTTCCGCTGTTCTTGTGAGCATCTTCGGGACGCAAGCGTGGAAGGGGTAACATATTTTTCATGCGACAGTTAACGGTGCTACCACCGACCAGTTTCACACGGGAAAGAAAGATCGCCAATTTGTCTGGTTTGTCAACTTGTGCGTTGTTGGAAATCGAAATTAAATTTCCTTCCAAAAATGCAAATTCGTTTAAAATGTTACCGATCCGAAAACGTAACTTATTGTATCAGCATAACTTCACATGTCCAAAACAATTTAAAACGGATTTAATATTTTCTATTAATTTAATTATTCATTTACTAAAGATAATGTGCTCGATTGTTTGAATATTTGTGATTTTTGACACATTTTGAGGAGTTTACTAATTACTGATTTATATTATAATTTTTCTCCACTATGGCTCAAATAACAAATTCTCTATTTCAATTTGCTTGTTGCAAAGTTTCTTTAAACCTCTTGCTACCTTCTTATCCGGGCAATCAAGCGTTAAGACTTGTTGCTTACAATAACGAAAACCATAACCCAAAAAAATGATACAAGAAAAGCATTGCTGACATAGACAATGAAAAAAAAATAGTGTGAAAAAATACTTTTACCTTTTTTGCAACAGAAATACAAAACCAACTAAAACAAATTTCCGAGTATGTTACTTGTACCAAAATCTATCAAATTGTATCGACGCTGTGATATTTTGACATTTTAACAATGCTATCACTCTGTTACATCCAACTTAAAGCTGCTTTCACATCATTTTTAATTACCTTCACTTATCAAAATGTAAATCGAACCAAACCGTTTAGCAAAACAGAAAGCAAATTGTCCCTTTTCAGCTCACTGTTACCCAAAACCTGGGACACGGCACAAAGGTTCCCGGCAGGTAAAGGTTCCCAGTAATCGAGCAGAGTGATTACCGATTGGTAAACGGAACGCATCAATAAAATGCAATCCATGAAGTGCAGCAATTTGATTATGTGGTAAACGCACGCAACTGATGGACGCTGCTGCACTTGCCAACGGTCGTGATCACCGTGATTTGCCATTATCTGCATATACATATAATAATTTACAAACACACACGCACACCAACGGCAACGGTGCGACTGTACGGTGCAACCTAATCTCGTCGCACACCATCACGCAAGCACACGTAGTGCACGGTTTCGCCTTGCACGCATTTAGGTGCATCCATTCGTCTGTCAATAAATATTGCTGGACGAGGCGGGAAGCGGCCTTCGTCTATAGCCTACGAGGCTTACGGGAGAGGAGCCAGTCCCGGGGAAGGTTCTGGCAGACCTGGCACCGGCTGATGTGAGTGATTAGGAATTTCTGCATAGTCGGTACAATTTCTATACATAAATTATAATTACTATCATTGTGTGCCGCCGGTGGCCCGACGACGACCCAGCCAAGCAGGCTCCAGCTTTCGTTTGTGCGTTTCGGATCCAGCCAGGCTCCGATTCGAACCGATTCGAAGGACAACCGTTACCGGTCGGTGGTCGGTTGGAGCAAACGGACCCGCCCGGGCTCTGGTATCCTAACCTAGCCGGGCTTGGCCGAATGGTTGAAATCTCGTTTAATTTTCTCGAATTCAATATAAATCAAATCCAATCCGTCCAGTTGTCCATATTTTGAATTATTATGCAGCAGTGTGCAAACCAGCGCAGTGCAACACGGGCGGCAAGCCATTTCAGGCCCGTGTTCGCTCTGTTTGCGAACAGGAAGCTAAAGCTAATGTCCGTATGATCCGCCCAGCGGACGACTCTCTGCTCTGCCTGCCTGCTTTCGCCAGGCTCCGGCACCTTAGACTCCTTTTAATCCTTTTGATCTTCGCTTCACATTGACAATGATCATCGGGATACGTTCATCAGTCGCATTGTTTACGGCTATCAGTCTTATCGGCGTACTATCGTTTGGCATGAGTCCCACCGCATTGCACAACTGCTTCATCCTCGCATGTATGCCTGCATGTCCTGCCGGTTGGTAGTCAGTTTGATGGGAGATTTTCTCTTTATTAAATTGACTTCCGTTCATTGCGTTTCCCAGGCTGCTCATCCGCAGCTCCGATGCAGTTGCTGAGGAAAGGGGAAAGACGGAGGAGCGGCTCGTGCTGGTTCTTCCTTTTCGTGCTGCCTTCAACTGACTCGGTCCGGATTTATGCGACCGATAAACAATCGGCAAAGGTAATTGTTATCATAAATACGTAATAATCACTGTCATCTTCATAATTCTTTCATGCAATCGGTTCGGCTCGGTTTACCAACACACGTCACGTTTTGCATTCGAGCGTCAGCTTACTTCACATGTGACAAACCTTCCGTCAACCCCCGGCGCGAAACTGAGCCTGTCACCACGGCAGCCCATTTAATCTACTGCGGCTCGTGATTGTTTGCGGCTTATGGTGGGCCGTTGTTTTAGCACTAATCGTACCCACACACACACAGATGCATTGCAGCGCGTCAAAACAAACTAGCCGCGTACTACCAAAAACGGAACCGCACCGGAAACGCCGGGGCAAATCGATCAGGATGAGTGCATTTGGCCGGCATTTCGAACGATTCGAAAATGCACTCCGACACACGACGCCAACCGACTCACACCCGGGCGCAAAACCAACTGACCATCGGTATTGCAAATAATTATTGTAATGCATCAATCAGGGATCCGGTTGATGTAGAGATTGGTTATAAATTTACACACGCATCCCCGCCGCAGCACCCCGCAAACTTTCCGCCATGGTGCGACCGTAGAAACAACACATGCACATCAACATCGCTCCGTGTCCGTAAATCCATCCGTACGTAAAATCGGCCATCGATCTGCCGCATTTTCGGACGTGCAGGCGGACAACGCGCATGGCCAGGAGCTGGGCCGGAGTTTGAGCATTAAACTCATCCGCGCACAAATAAAACACATTTCAATTCGATCAATGCGTATAAATCTGTTTGATTAAATAATTATAACCGGGCGTTCGAACACGTTTCTGTTCAAAACCAACGTCATTCGAATCAGGCTTGGGCGTCATCTGATGACCTGATGGAATGTATGGGTGTGTGTGTGTGTGTACACGTGTGTGTGAGTGTGTGTTGAGGGGAACGAAATTACCATGATAAGCAAAGTAAATCGAAAAGGTGAGGTGATTGCATGAACGGATCTCATTATACATCAGACGTATTTTTTGTAATATTAAATTTATGACCTACGGTTGATGAGAACTAAAACGGCTTTCTTTGAGAGTTTGGAAAGGTAAATGAAATACAAACAAATACTTTCAATAAATTCCAAATTTTTTGTTAATCTAAATCATCTCTTCTATCAACATCGGTTTAAAATTATCCGCATTGCATTGTTAAACTTGATCGGTTAATTTAAAGAAATACATTAATCACATCACTGAATTTATTGACAATTTTCGTATGCAATTGTCAAACTTTTTTTCATTGATCTAATATAGCGTTGAAGTTATTACAAAATAGGTTGTTTTTATCATAACTTAGCTGCCAAATTACATTTATAAAATTTAGCATAATTGATCTGCCTATGAATGGCGGTCTTTCGTTCAAACGAAACCAAATAAACACAAGCGACATTCATCGTTTTACGCAATAGTCGAATAACGCGCACAATTCGCACAATCGTTACAATTTTCAACTCGTTTCCGTCAAGATAAGCGAACACATTTTATTGTCCACTAATCCCTGCACCAGTGTGATGACGACGGTCGTAGCAATTTCCGTTTCGCGACAAAACACAGAGCGATGTGAAAAAATGCGCACACAAATATGCAAACAAATAAAGGGAGAAATGCATAAATTGATCGATTCAGCCAATTCTACTATCGGTCAAGCCTCCCAGTGGAGGCCGCTGGAGCAGCAACAACTTTTTGATGTATTCTGACACACACGACGAATTCGGGCTTCGTTATTCCCGCTCTGTGCCTCTGTTACCCAGATCCTCGTTCACCTTTGATCGATCTGATCTTCACCCTGCCCCGCCTCCAGGCCGGCCAAACCGGGTGCCATGTCACCCAGAGAGTACACCGGGCAAAGTGACACCCCCCGGGTGCACCTCATCCTCGCTCTGCTCTGCTCTTCCCCACCTGCCGGGTGCCAAATGGTTCAGCATTTGCATGCAGTTCGATCGACAGCGAAATCAACGAGACAGCTCAAGTGCTGACGTTGATGGACGAGATTGGATTCGTGAGCGGCTGAGTAAGCAAACGTGCGGAGAAGGAGAGGGGAGCGGGCTATGGGGACAGGCAGCAAAAAAGGCAGCATTCAACTATGCACACGAATGTAGCGGCGGGAGTTGCGGTAGGAAAGAGGCCGCTTCCCTCCCACACCCACCCAGTGACCGGTGGGCGAAAAAGTGTGGAGAACCCTTATCAATCAAACAAATCATCACACGTTTGACATTTTAATGCTATTTTTACCGCTCGAGCTGCAATGCTGCGCGTGCAGAAGAAGCGGTGGTTAACGGCGGGCAGAACAGGAAGTGCTAGCATCAAATGAAAGGTTTTTTTTTATATTTTTGCCAGCTTGCATGTAGCAGGACGCTGCAATTTGTGCTGCACCGGGCCCGATTGGCAGTCGTCCACGCTCCCAGTGCTCTAAACGTCGCCAATCGACGTGACATCGACGTCAGTATGAAGCGTATGAAGCGTAGATCAGACCTCACCCAACTGTGCGGAGGGCGGGACGGGGGAAAGTAAATCGAAAGAAGATCAATGATGACGGATTGACTGTCCACCCGACCGGTACACGACCTTCTTTGCGCGATGCAGCGTTTCTTGGGGACTGTGCGAGCGGAATACCGCTGGGTAGAGTTTTGCCTTGCGACAAGCGGCTTCATTCACGTTCACCCGATGCGAAACTACTCGTCAATCAAACCAATGCAAACGAGCGTCAACTCGTTCGGTGCTGGCCGGGTGTCACCGGGTGTCCGCTACCACCGGTCCCCTCCCCTACCCACCCTCCCTCCTTCACCATACTCCATCCATGCTTAACCCTTTCCGATTCCAGACGGCAAAGGGAAGGAAAAAAAAACAACACAAATATCCGGCATCACTGCCGCAGCTGATTAAACCCGTTACGATCCCGGGGTGGCTCATTTTACACAATCCATTAATTATAGCGAAACAAAGCCAAACAACCCCTGGCAGTGGGCAGCGGAGCAACATGTGCATGCGCGAATATTTACGACCGAGTTTGGCTGCATGTTCGGTGCTGAAAACGTGCGTATGTAGAGGTTGCACCCCATTAAGGTACATTTATTGTATGAGGAAAAAATCATGACACATAAATCGACACAAAATGGATCACTATTTGAACATGTATTACATAATGTGAACGTAAATCGTTCAACAAATGTTTAAAAATATTATTTTTGATTTTTTATTCCACGAATTTCAATTTCAGCCAAAAATTTCGTCATCTCTGAGAAAACTTGTTCAAACTGAGAAAAAAGCATAAATTGTGTCAAAAGAAGTAAAAGAAAAATTACTTTTTCAAAAGTTTTTTATCTCACGTTTTTCATAATGTAAATACTGAGATTTTTTTTAAGTAAGATGTTGTACAATCAATTTTTGTCTGTTTTGTACTTCACGAGATGTTTAATTATTATTTACACAATTAAAAAGTGTAATTAAAGATAAAACTATTTTCTTTTTAATCAAATCAATTCTAACTCGTATTTATTTTTCCAATGCGCACATATTTTGTTCGTACATTGTAACAAACAAATCATCAAAATGATACAAGCTACCACTAAAATCCTTTTAACGAAGATAACATGAAAACTGCGTATTGAAAAGTGAATAAAATTACTCATTTTATTATTAATAGACCTTGAAAAATGATGTATAAGGCTTCCAAATGAAATGAGAAATAAAACTGAATAGTTCCTGTTCAGAGTCTTAATTTTGACTTTTTGTTATACATATTTCCAATCCCAGTAATGCTTTCATATAATTATGTGTACATTTTTTTAGTTTATGTTTATGCATACAATCTCTATGCCTTATCAACAAGCTTCCTAGTAGTACCCGTTAAGTCAGAATAGTCGGTAAAAGAAGCGCATTTACATCAAAACCATCCCTTGACTCAAATGCGGACGAAAATACACCTAACCACCGTACAAACACCCCTACAAAATCGCACTTTACACTTGACTCGTAAAACAGCACGCGCCGCACCGCCTCACACGGCCGAAGGTGATTTTTGGGGGTACTTATCGAAAGTGAAAACATTTCCGCTTGACAAATGATCCGGTGTTAAGTGATTTATCTCCCACGCAGTCAACCCGGAACGGTTCGATAGGTGACAGTGCGAAAGAAAGAAAAAAAAAATCAAAAACACACAAACACACGACATCAGAAGCAGGCAAGAAAAAAGGGCCTTTTTGCACGAGGAGACGCCGGCGAGAATGGTTCGAAAATTTGGGCTTTAACGGAACAGCGGCTGCGGATCGGATCGAACGCTTGCGACGCCGTGCCGTCGGTGGATATGTAAGGCAGGGGGAGCATCGTTCCATTTCCGTTCCGCGTTGATGCGTCATTACGCTATAATCCTCCCCCGGTGATTGGATGTCAGCGTGATTGACACGCGAGTCCAAAGCAAACCCTCCCCGCACGTCACGGAATATGATCGAAGCCGGTCGCATCACACGAGCGCAAACGCGACGCCAAGTTCCAGTTTCTTCCCGAAACCGGAACACCCGGGCAAGGTATGTCAAGGCGAAATACGCCCGAGATGGAATCATTAGAGCGGGGCACGTGTTTCGCATGTGTTAGTGAGCGGGTGTGTATGCGTGCAACAGTTCGCTGCATCTTACGGTGCAGTCGTCCGGAATCTTCGAAAGGGACGAACATGCCACATGGGCTGCACACTTGGCAAAACAAGATGTCAATCATGATTAAAGTTCTTGTCAACGTTCACATCAATTTTTATCCTCCCCAGGGCTGCTCCGAACCGAAACCGTGCCCGTGGATGGATGGAAATCGCATCAAATCAGGTCAAAAGGAGATTCATTGTCAGGTTGCATCACGTCACGTTGAGATTAATTGTACATTAAAATAATTTTAGATCCCAACGGCGCACGATCCCGCCAAAGGTCGCTTTTATTGACCTCGGTCAGCAACGAGATTACCTGTGCTGCACAAATAGCGTTCGACAAATGACAACACATCCATTACATTCGGCTGCGCTCCTGCTCACTCCGCTTCATTGGCCATCAAATTTCATACCAATTAACTCTCCTACCGTAAGTAGCTCCCATTTGTCCGCGCTAGAGTAAAACGGGTTGACATACGTGTCAGACGCAGGAGACACACTCGGCTCAACGCTGGGCAAGGAAGGTACAACACAACACAAAGCCAATTCTTGTTCAATCGACAGTGCACTTTTTATCCCCCGAAATCCATCGCCCATCCAGCGCATCCAGCCAACGCGGTGCATCATTATGAGCTATATTTATTACATTATCCGCTTGTTTGTGCTACCGTGACGTGAAATTAGTTTCACGCCAAGCGAGACACACAACGAAACTGACGTTTTCGGTTCCACCCGGGCCACTATCGGATGGCCGTTTCGGAGCGGTGAAAAACTATTCACTATCCGATTTTTCACCTGACCGCGTCATTCAGGTCCTCAAAAGGTGTCGCACTCTGAAAGGCATGCTTCGGTGGCAGGGTGGCGTTGGCCAACGCAAGGGGTCGAAATGGAAACTGATAGCTAGCTGGGTAAGGGCACTTGTAAGCAGTGCTTTAGGGTGCTCGGTTTGGTTTATAATGTTATCATCCTGCTTTGAAAGTGAGGTGATGAAGATGTCTCGGCAGTCACTGTGGGAAAACTAAGAACAAATCATAATTCAGTTGAATTGTTTGTCGAATGAGCAGGATTATCAAAAACATAAATAAATAAATTATTAAAACGAAACATACATTATTTGCCTTTGTTGAAAACTTTCATAACCTTTTCAAAATTGTCTACAGAAACATGCTATGACATTATTATTGCTTTCATTCTTCCGTGTTTGTTTTCATTAATCGTTTTATTTGCATCTTTGCTAGTAATTACGGGTTTATTAACTTTGTTGTTGAAGCACAAATTTGGAAAAAGTAACAATTCATACACCGGTAAATTTTTATGTTTCTGTTCCTAAGTTCTCAGATTGTTATTTTTACTTTTATTTATTGCTTTTTATTTTTATGTATTTGTTTACCAGATTGATTGCCAAACTTACATGGACCGCACATGACAATCTAAATGAAATATTTTCTTTTTCAGAAAAATACAATTTTTCAACATAATATCATTAAAATCAACTCCTATTTCTTGTCGCCCTGTACCCCAAAGTGTGCCTCAAGCTGCTTGCATCCCTCCCGAAATGCTTGATTGAATTTCACGGCACCATTTCGGGCTACTGCCAAGGCTACACCAAATCGATAAGCAGATATGCGTCGCTTCAAGCGAATCCTGACCTTCCCAAGACGTGAAAACCGGCCGGCACCAATACATACAAACAGAAGCTTCAAGACGGTTCTTTGCTCTTCATTTCTCTGTCAACGCAGATAATAACAGACTCGCATCGGTTCATCCGCCAACCTCACACTCCCACTCCGGCCTGTGGGAGGTAGTAGTAGCTTGCAGCACTTTCAATCATCAATCCTGCATCAACGTGTATTCACCGGTGCTGGCGGATCGGTGTCTACTCCAGACAAACTCACCACCAAGCAAAGCGTCCGTGCAAAGGCGTCTGCGGCTTCTTGCTCATCCATCGTCATCGATCCAACCATCTCGAAACCTCGCTCCACGGATTTCTGCTGCTGAATGAGTTCTAAACCATGGACGCATCGTTAGCAAACCGAACTACTTATATATTTACACACCTTACCCCGGACTTTCCCCGCCCCCAGGCGTCGAGCGCATATGCCGACGAGAAGTTTTATTTCACCGCAAAAGGAAAACATTTCAATCATCCTTAGATTGAGTGTGACTGACAGTTCGATATTGAGTGCAGTGCGAAAATGAAACGAACTGTGCTGGCGTCAGCCGCTGAGCCGCTGCTGCTGCCCCTTCGTGATGGGCGACGTGGGGTGACAGCGGAAAGCGGATCTTTTATGTCATCTTAGCCGGAGGGACGATGTGACGACGTTTCCGTACCGTTTGATTTTTCTTATTTTATCCCATCTCGTCTCTCTTCGGCACCGCAGCTTCCGTTACCCAAGTCCGGTGCAAAATCTTCTTAATAACCGTAATGGACATACCCGGATGAGGGGTAAACCAGGAAACCAAGCCCGCCGGAACAGGACAAGCATTAAAGCATCCACACAACCATCTTATCTGCTCACCTCGGCTAACCGTACAATTCCTTATCTATTTTTTTGGACAGCACACTCACACACTCTTGAAGGAAAAAATCGCCACCATCATCATCTGCTCCAAGCAGTGTAAAATTGCAGCATCAGCAAAGGACAATTTCATGCCACAGTTCACCTATACCCAACTCAAGCACCAATATTCTTAACGTGTTTTACCCTCTTCTAGCTAGTTCTTCATTCTGATCCACCATGTCCTTACGTTATGCAAATTACAAACTTCAGATCAACCTTTCACAGATTCGTGTCAACAAGGCTATCATCCATCCACTTTAGAGACACGAGAATGACGGTGTGCAAGGAGTGGGGTGTGGTCCGACTTTTGATTTATTGTACCATATTAGTTTTTTTAAATAAAAGACATGGAAGAGCAGTTCACGGAGGAATTGTGTGCCATTAGATAATGTTGTTAAAACCTGCATAATATACTGAAAATAAACAAAATTGAACAAAGAAATGCCACATAAAAACAACTCGTAGGTGATTATAGATTTTACATAAAACACACTATTTTTTTGTAAGATTTTGAGAACCAAGGCAATATAATAACTTCATCCTGGATTTTTGTTACTTTTGAACCAAAAAATAACCTGAATGCTTACATAAATTATGCATCTTATTTTTTACAAAAATGTGCCCACATAAGTTCATACAATTGTATACACCTTTTCACATATTTTTCATTAGTAATTAAAATTTTTCTATGTTATTTAAATGCTGTGGGATTTTTTGCTGTCATGCAAATACACACGTCTCCTTTTTATGTTAGTGGTACGTTTGAAGACAATGTGTACCGCAGCCACAAACACGCAAATACGGACACGTGCCGAAGTTTTGGTGTAAAATTCGCAACACATGTGCTACCGGAAGTAGGCACGCGTTTTCCATCTCCACAAACGCCCGAACGAACTTTACCCTTCGCGTCATAAATAATTCATTCCAAAATATGCTAAATGGGCTTCGGCAACTGGCTAGACACAAAACAAGGCACGCACCCACCCACGCACACACGCACGCGTCCGCTGCAGGACCCGCGGAAGGTAACGTCACGATGCCTTTGCCTTCGCCGTACGCCTTTGCCGGGCGTTTGCGGCCTTCGGTTTCGCGAAACTTCAACCTGTTGCACGGCGAAGGCTCTACGCACGCGACGGTGCTCGTGCTTCCAGAGAGTAGACTGCTCGCCGCTTAACACGACGCAATAAAACGCAAATTGTGGTTACAAATGGATCGACCGTCTCTTCCCGCGGTTTGACTTCGACGTTTGGATCATTGATTTCGTGCATCGGTAGAACCCATCGGAGGCAACAGTGTTTGGCAGCTTATAGCTTGCGTTTTTTTTTTACATGGCAGCTTAATAAGGTCGATGCCGTCGGACGGAGATGGATTGCCTTCCGGAAACGTGACTGCGAGCCGGTGTGTCCAGGCTGGCCAGTATCTCCAGCAAGACAGCTACGAGCCAATCATTCATACTTCCAATGCTTGACTGACAGTTGACAGTGCAGTGAATAAACTGCAGCAACTCGAAAGGGCAGTACGGCCGTAATTGGTGAGTCCGAACGAATCGAGTCGATTGCGGCTCCATCCGGATCAACTTTTCACACCTCGTAGATTCTCACTGCAGAAGAAACCAAGGCTGCTAATTCATCTCCACGTGATGAGCCGCACGCTGACTGCTGACTCGCTCTGGGAAAGCTCCCGGTTGATGGAGCAGTTGATGTGGTCCGTGGGTTTGAAAATTATTCATCCCGCGCGTTGTGCTTCATCATGCCGATCCGTCAAATCAGTTGGATGGCGTTTGACGTGTGGTGCATTTCATCGATGAAACGACCGGGCTGATCGGTCGGTTCTAATTGAGCGGAAATTATGATAAAAGTTGCAAAGTTGTTTCGTGTCTGACCAGTTTGATCAGTACAGCAATGTTCGATCGAAAAAATTGCGAACGACGTATTAGGAAGTTTTACTCATGCGTTTAAATGAAAGCAGAATAATCGTTAGGAAACAATATATATATTTAAATAGAATACTATCTCCAATAAAAATACACGTTGTTTTGATTACTCTAAGCCCATCACATTTTTAGTAGAATAAAATAATCTATTGTCAACATATAAAAAACTGTTCACTCACACCCGTTTCGAACCTCAAATCCTCTCTTGACCTTTTCCTGTCAACCTGCTTTCACCACCCCTCTACATGGCGCCAATTTTAATTCACTCAAATTAGTCCTTTCGGTCCCACTTCACCTTGAGGGCCATTGCGTCTCTCCATTATCCAATCTCAACCACACGCACACATCACGATTGTCTCTACAAATCAAAGGCACCGTCTGTTGGCTGCCGGCAGTTGCTGTCTTTGAAGAACTGCTAGTTTTGTTATTATGTTTCGGAGAAAAACTCACAGCCGCTGGGCACATCATCCTGCCGGGGCAGCCGGATTTTCCAGCCAGGTCCTGAGTGAAGCAGACCCTGGCGGGAACAGCATCGTCATCATCAGTTCCAGCAATCACGCCCCCGGCCTAATCCTCCTGACATTTTAATCCGGAAATAATAAAATAAAACGTTTGATGTTCTACTTCCACCCGGTATCACGCGCCTTGCCGCACTCATTCCATCCGTCTGGACACATGGTCAAGATGCACGACGGATGGCATTTGTATACACACGCACACACTGCTACCGGCGTCTAGTCCGTCCCGGATGTGCATCGAATATGTTCCGGACGTGAAGCACGATGAATTCCATTCCCTGAACCCCAAATCCAACATTCGGCAATAGCAAAGGAAAAGTATTCGAGGAGGCAAAGTTTTGCGACCCAAACTGTGATGGCCTGTTCGGATGCAACGCAATCCCTTCGCCTCGAAAGAAGGGATAAACAAAATGATCACCCGCAATCTTTGCTAAAACTGGTCACTCAGATTCGGACACACCTGTGCATAGATTGTCCGTGTGTTAGGATTCAACCGTCAGCTCAAAATTCATGTGATTCCTCACAATGAGACGTACAGGGGAGTGGGATGATTAATTCTCGCCAGTGAGTGACTAGATGGGTTGCGCATCAAATCGTTACGAACTGATTGCATAGATCTTCTAGAGTCAACATGCAGCGTTTCCATAATATTGCAATAATTTTTTAACAAAGACAATGAGAAAAAATCAATCTACACGTAAAACATAACCATTAAAATAAGTCTTTTTTTCATCCTTATTTTCTCTTTTCATCCATCGTTTTTTTCATCCTTTTCATATTTACACAGAATATTTCAGTAAATATTTTGAAAAAAACATCAATAAAATGAAAATCTGTCAGCATGTTATACAATAATTTAAAAGTTCACTTATTACCAGATTAGTTATATTTTGACAATTTGAATAAAAATTATACAAACATTTGTGGATTGAATCACCAATTTAAAAAAGTTAAAATAAAAAATAAATAAAATAATAACAATAAAAAAAGCTAAAAAGTGAAAGAATTTGATGCATGAAAAGAAACTTCCTAAGATTTGCTATTCTTTCAGTAATTGGAATCATTTTAAATTATTTCTTGCTCTCTTTATTACAAGCATTACATAATTAAAACTAAATAAGCATCTCGGTCTGTTGTTATTATGTAAATACGGCCACACAAATTTTAAATCATTTTAAATTTTATGAATACTTTTCTACATGTTATATGATGTAATTACCTTATAGTTAATTTATTTAAAGATAAACAAATATCATTCTATTACGAAAATTTTTCAATAAATTTCCAACAGTAGAGCACGAAAATCCCGATTCTTGTGAGCATTAAATCATTATTTAGTATGCAGTTTGACGAATGAGACACAATTGATGTCTTGCCCTTGCAACCGGTTCACCATCAGAATCAGGATAATCGATCTAATGGACAGATCCTGTACGATTATAATCGTACCATTCCCCAGCAATTAATGTTGCAGTGCTTCAAACGGACGAAACTCACGCAAGTATCCCCATGTTCAAAGCCTGGCAACCGCATAAACCTTGACCACATCGTACGTACGTTCATCTCCGTCACCTTTGACGATTCAACCGAGCCCGGACAGACACAGTGTGCACTAAAACTCACCCACAAACGTTTCAAATCAATTATGTGTCATATTCAGATTGAATTTTTATTTATTATTTTTCAGCCCTCCATACCAGTCCTGATTGCCGATAGCAGGAAAAGGCCCCCAGATCTGAGCCGACGAACACCAAACGTTGAATAATCATTCTTTCGAAACCTTATCCAGTTGTTCTTGGGGGTTTGCAGCTACCACCCGGTCCAGGGACTGATTCGTTTCCTGTCAGTCAGGCGAAGCCGCATCGACTCGTTGTTTTCCCCACTCGTGACGAGACTTGGATGAAGATCACACAGCAAGGTTGCAAAGAAGCGAAAACTTTCACATATGCAACGACCACCGACACTCCAGCCGAGGCGCCACCCGTGTTTCGACAACCGTAGCGCGTCTGAAGCTGAGTGAAGAATTGATTTGCCAAACAAACAAAATTTCTTGATGTATTATTCCAATCTGATTTCTGACATAAATCAGAATCCTTCCTATTCCACCGAGGATCGGTCGGTGGATCCGTCGACAGCGAGGACTCGTGTTGTAGTTTTTTTTTTCACTGTTTTCGTGCCATTCCTTGTGATTTTAAATACGAGCGCCCTTCACTTTTGTCTCGTTTCTGCCTTGTCGTCCCGGTCGATGCGCGCTGTTTGATAGCGCGCTCTCTGTTTTTTCCAATATCCGTTACTTTTGCTGTTTGACATATCACCTACTGACTTTGAAGCTTTTTGATAGATCCGCAGCTCATCTGTTTAGATGATTGGTTCTTTTGTCGGCGACGGGAGACATGTTTGTTTCACTTTGTAGTACCGCCACGGTGAAGATGCAGTTACCATTTTTTTTGTACACGACAGCTACATGGGATGAAAAGAGTGCACGATAGCTACCACCGATCAAATTGTCCATTGTTTATGGGCAAACTAAACAGACAAGAGGATATATTAGGTTTTCATCTATATCCAAAGAATATATTGTGCATATATGTACACGATTTTGAAAAAACTAGCACGGATATTTTTTCTTCTTTCGTACAAATTACATTATAAAGTATTTATTTCAACTAAAAAGTCATAAAACCTTATTTTTAAGGTAAATAAATGAACAGAAAAAAATTTTAAAAACAAATTAGTAGCATCGCTATGTTGAATATTTTATTTCCTTAATATAGACTTTTCACAATGAAAACTGCTTAAATTACTTATCTTCATACCATAAATGATCGTTTAACAATAATCTGCATTTAAAAATTGCCAAAATAAACTCACTCAGCTATTAAATCGACAAAACAACAAATAATGCCAACATCCTGTCCCGAAAATCCGATTCGGTCATCCTCCTCGTCGGCACTCCGGCCATCACCCTCGTATGTCACCGTCCGTTGTAGGGATTAGAAGCCGAGCACTAGCGAAAGATGTGTTCTGTGTCCACTCAAAAATTCGGTCAGCAATAGCACTCTGACATTCTTCGTCTATCCTAATAACAGACACACAAACCTCCTTTCCGGCCGCACGTTGCTTCAGATCCTAATCTTTACCCTAATTCTGGCGAAATGTGTGTTCACCTCCTTAAAACAGTCGATGCACTCAAACATGCAAAAGCATTTGTCAACCCCTTTCTGTCGTTTCGCTTTAGAGCTCGACTGGAAATACATTATTTTCCATACGTAGCTATGCCAAATTTAGGGGCAAGAGGAAGGATGTGGGAACCCTACCCTGGTGCAGCAACAAATCTTATCTCCATCAAAGCAAAAGGCTCTTAATTCGATCGGTTCTAATACGTTTTCAAATCCGTTACGTTTGATTTCAGCTCTTCAATCGTACGTTCAAGATGCAGTGGGCGCTGGAGGGAGGAAACAAGTTATGTATGTATGTGTTTTTTATCCTATTCTTGTGGAGCTCTCTACCACAACATGGTGCAGATGTTTTACCGAAGACATGACGCAGACACCGAGAACGTTTGGAGCTATCTCATCTTGACAGGACGCCTCAGCTTGATGCTTCAGGACGGCAACATGGAAGCGGGTACAATATTATGTCTCTGATGGATAATCTCTCCCACTAAAACTCTGCATGATATGGTGCACCCCAAACAGTATTCGTATTGTAGTGAGAGCATGCAATATTTGCCATTTTGAAGGATATTTAAGACCTTCCCATTGTGCTGCAGATATAGAGCATTAGGAACAGCTTTAGATAAAATATTAGTTTATCGTAATCGCCTTCACGATTATTGATGATAATGATTTTCATCAAATCGGTCTCGATAACTGACGCACCAGTCTACTTTGATCAAAGAAATTGCAGAATATATTCAACCCATTATCCATCAAGATGAATTATATTCACCTTGCTTTATCTGTAAGTAAACCAATGGTAAGGATAATCAAACCGTAGGATGCTTTGCCAATGTATGCCGAGTGTTAGTACAAACCGGATCCATTTAGTAGTATGATTGTTTGTGAAATGACGCACGAAAGGATGTAAGTTGACTGTTCCGTTATGGACGGACTGTAAAGCATTTCCTTCGTCAACCAGTGGTGCAGAGGTAAGTGCTTCCTGCTTCTTCACTACACCCTGTCTAGCAGCTAGCAGACAATTATCTAGATGTGTTTGTTCATCCGTCTCAGTACGGCGGCAAGTTGTGGTTATGTACGAAGGATATGGGCATTGTATCATGGATATGGATGGAGTAGATAGATATATTTGGAGAACGATATGAAGTTTTAACAAATGGATATATTTGTGCAACGATGCATTAGGCAATTTAAAGCTGTTTTTTGATTTCTGTCGTCTCTTCATACAAATGTTATGTTAATCGACTTAAATGCATAGCATGATATAGTCTACTTTATTGTATAATATGTATAATGCAATTCCCTCTCTTTACTTAAGTGTTTAGCACAAAGACTATCCCACTTATCAATTAGATTTTGAGTGTTTAACATTTGCGTATTATTCGATCTTTTTTCATCGAAAATTGCTTCTGATTTCTGTTGTTGTGTTTAAGTTTTAATCATAATTTCTTATTTATGGATGAGCTACTCGTATCGGCTACTGCATAGAATTGCTGAAAACAGTTATAAATTGAAACTGCAGTAGCTATTTATGTATAACATTGTCCGGCAATATCCAATATAAGACAAAATATAAATATATCAATCGATAGATATGCTAGAGGAACATCTATAAATATGATTTATCTCAATTACTTTTAATTTCGGAAATATCTGGATGAAATAATTAAATTAAAATTAGGTATAAACGTATAACATGAAGTCCAATTATATTGGATCTAGGATCTGCATGAGCAACAATAATTATGAGGTACTTTTTAATTACTTATACTTGTTTCAAATAAATTAATTTTCCTTACCTTTATCCATTTCTACGCCACCTTTCAAAGCAACAGTCAACACACGACTAAATAAAATCCAACCATATCCAGAAACGATCATAATCGAACGGCTACGCTTCGGAAGTGTTAACAGTCATCTATTCTACATAAAACTTTACAACACTAACATGGAGCGATAAAATCTAGCAAAATATTCCTGCCCACTGCAAGGTGCCGATGAAATAAAACTCGCTCGCCGCACGAATGAAACGGATCACGCCGGTTTCGCCGCACCACAGTGCGACTACGGAGGAAGAGACGGACATTTATATGCAAAGTGGAGAAGACCGACATCGCCACCGACCATAAAACGATGCCTACCGACGCCGCTAATAGGCTCAGAGCGCCGATGAAGCGCGGCGCATCGTAAAAATTTGATTTGGAAAATGAAACAAAACTTCTTAATGAAAGACGAATGGTGGGGGGGGGGGGAGGGGGATGAGGAGTACGGATAATTACGCAAGCGAGTTTGATCGCGCCAATTTGAAGCATGCGAAGATTTATGCAACGATTCTCACGATAGTTTGATAAAGCAGGATACCGATTCAACTTAATTAGTTTGAAGAAGAAGATAGGAAATGTGTTTTTCTTCCTACAAAACGTTATTGACATTAAACGTTTTCTTCCCAGTAACTCAACGCTTCATCTTCAAACCTGAAACCACCTGACCGGTGCTGGTCAGTTGCCCCGGGAAGATAATATTTTCCCACACTTTACGAGATGGCAGCTGTCGAGTGCGGTTCTCCCTCGGACCGAAAATACTGTTTTATGCACATTTTTTAATTGCATCCGTCTCATGTGCATCTTTTGCCGCTTTTCGCACGCGTCCGTTGGCTTGGGTGATAAATTTTCACTTCTTTCTCGCGGGAAAGCGCTCAGGTGCACGGTTCGCTGGTGTTTATGGGTGTTGTTGTTTTACATCAAGGATCCTGCTTCCTGCTGCAGCAGCCCTGTGCGAGAACGCCTAGTGCCGAGCGTCATCGCCAACTTTATGATTTTAATGATAGTTTGATTGAAAAATTCATCCCCACGAAGGCTGGCAGACTGGTGCTGCCGTGGAGGTTGCTGCCGTTTCCGATTGGTCATCGGCAGTCATACCACTCTTCTTCGCAATCACACGCTCTATTTCTCTCTTTATCTCGCCTTCTTGTAACATCCTACCGATGCCGAAAGGCAGCCTCCACCACAAAAGCACCGACAAAATGATAAAAATGATGTTTCTTAAGCCCACAATTTATGTCACCCGCTGCTGCCCCCACCGTCACCGGCCGATCGGTTTCGATTCACAATCCCAAACCGCTCATCACCTTCAGCATTTAGCAGCCGCGGTCGCAGCTGCACCATCAAACGCTTTCCACGCTGGACGCTGGACATTAATGTTAATCAACATTTCATTGACCCACAGGCAAGGGAAGGAGCCGCAGGAGGAGGCGACTGACTGGCCACGTTTAACGATCGCAGGGCTGCCGATCGATACACCATCCATCGCCATTGGCATAAAGCGTCCAGCGACCCACGAATCACGAACGGGAACTCCAGGATCAGCGGCAAAACCGATCGATGAGTTTCTGATGGGTTCCGGCGATCGCGACCATGAGCACAAATTAAGAGCCCATCGCTTTCGGTATCGACTCTCCGTGTGTTCCCGCACCCCATTTCCGTCGGTGACGGTTCCACACGGCGGCCAATCGTGCCAGCCGTCGGTCGATTTATTGTTATTGAACCGGTCGGTTGGCCGGTCTCAATATCTCAAATCAATTCCCATGCTACCACAGCCCATCCCGGGTGATGATCGAGTGACGAGCGGCGAGTTTAAAATAAGGCCGGCCCCGGTCCACCATCCGGCAGGAAATTTTCACGGGCCGCGGATTAAAACAAAACAAGAAACGGGCAGAATTATTTTCAGCACCATCCAACCGGAGCCCCTTTGCCTAGTGTAAATTATACTCCACGCTTGCTGGGAATTTCATCAAAACGGTCACTCGGTCGGCTCGGAACGGGTACCACGCTCATCAATCTTTACACCTGAGCCAACACGATTAGAACCTCGCGAGCGAACCGAGCGGTCGCAGCGTCTTCGAAAGCGCATCGAATCGAACGAGCCGAAGAAATAAACAACACGGCTGATAAGCAAATTTATGATCCTCCCCGACGCTCGACGCCTTTTCATCGTTCGCCGCGAACCCGCACCACTTTCGGTGACTTATTCGACTGGCGTGTTGTTTGACATTCCTTTCGGAAGATTTTTCACACAAACCCGTGCACTCGGTTTCGTTTCGTGCTTTTTTACGACCCCGCCGGTGAGTGGTTTAGTGGCACTTAAATGCTTATTAAATATTATTCCACACGGGGCGTAAAAATTCAATCTCGCAGTATTCGTTCAGAAAGGACACCTGATTTTAGTATGTTCAATGAATACAAATCAAACCCGACGCATTAAAAAAAAGTGACCGTTCAGGGTGAAATAAAATGCTATCTAAAATTTCTCATACCCGGCCACTAATAGGGAAAGATGATGAGAATGACGATCGCGTGGCTTGTTTGTAAACCGTTTTCCCTCAAAGTCTTGTGACGCCATCACGCCATCAAGCGCTATCGCCTCCATATCTTTCACTGTCCTTGTCACTTTCAAAATAATGCCGATGAGTTGCACTAATTTCTGAATGTGTCATAAATTTTCCGATAACATTTGCTGCCCGCACCACCACCAGAAGGATGCCGTGATTTAAGCTCATGTCTGAAGAATGACGTGCCGAGAATGAGTGCAAGAGACAGAGACACCCAAACGGCGATAAGGTCAGAATGCACCGGAACCGCCGATGATCACGGGACTCGGCCCGCGGGAGGTGGAGGAACGACATGGTGCACTGATTTATAGGTGACAGTAATGTCCTGCGAAACGTGACGTTCCATTGATTAAACGGTTTCTGTGCCATTGCATTACACTGTATGTGTATGTGTGTGTGTGTGTGAGTATGAGCTTGTGTATCTGCTTTCCCAGGCTAACATCAAGTGTTGGATGAAAATTCACCTCAACCGCGTCATACTCAGTGAAGCTGTTAGTGTTAGTGTGTGGCCTCACACAGCTATTTTGTGCATTTGTCATTCTTATCGTGATACTTTACACCCTTTTCATCTCTTCCGCCGTGAATTTTCCTTACGATTGCGTTAGATATTCGCCAACGCAAGCTTTTCCTTGCGTACGGCGACGGTGACGAGGATTAGAGGGTGGTATCAAAAATTAAAGACATGGGAAACATTTTTACTGCACGTATAAATTAATAATCGCTGTGGTTGTAAGAGCTGTGCAAAATGTAGGAAAATGTCAGCGAAACTGGTTATGAACGCAACATTCGTTTGACAAGATATTTGATCTTACTAGTGCGAATTAAGTGCTGATAGAATATAACTACGTTTAAGCTAATGAAAGGCTCATTATTATCTCACAACGGGCAATATTATTGCAAAATATATTAATTCAAACAAAATTGATGGTTTTGTATTTACTGTTACTCTTCTGGTTGAAACCAATCCTGGATACAAATAAAAAGAGATTTAATTCACCTACTAACGATTTTTTTTCCATTAAAAGTCCCTCCTTGTTTCATTTAACAACCGAGGCTAAACTTGGATTATCAAAACATTGATTCATTGTCACATTGAAACTTTATTATGTAGTTAACACTTTAAAGGAATCGGGCTGTTTAAATTACACAAAATTTTCGATGCAGAAATCATTATATAATATAACAACAATGTTGAAAAACTCCTGTCAGATTAATCTGCACAATTTAGCTACATCATTTTACTTCATAGAACAAGACAAAAGAGAATAGATCGTTTGGCAATTATATGAAAAGTTTTTAAAGAAGATTCATAAATATATGAAAAATTTCTTTTGATTAAAAGTAAAAACTATTTCCACCATTATCATCAAAATCAGTCGAAATTAAGTAAATTGGCTAATGAGAACGTCTCGGGAAAGCTTAAAGCGTCAATTCGTGCGGCATTAAATTGGTAAAAATGAAACAAACGTAAAAAAACAAAAAAAATCTCAGTGCACATTCCTGCATACTCTCGTGGACATATGACATACTCACAAAAGGCTACCACTACGTAAGGATTTGGGAGGGGAGGATGGGTGAGAGAATGACAAAAACATAAACCCGAAATTGTAGCCCCCACTACCATAGCACGCATAAATAAAGGCATAAATAAGAGGAAAAATTGCAATTCAACCTCGCGCCGGTCCTGGAATGGTTGCATAAATAGTAATTTAATTATCTTAAATATATTTTAATTACAAAGTAAAATATTATTGCCTCCCACCGGAATCCGTGGCCGCTAGCGGTTGCACACTTGGTCCTATTCGATACGCTGCAGAACTATCGAAAACTCTGTGTACCATGTGTGAATGTAGATTGCCAATGAAGAACAAAAATTTTAAAAATTATGCGGTGATCAAAAATTTAAAAAATTGAAAAATTTATCCCATTTCATCAACAAGAAATGCTTTTTCAAAAGTACTTACTAAACTTCTAGTGCAAAAACCAACTGGAAATTACGAGTTGCATATTACCACACTAACGACTGTACAGGAAAGTATTTTTTTCCAGACTTTTCGTCGATGTTTGCAATTGAATCAGTTGACGTTGGGAAAAAAAAACAAAACGCGGCCTGTTACATTCCATACCCTGGCAGCATATTAAGCAATCTGGCAACTGGAGTATGATATAATTAAAATTTAATAATCTGATCCAGACCAAAATTGGTCCCCAAAGAGCTGATTCCATTGGAATCGGGAATGGTGCACAACACAGCAAAAAAGCACATCCAACAATATTCGGGTCTGTTGTGGGCAGCGTTTTCGTGACCGAATCAATCCATATTTACTAGCAACCAGTACATAGCGGTGTGAGTGTCTGAACTCGGAAACGTCTGGCGGGGACGTATGCCCTCTTGAAATAATTCCCGTGAACTGATTAACTCGGACACTTTTACTTCATTATGCAGCCATCATAATTACTGCCCCCAGAAGGGTGTCCCTTGGCGTGAACAGGCAGGCGTCCATATTGCCTGCAATGGAGCGCGTGTGGTGGAGTCGATGTGTGCATGTGCGTGTTTTTTGAGGAGAGGAAGCAATAGCATCCGCATGGTTCGGGCGGAAGTATCCAACACCAGTAGCCAGTCTTTTAGTGGAAGAAAGACGGGAAGTGAGCAAGAGAGAGAGAGAGAGAGAGAGAGAGAGAGACCCTTCTATCTGCCCGCACCAGAATATTCAGGTGGTGGTCATATTTTTCAACACTTTACAGTCAGTCATAGCAAATACGAAAACGGAAAAACCAACAAATGCCTCCTAGCCGTTTCGCACCCTGTTGCCTTCTCTGCAGCCACGGTGTGGCTCGGGCGACCACCCGAAAATGGGAAATATTCGTGATCAGCGCGAATAAACTGTGTTGATAAATTAATTTCGTTTCTTTTACGGACTTCATCGAGGCGTCGGGCGGTTTCGTGTGTTGAAAGGCAAGCGTACAAGGACACCATCCGAAATTATTACGGGTAAGTGAGAGGTGCTATAAGCACGATCAAGTTTCATCGTATAGAGCAGATTCTAGGCAATACAAAGAAAAATATTACCCAGCATGGGTCAAATTATTGAACTAACTTATTTAATTGTTTTTGGATTGTGCTGTTGGATGAGGAAATAATTCAAAATGCACCAGCTTTTTTAGTTACTTGTTGTGTATCTGTGTTAATGTATTCTTACTTATATGACTTACAAAAAAACAAAGAAAATTGTTGTGGGTATACATACTCTAAATTTATGGTTTTACAAAACTTTACCACGTATTCAACTTGCTTGCTGGAAATGAAAGTGCCCAACTATGAAGTGTGAAAACAAAAACATTGTACTTTCTGTCGACATTAGTTATCTTTCTATTGCATTCAGTTTTTCGGAACACGGTATAAATTTAGTACAAAATCTTCCACAACAACAAGAAATCAATAAAGTCATTGAAAACAAAATTTCCTAAACAAAAAGTCATAATAAATTACAAGAATGAATTTTATACAAAATATAGAAAATCAAATGTGAAAAAACTAATTTCATCAATTAAAAGAATAACATTATACTTTTTTATATTTAATAATAAAGTGCTTTTCAAATTATGTTTCCTATTTAATCGAAAACGCTTCTTGAGTATCTAGTCAAATCGCGTATCTAGTCAAAAAAAAATCTAAAACCATGAAAGAGGAATGTCTATTTAATGAGCTTTTATAAATAATACCTGTGAAAAAAATAATCTTGTTATTTAACTGTTGTATATGAAGAACGGGTTCAGTTATTATTATTTTTTCTATTGTTTTTGTTTGGTTCTTTTCAATCATTCTCGATGTGCCTTCTATCACAATCCTCCCCACAAACAGAATTAAAAATGAGCGAATTAATTTATCAGTGTAACTTGTAAAGGCCACCCAGCGCTATTTCCCGCACTAGCCGATGAAACTCCACCGAATCAAGTTCAGCTCACATACAAATCCACAGCACCCGTTGAAGCCACATCGATGCAAAAGGACATAAATTAGTAAAATCGTTGTAATAACTCCCCCAAAACCCTCACTCCATCTCCCAGTTACCAATGCTAGTTAATCTGGTTTTCCCTGTTCGATCCCATTTCCATTCCCACCCGCACGCCCAGCGGCAGATTTATGCGTACCCCGGCAGGCAGGTTCTTCATCCGAGGCCACTTTCTTCTTGCCTTCACGATGGCCCAGCGTGGCAAAGTTCCCTTCGGAGGCAGCGGCCGACTCTTTCCTCCCGTAAGCCAATCATGTCGTCAAGTTTGACCGCAAGAAATATTCATAAATTCATAACCCTACGCTTGGTGGAACGCAGCGAAACCCAACGCCAGGCTGGGTGGATGGACGCAAAAACAAAACAAAATAAAAAAAATGCACACCAACACCCTCTCGCTCTCCGTTCAGGACATTTATTCGGATCCAACCGACTAATCCAGCCGACCCTTTCGGTATGCGCGCGAGAGCCTCACCTTCTCGCGAGGGTGCTTTGCTTTCGACTTGGTGGGATGGTTTGATGCTCGTAAAGTAACGTAAAATTATGTGAACCGTCATTGACGAGCTTTCGCGGAGAACCTTCCCGCGGCCCAATCTAAGCGTCCAACTCGATGACTCGCGCGGGATGGTTGGACGGTAGGGGGAAGAATTTCTTCCCTTAATTCCCGCTATCCCGCCCCAAGAAGTGATGGTATAAAGTGTGAAGGACGTAAAGGCCGGTCACGCTAACACGTGGCACTAAATTTAGCCGTGGTAATGTGCAGTGCGTCGTAAATATGGGTCCTTTGGTCCGTAGACAAACACAAACATACAAACACCTTGTGTAGGAAACATTTCCGGTACTCTTTTCAAAAATCCAACAAACGCAACGCGTGCTCCATCTTGCTTCAATATAAACCTATTTTGACCAGTAAGACTATTGAATGTTATTAAATTTGAAAAATGATTATTGAAACCATGCAGACATCATAGAATATTTAAATTATTATTAAAAATTATTGCTAGAGTAAAAATAAACAATATCAACATATCAAAACATTTGTAATATAATATTGAATTATAATATTTGTAATATAATATTAATAACAAATTTATATAAGATTTAAAATAATTTATATGTAATATCTCAATTGTTTTCAGACTGATTTGAATTATATTTTTAAAACGACTGATTGCTGCAACCGAATAACGATTTTATTAATTGGTTGATGAAATTCGTTTCACTTGAAATGTCTTGTTTAACTATGATTTAAGTGTGTTTGTTTTGAAGTGTTTTGTTTTTCATGTTCATTTTCAAATGCCATCTTAAATGCGTCTTTTAAGTGGAAAGAAAGGGTTTTTATGGAATATGACGAATTCGATTCTAATGTTTAAGTAGGTAAACACGGTGAGCTCCCGACCTATTATTTAATAAGTTGCATAAATATTCATAGGGTATCGAGTCAAGAAGAAGAAAAAGTGGTTTTCTTTTCAATGTGTTTAGGAAATTAGTTCAAAAACTCTGATTTGTGCAAAGTATTGTCAAAAAATCCTTCATCCTTAACATGTTCTTCTTGTAACAATATATTTATGTTAAAAAATATAAATTAAATACATAAGTCATTCTTCTAAAAACAGACACAATTCGCACAAACTAGATTTGCTCCCTGCTGCCATCTATTGGTGGGAATTCGCAACTCTACCTCGTTTCACCCAGCCTCCCAGCAATAGTTTACTCACCACGACCGCGCACGTCAAACGTACCCCATATTCGGGATTCCCGTGCAGTGCAACCCAAAACACTTCATTCAGTAAAAGTTCTCGTCCGCGTGGAAAACTCCGCCGAGCGAGAACGGGCGCTTCGCCACAAAAACCTTCTTCCCCTTCCCCATACCCCTCGTCCATTCTTTTTGGAAAACCGATTCACCAAAAGACGAACGAGGAAAAACCGACGTAAACATAAATTCACGCGCGTTTCGATCGTCGCTAGCGGGTGGGTGGTTGTTGGGTGTTGCTTTTGGAATGTTTTTACGCTACGCACTCAGTTACAGTGAGGTGAAGGAGGGGTGAGGGAAGGGGAGAATACGCCGGAGTACGCACACCACTACGTACGGGGCTAGCACACGGTGCGTAGAGAGTCGACGACTGCAACGACCTTCCTCCATCCCGCTTCCACTCTAATCCGCATTTTACGTATTCCATCCACCCACCAGACTGCGGCTTGAATTTGAGATTTTTCCTTCCTTCTTTCTCGCTCTCTCTCTCTCTCTCTCTCTCTCTCTCTCATTCTCGCTTTAATCGTACTCACCGCGTGCAGCTGGGTGCGTTTTCGCGCTTCTTCAATCTGTTTGCATTCGCGTTTTATTGCCGGTTTTCTGCCTGATTCACTGTTCCCCTCAAACCCACCCCGTTCGCCCGCCCGTCATCCACCACTTGGGATTTTATGCGAGACAAATCAAACACTTTTACAAAGCACACACACACACACAAACAGGCAGGATGTTTTGCTCACGTAGCAGCAGATTCAGGGGTTGATGATGGTGTGGCGGCTTTTTTTTCTATCCTCGTGCTCACTCACTCTTTCGTTTCTGCTCCTGTTGCTTTGCCAGGGGGAGTTTTGTTTTGTTCCAGCCTCCTCCTCCTCCTCCGGTTCCTCCTCTGGTCACTGCAAAACCATATGGTTTGCGTGTGTGCGGAGGACGAGACTGTGCTACGAGGGGAGAGTATTTGGCGGTTGCTAGGCAAAGACGAACATGTGATTTTATGTTTTCATTTCACCATCCAAAAGTGCGTCAGCTCAATGCGACCGGCAAACAACGTGCTACAACGTGGTCGCGTGTCGTTCACTGTTTTCGGCCCTGTTTTCTCCAGCTGCATAGCTCTGGTCACCCGCAAATGGGCCGGAATCCTAGTAATCTATTTTTATTATGCGAATGGTATCGTTTGTCCTTGATCGGACAAACTAGGAGTGACAATTAAATGTCGGTAGTTGAATGATGTGATGCGAAGGCACAGGGCAAATAACAAAAATATAATATCTACACACGTAACCGACGCGTGGAAAATGTCACGTCACGTGTGGTCACACCAACACACACGAAAGCCCCACCCGGGAAAAGGGCAAACTGTGTCCGAACTTGACAACTGTCCATCATTTGTCCATCAAAATACGAGCATCCCTTTTGGGTAGACAAAAAATAAGTTTAAAGACAGGCTAACACGTACGATTTTATTCTCATACACATGCAAACAAACACCCACAAGCACTAAGTCCATATATACATTTGCAGACACACGTTTACACACACATGCGAACCACCACACCATAAGACGTTCGCGGTTTGCGACGGAGCCGCGACGGTCGAAGCGCTGCGAGAAATAAATCATGTGTTTCTTTCTATGAAACTGCTTCCCGCACTGTCCCGCAACTGTCACCGGCTGGTTTTCCCTCCCACCCCTCCCCACACAAACACACACACACACACACACTGGGGCTGGGTCGCGCGCGCGTTTCTCAGCAACGACTTTCTTGTTGCGCAAAGGGCATGCAAAAACCGATCGTGTCCGAAAGCGAACTGGCGAAACCGGTGGCCACCGTCGCCGGACAATGTTGGTTGCCATTCGGTTCGGGTTTTTGGTGTTGTTTGTGCCGTGCGAAATGCGCTCTCTTCGCAGCCCCTCAACCCCTCCCCCCCCCCACCCTACCCAACGGGTGCTTCCGTTGCATTTCGGGAGGCCACCATTTGAAGGCGAAGTGCATTTCTCACGGCCCAAAAACCAGGTTGACCAGTTCGATTCGGAGTAGGAATATGTTGGGCGTCTGGTTGGTGTATTTTGTTTTTTTTTTTTATGTGACTAAAGGTGGCTGAGATCTTTCATCCCCTCACACCAATCTTTACCCCCACCCCCCGGGGTTGGATGGAGTCGTCTTTGAAGACGATGTTGTGTACCCGAGTAGCCACCACCTGTGTGCTTGTGTGCGGGAAATTGGTGCAGGGTGTATGGAAGGGTGGAAATATATCGCAGTGTGGGTAACACCCTGCTGAGTTACCGGCAGGAACTCACCCGAAACGGAATGACACTAACACCAGCTCAAACGAACCCTTATTTCCCCTCCGGAACACGATCCACGAGCCAGCTCGTGTAGGGGAAGGTCGTATTTGTGTCGTGCACTCACACCAGCGTGCCTGTTACCAACACCACCGCACACCGTTTCTCCTCCCGCGTGGAAAAGGGGAAAATTGTGATCAAAACACACACGCGATGGTGGGAGCACGGCGGGCATAACTATGCGGCACAACATAGTTTTCGAGCATCTCTCTTTCACGCTCGCACGCGAAACGGCAAAGGAACTGGAATCCGGTGTTGGATTATGTGTCGTCAACGTCGTCACGATCGAAAAATGTCGTTCCAAGTGACACGAACAACGATCGTAAAGCTACCGTGTCCACCACAACAGCCAGCGAGACAGCAACAAAAAAAAAACACCCAGTGCTACGATTCCCTAACGGGTGAAGCTAAAGCGAACCGGAAGGTTTTGGGGTGAAATGAAACAAGCAGCGGTGTTTCTTCGCCGGAAATGATCCGAACATCTGGATCATTCTGGAAACGGTTGCATCAACAGTGACGAGTGATTTCTATGTCCCATCATCGCTTACCGCATCGTGTCACCGCTCGTTGAAGTCGGACACGGCCAAAACGTCCTGAACGCGGACTCCACTACAGAAACCCCGAAATGCCGACGGCAACCGCGCGCGCTTTCTCTAATTCGTTATGTATTTAACGCACTAACACACACGGGCACGTACGCGCGAAACGTACACAGCGCACCGAGTGTTGTGTTAGTAGATCGCCCAACCCACCCACTCCCTCGGCCCCTATATTCATAGTATCCTTGGCTCTTCGTCGCCCTCCCCAAAAAAAAAGTGGAGCGTGCGCTCTAAGTGATGGTTGTAAAAATGAATGAATTATGGTTTGCTCCACTACCGCCGGCCACCCTGCCGTTCGGCTTCCGGTGCACCGGGCTCAGAGTACGGTACGGCGTCGAAACCACCTGAAGGCAGGATTTCAGCTCATTTTCTCACTAAGGACGGTGCTGTTTATCGATACGTTTTGCTTCCAGAAATATACGCAGCACATGGCGGAAGAAAGTGTGATTGCGATAGGAAATGGAACGACGCGTTGGTGAAATTCGGACGTTTCGGTTTCGTGAGTGATCTCAGTGTAATCGATTGCGTTTCAGAAGAGAAGGATTCTTTTGGCCGAATCTTTGAAGGAATCAAACATAACAAACGGACAAAAGATGGTGTATACAAAGCAACTTTGTTCGTCATCGGTTGAGTCTCGTCACCGATTGCCGACGGCATTTTGACGAAGCGTATTTCTAGTGATTGTGAGCGTTAAAACGACAACAATTGATTATTATTAGTGGAAATACTTCTTATTTTAATCACAAATGTGTGTTTGACATGGCTCCGAAAATATTAATAATTCTGAATATTTGTGTAAGGGTGAATTATTAAAATCATGCATCAACAACACTATTCAGCAATATACAAAACGCTGCTACAAATATTTTAAATTTATTTTGAGCTGGTTTGCATATGAATATTAGCAGAAAACAAAACCTAAAAACAAATCTATTTATCGCATTACTTTCCTTAAACGTTCTACAATACATATAATCATATAGTTTTGCCTATTTGTCGAAATTCATGACTGAATAAAGGAAAACAACAATATTCGTCAAAGTAACATATCATATAATCTAAATACATATATTTTAGATTAAACTATCATAAAAACAAACCTGTAATCTCATTAGATAAACCTAATTAAACATGTTTTACTATTTCCTGCCACGCATGACCTGATCCGGCTGGTTTCTTTGCAGCAAATTAACAACACAAATCAATAATAGAACTTGATTTAAAACAACGCGACTAAATATAGCACACAGGCATCAGGCCTTCCTTTACGAAGTGGTAATATTTTCCCCACTCACAAACTCACGCACATGCTTCGGTTGATCATCCACACGCTACACTAGCTAATCGCGAACACTGAACAATTAGGTGTCTTCTCTTCGCTACACTTCACTCCATTAATAATTCCAGCAGAAAACGGTTGTGGCTCAACGTCGGTGCATGAGCATGAACTTACAAAAAATGAGCCAGAGGCGAGCAGCAAAAAGCAGCAACAACTACATTATCTCAAACAACCCGTCACTAAAGAATCAGCTAATTAAGCTACAGAAAGCCGCCTTGATGCTTATTAGATATTATGATAAAATTATTACTTCTGAAACCATCCTTCCCCCTCGGAAAGTAACACCGGGATGGGAGGTGGAAGGTGGAGCGTTGAAAAATGGATCATTTACACCGTATTGCGTCACCGGGAGCCGAACCGTTAGCGGCATAAAAATTCCAACCGAAAAGGCGCAAGGCGGACAGCGTCATCCATTAAGCGTAAGCCATCGGAGCCAAGCTTCTAAGCGTAATAAGCATGGCTGCTCACATACGCACAGGTATGGCAATAATCACGCTACCCTTAGAGGCCATCGATGAATTTACAACCTTTCGGAAGGCAAGACCATAACACGGCGGTGACCGTAAAGAGAAGAAAGGCAAAAGGAAAATGATCTATAAACTGCGTAGCGTCGTCCATAGGCTTGCTTGGCACCAACGCCTTCTTTTCATAGCCTTCGGTCCGGTGCCAAAGCATACGAAGTAAACACTGGAAGCACCATGGTGGACAACGAACACCATGACAACCATGTGCAATGGGATGGGAAATGAAGAAAAGCTAGAGAAAAGTAGACAAGAAGAGCGTTTGAAGGAGAATAGAGAGATGACTGAAGAAAAATGAACTTGTTTTTCAAAAACGGGAAGAAAGTGCTACGGAATTCTTTGGAGAAATAGGAAGACAACGTGATATGTACAGTTGAAATGTTTGTTATATGTAGCGATATGTTATTAGCGTTACCGTCAATCGCAATGTCATCGAAAATTACGGGCTGGTCCTTCATACAAAAAAAAAGTTGTTGGTAAGGTAAACATAATCCAACAAAAATTTAAAACTATTCATTTCTATACAATTATTCTAACAAATTGGTTTGATTGGTGCTGTACGATACTCGTACGATACGATATACTCATACTATACGATATACTCATATCTGCTTTTGACTTCATTAAAACAAGAAAAGTTTTTGAAAGAATCAAACTCACACGACGGCAACGAAACTGCGACAAGAAAGAAATCAACGGACACCAGCAAAGGTAAACAAGCCCCAGAAAAACAAACACAAAACAGAAAACCGAAACAAACAACACGGCGGTAGAGGGCGCAAAACTTTGACGGTTTCATTCCTCGGCAATTATGTTATTATTTTTACGACCAATTTGGAGCTATTAGCAGTTTTCTCTATCTTCTCTTCAAAGCAGGCCCCGTGTGTTTGTCGTCGCGTTGCAAAACCTGCAATGAATTCCAAAGCCTTCCACATCATTCTCCAGTAAGCGATTTCGGTTCACATCTTCCACCAGGCGGCCAGCCTCGGTGCCGATTATGTTAAGCCTCCGGCTACGATTTGTGATGACGATGCGCGCAGCCAACAAAATAGTGCCCATTTTCGCACCCCACGTCAAGATCTTCACTACCGGTGTTGAAGAAATAGCGTACCGTGGCACCTCGTCATTGTGGAGTCCGCCATAAAATCGTCACACCGTACACGGGACTACCGGGTTGAGGCCAACGGTAGAGCCGCTCGAATGCGAACGATTCTCAGAATGGTCCACATTTTGACGGATTCTTGATGATGACTCACCCCGCCTCGAGGGCGCAGTTCTTTATCGTGGCTAATAATCAACGAAAACGATCGCCGGCCAAAGCCGACGAGGTGCGAGATTGTAAATAAGCGCGCGCGCTGGTTTCCCTCTTAGTGGCATTAGGGAAAATTATTGCATTTTGTTTTTTGTTTTTTTTTTGTTGTACCCATTTTCCATTTCGCTTTGCCCCTGCCTCGACCAGACTAGCTTTTGGGGAGGAACGCCGTTGCGTCACGCCATCATGATTGGACTGCGGATTTTGCAGGCCTGCGGTGTGGTGATGGACGGTAGATTGATGGTGGACACGATTTTCCAGACGGTTGTTGTGGTGATTTACGGTGCGCGGAATATGGCACGGCCATGTGCATTCGTGCTACCGTTTGCCCCAGGGTCAGTGAGCGAATGCGGGAGTGAGATAGGTTGAGAGGGATCTGGTTTATGGCCGGGTTGAGAAACTGAATAAAATTGAGACGATGATTTATTGCGTCGAAGAAATCTTCGTATCATAAAAATAGGAAGCTGCGTAATTTGTTACAGTGGAAACGCTGGGACCGATGAATTTAATGCATAGAAGTTGAAAATAATGTTTATTATTTTACAATATTTTTTTAAGTTTGGCTACAAAATAAATAAATAAAAGCATTTACACACGTCAAAAAACATTCATAAAACAGTTTAGTGAGAAAACTTACGATTCATTTTTCATTTTTGTCAGAGTGAAATATAAGCTTTTGTTTCATTGTTTTCGTTTTATTGTTTTATTCTCTTTAATTTACTACTTCTGTCTCTTTCATTATTTTACTTTCTCTCTGCTCATCGTAATGGTCTACACGACGATATCAGGGTTTTTTTGGTCAATCAGTCTGATTTTAGCCATAGCCAGCGAAAGACGATTCAGATGAAGTTGAAGTAACAATCCTGCCGTATACCGAAAAAAAGTTGAGATATACCATATTGTATCCCAGCAGCTAACTAAGGTGCCAGATGATTCATTGAAATTTGTAAACTTAAGAACGAATTCTTTATTTTCAGTATCAATTTCTGCTATCTGTAATTTATGAATAACGTTTTAATCGAGCGAAGGTTTTGTTCATGCTTACAGATTTTATTAAGTATCCTTATTACACAATAAAATCTGTAAGCACAATTTTTAGAATGTAAATATAAATTATGTATGGTGTATGGGCAATGTATAGTGTTAAAATATAATCTAAAATGACCATCAAAAGATTTACTGTTTAACAAAACCTTTAAAAATATTTTAAATAATACAAACACATACAAATTAACATACTTTTAACCACAACATCAATACGAAAATTATAAAAAATAAAAATTTAGTTATGAAAAACACTATGTTGACTTACAGAAAATAAAAATCACAAAAAACTGTTTTTCATTTAAAACGTTTACATAAAACGCTGAATCGAATTTCATTTTGTAAATTATAAGGCTTGATTATAATTTTTGTATAAATGAATTATAAATAGTTTCTTAACTATTTTCAAATGCATCTCTATTGCACAAAATTCCTGTTTATAAATCAATTTCTACAAACTCAATACTAACCACATTGTATGTCACCCACGATCATATCATATGGTTGAAGAATCAAGCAACATAAGGAGCAAACATTCCACCCAACAAAGTCACTGCCAATACTCCTGCACATCCTACACCCGTTTCTCAAATGAAAACAAATTAATCGACCACAATTTATCACTTCCTGCTGCTAGTTCTGCTCACACACACATACACGCAAACGCACACGCAAAAGCGCATAATTTCACCTTTCCAACCTTGAATCAACCGTTGTCCCGGTCCCATTTACCAGTGCGATCGGTTCACGGGGGAAATTTACATCGCGTTCGAGGATCGTAAGTTAACATGTAACTGATCCACCATGAGGGTGATCAAACACACACAAACACACACACACACGTGCGCGTCGCAGCAGAATGATACCCCCAAAAACGCATCGTCGGGCTGCGCGTCTGCTGCTCTAATAATTTTGCGTTTGTTTGCTCACTGTCGAATCGATGTATAAATATTTAACCCATCAACTAATTCAATTTCCACTCGCACGCCCTTTTCCCGATGGGACAGTGTGGGTGCGCGGATAACTGAAGCGTGCGACGTACGGGTTGCGTCGTTCACGGATTACCTCAGCGGCGCGGTCGCTGTGCACGAGGTGTATACATAAATATCGTTCTGCAGCCGATTAAGACGCACGGGTGATGCTTATTTTTAAGCTATAAATCAAACGCACTCCGAGCTTCGTCGCTCGCGCTGAATTTATCTTACTCGCTCTTGCTGCTTGAGCAGGGGAGCAGCCATCCGATTAGGCGAAGGAATTAGTGATCCTCTTCGCTCCATACGCTCCACGTGCAGGGCGCACACCGGGTGGGATAGAAATGTACCAATTTCTTGATTGAACACACTTTGTGAATTGCACTCATTAACACGAGGCCCAGTCCGGTGGCCTTTGGGGCGATATTTACTCATAAACTTTGATGGCGTATCGTTCGCACATGGACAAGCGGGAAACGCTAGTGCAACATTACCACGGTCATCGTTTTTCGGGGTAAGGATACAAGCGATTGGCGAGCTCTCGACAGTGAATTTGATTCTCAAAACCCACCCGCGACACCTCACGGGCACGTGTTCGACCTACTGCTCATCGGTATTTTATTCGCTAAGCGGGGAGCAAACTTTACCACTCCGCTTTTCACAACCACTGACACTGGCCACACCGGGTGCATGTGTAAATAATATTTTAATTACCTCGACATTGCTCCAGCGATGAGGAAAGGGAAACCTTTCCAGCGTCTTTACCCCACCCCGTGATTATTTACGTCTACCGATTCCTATTCCTCTGGTGTCTAGTTGATGCTGGTGAGGAAATTTTCCAGTCAGTAGCTGGAGACTGTCTTACTCGATTGTCGCACGTTATGGGGGGTTTTATTGATAAAAAGCGTATCGATTGGAAGAGTATTGGAGAAAAATAATATTGACCGATGAGAATCACGGAAGGATGATGACTATTTTGAACGTATCGATGCAAGAGAAGAATGTAGAAAACACATTTGTAGATTTTTAATCATATTTAACACTAGTTTGTAACTTTTAACAGTTAAATTACACGGAATATGAGCTAATACAAATCCTTTGTAAGCCTTTTTTACACTTTTCTATATATTTAAAGCAATTAAAAAACTATCATGAATATTCTAAGTTAAGTGCTGCTAAATGAGTAGTATATTTTTTCCAAACATACTGTTAAGATAAACTTTATTAATAATTTATAGATTTTAAATTGAATTGAAAAGGGCAAATGCATAACATATTGGACATTTATCTTAGGTGGTTCGTTCCTTTTGAAATATTAAACTATAATTACCTCCACTTTTCCATTTGTCAACATGATTTTTTAAAAGAAAAGTATTTGAAAAAACATACCGAACGCACATGAACGTCATCTTTTGGTAATCGAAACAGCATTAAAATGCATGATTTTTTTTTCTTTGAATTTAGGTTTGAATTGTCTGTTGAAACAGAGAAAAATTATTATATAATTTTGACTCTTGTAATTTTACTGATGAAAATTGTTCAAATTAACATTCTTAGTTTTGATTTAAACGTTTCTAACTTTAAACAGATTGCTTTCACTTAACATTTTATAAACAATGTTGTAATCTTTCATTCGAATGATTAATTCAGTGATTTTTACTATAGCACCCCATCATTGCAGTGAGTAAAAAAATCACGTACCGTAAACAATTGGAAACAAATGTACGTCAAACAATTTCAAGCACCACATCATCCTCAACCACAACCTACCGTGTCCACAGGCTGCCGCTTAGGCGAGGTAAATTAATTAACCCGTAACATACCCATATGCCAAGCGATCGGACAGATCGAACGATAAAGATATATCCCTCGCAGGGCCGTGAAAGTGAACAGGCACATCCCGGTTACATCCATCTTGACAAACCTCAGCGATTGTTGAACCTATCCCGTTTCAAACCGGCCATTTTTCACTGTCCAGCTTCCACCGGAAATCACCTTTCAACACGAGGTTGCGGGGAAGCACCAGCAGCAGCAACAGCAGCAGCAGCACTGACCGGGCGCCACCTCGTTCGTTTCGTCTAATTTGAATTTTATGCATAAACATCTAATTCCGTGAGGTCCGCTTCGCACGGCGTCGTATGTTCGTCATCGGGTGTGCGTGATGCCTTCACTGCATCGACCTAAATGCTGTCGCGCGTACCTTTCCGGCTGGTTACTGAAGAAGCCCGTTTCCGTGCCGTTCGGTAGCGTCAACCGAATGCGTGCTTAACAGAGGCAACAAACTCCGTCTTTCGGTTCCAGCAACCGTGAAACGCCGCCGCCGCCGCCGCCCGAAAAGCCCCATCGATTGTTGCACACGCAAATTGCACCCGTCACCAGATTTACGGCTACGTACGTAATAAATTGATTGAATTAGTCTCACCCGACGTGCCATATTCTTAATCATTAATGTTATTAATGCACGATAAAGATGACATACAAGTGGCCGAACTATGGTATGCGTACTGGGAACCCGTCAAACTCTCGGTTCTATTGTGCATCCGGTAACTCCTGCACTCATGGGTCTTTTCAACACGGCTCTGATTGTAGCATTGTGCAGTGACTCTAAACGAGGGAACGAAGTATGCCTTCGGTATACGTACAGTAGAAATCGCTTTGCAAATGCAACCTCAGACACTGGCACATGGTGTGGGATGTGCACTGGTGGAATGCCGACGACTTCCCCGGTCGGCTGAAATGTATTCCAATAAATCAATCAAACTAATATGCGTACGGTTATTAATTATACGTAATCGATGTGGCAAGTATAAACATTGATTTAATGGGTACTGCACGGAACTGCGCCCGACCGTCACCTTGTCCCGGACGATTGATGGAAGCGCACCGACGACGAGCTATCGGACGCCTTTTGCATCGCAAACCGCAAAACGACACGGCAAGGTGAACCGGATCGGACAAAGTGAGTAGAATCGACCCGGGGACCGGTTGTTCTAGTAGGTACTTACCAAAGATGCAAGAGCCGATAGAGACGTCACGATAAGGAGCCAATGGTGATGTAACCAAAAGGGTTGTTCAATTGTGCTAGAATGAGCATTGCATGTCGATCTGGATGATTATAACAAATTTTAGAGGGACCAACAATGATTATAACAAATTTTAGAGGGAACGATAAATAACGCTTTTAAAAAATTTATTTTGTATTTATTAACACTAGTCCGAATTCCACAATTGTAAAAAACGCGTCGAATTATTTACTATTTACATAAATGATAATTTAGTTTAATCTTAGAAAACTCAACCAGTCAATAATGTTTCATTTGATAATCTAAAATAAAATCAAAAATCTTTTGTTTAATACAAGATAAACTTTTCTTAGGTATTTATATCTAAGCGTATAAGTATAAGTTCACCATTTAACATAGAATGGTTTAATTGTGTATCTTTAGTCATTCCACAAATTGAAACTCTTAAATACGAATGTTACTAATTAATACTAACAAGAAGCATCAAACAAAACATTCACATATACGAATGAAAATTTTAATGTTGAACTTACATCAATGCTAGGATTGGGGAAAACCTTAATCATGTTACATGTTATATTGTACAGCTAGAAACTAGAAACTGAACATCTAGATGCTGAAAGAAGCGCTTGAAGCATTCTTTAAAAATGGGTTGATAAACTTCCAACTTTCAAATTATAATATAAACTGAAATCTACAAAGTTCGAAGTGAATTTGATCGTCAGTGAACGTTAAAAATATCGAAGAAGAAAAAATAAACATCACCCTGTACAAACATGATAAGTAGACCCAACGCTCGGATGGAATTTCACCATCAGCAAAAACGCAAAATCAAATGAAAATCTTCTTAACCATCGACGGGTGCCACCGGCGACGACCGTCAACCGTCGGTGGCGAACGTATTAAGAGGTTCTCGCACCGTCAGGATGTTGCCCTTTGGCGTTTTATCCTTCGTAAAAACTCCCGAAACCCAAGCGTTCTTTCACCCACATACACACATACACAAATACAAATGACAGCGCCGAAATGTGTGCGAGCGACTGATACAGTGTTTTTTTTTCTGCGCCGCGTTCAATTGCGCCACAATTTTCCTTCCAAAGACCGTTCCTCAGCATCGTGTGATCTTAAGTGGTTGTGCTGTGTTTGGGTTGCCGGGTGGTTTTTCCCGAGAAAAGAAACCAGCCGGCCCGATAGTGATGGCAGGAAAGTTTTGCCCCAAAATGGTTCTCATTTTCGTTTGATCATCTTTTCATCGAATGTTCTGGTGCGTCGCGCTGGTGCTTTTGGCATTGCGGCAGATACTTTCGCACTGCAAAGAGATCTTGGGTGATGACGACGGCGACATCAACGACGAAGACGCGGGAGGAAAGCGCTTCTGCTGGAATCATAATTTCGTTTCGCTCTCAGTGACGTCAGCTGCAGCGATTGTTTTATGAAAAACTTTGCACGAATTATGGCGCTTCCGTTTGATGTGCCAGTAGGGAGTGCGTGTTCGTGTTAGCTCAAAGCCGGTTGGTACCACGTGCGCGACGAACTAATTAAGCTGTACGATGGTAGAAATGATGTAACTGCGGATTGTATTCCTTTTAGGGAACCGAAGTAAGGTATAAATGAAATGATAAAATCATTAAACATGTTAACACTGGAAATTGTTTCTTACATTAATTATAGATCCGTAAGGCAAAAAGGCATTGTGGCTCAACTTAGAATGTGTTAGACTTATAACGATCGCTGTTATGTTAAATAACCTTTATTTACATGTATCCAAATTGTATCGAAACATCCTTAAATCAATGAAATCAAATAATTTGAAATGAAACAGATCTCAAAATATACCTTTCTTCTTTTCAATATGTTTTGGAAGCTACGTCAAAATGGACATATTTTTAAAAAAATATAAAATGCGTATTATTGCAAATAAAAAGTTCCTTCCTTCTGCTGGATAAAGTCATTTGTAACAATATGCAAAAAAACTTGAAACGTTGAAAACATGTTTTAAACACCACAACGTTAACCAATCTATTCCGAATTCCTCATCATAAACATACTTCAAACGAGAAGTTTGTTTAGCATTATTATGTTTTTGCGTAAAAGATTATTTAAAAACATGGAAGCAGCAATCAAATTCCAGCATCACTGCAGACATTCCCAAAGAATTCCCCACTCGGATACGCCTGCAGTCAAAACATAAGTGATGCGCCGTGTCCGTGAAAGTCCTCTGCCTCGTATGGACACCCCATTTTCCCAGCGCTTATTTCCGTGATTGAAAAAAAAGCTTCCGCTCAACCCTACCGGCACACAAATTTATGTCCGTGCAGTGTAGGGAGACCATAGGGTGCCCTTTTTCCGGGTGGAAAGTGTTCCCCGTGCGCATCGCCAATTTTTCCCCCGGGAATGGGCTGCCAGGGCTGGTGGTGAGCTGAATGCATAAATATATTACAACCACATCGCACCACACCTCGCTCGTCGGTCCGAAGGTTGGCGTGAGAAAAGCGGTGACCAAGCGGTGAGGCCGCTGCCCTGCAAATGCTGACGATGCTCGTTCGAAACAAACTCCATCTCCGGTTCGCCGAGCGCATCTCATTCTGGTGCTACGTGACCCTCCCTTCCTTCCACCTCGCAAAAAAAAAAAACGTCCAAGGCCATCCTTCAAGCGCATCACACCCGTCTCAAGGAGCTGCTGGGCCGCAATAGTGCTGGAAGCGGAAAATAAAAATACACTCACACAGATGGCTCTACAACAAACGTCCAACTCATTGGAATTCGGTCGCTACAATTGCGAGAATCGTCAGCACGTTGAAGGCCAACGGGAAAGGATGTGTCGCAAGGATGCAGCAAAAAAATGCACCATGCTTTCAGCGATGTCAATAAATCCTGAACCCTGTCGCAGCCTATCCCTCTCTTTCTGGTTTTAATCGTTCTCTTTTCCACTGCTACACACTGCTCCTTGCATGGCCTTCCTTGTTGTGGAGATGTTCACTCTCGCTATCTGTTCCACCAGGTTCCACACCCTTTCTCTCTCTCTCTCTCTCTCTCTCTCTCTCTCTCTCTCTCTCTCACTCGCACTCACTCGCTCACATGCAAACACTTTTTCTATTTCTATATTTTCCCGACATTTCTACCCAGAGTGATAGCAGTAAATGTCAGAAAATCCAAATATATTGTGTATATAAGAATTTCCTTCCCGGCATGTCCGGAGAATGTCCCGTCCTGTCGATCTTTCTCACTCTAGCGCCTCTCGGCGTTTGTGTTGTTCGCGATGCCGTACCGTTCGCGACAGACGCTCGACCAGCATGCAAGACGGATCGAGACAATTTCCAGCGAAAGGATCGGCGACGTTTTGTGTCGGGGAGTTGAAGCCGAAGACACATTACCAGCTCCCGGTTGGGGTGGCGCCTGGGGGAGGTACGGCGCACTTCACTCTTTACCCGCACACAGTGCTTCGCTGTGCACACGAGGAACTGGAAAGAGCTACTGGTCGAAAAAATACGAACGAAAAACTATCATCAATGCAGTCTGTTAGACTAGATGGATGGACAAGATGGTGCATTTCGTGACTCCTCCCAGTTCTGGCACGCTCACTGCACCAAATCGCTGCATGTTCTGGAGATATACCTCTTGGGTCGCAAGAGCATCACCGTCCATCTCTGGTATGGTATGAGAATAAATTTTAGCAAGGCTGGTCGTGATTTTTTTTAATATATTTGAAATAAAAGCTCGTTTTACATGTTTGAAAAATGAAAAAAATCTAATATTTATTATTTATGTGAATTCAATTATCAAGAATAATGTTTATCGAAATAATAGTTATATTAATACATCAAAATTTCTACAATCATGCAGTTTATCACTTTTATATCATACATGCTAGAAGCAAGCTAGTAGAAGTACATATGAAAAATTTAGAGCTCGTCGAACATCTTTGTTCTGTTTCTATTTTTGCTTTTTATGATCTTAACTTTATTTTTCATTCGAAAAAATCGCTACAATTTACCAGATTATGTCTGGTTATTGTGTTCGTCATAATTATCTGATGTCCCATTAGACCTCTACTTACTTTCCACCCTTGATTTCGGCTCGTTAGTAATTTCTCGCGATTATAATGCAATCAGTCATGACAAAGTGTCTTCGACGATATTCACCACTTTAGTTGCACGACAATCGCGTTTGATTCATTTATCATTCATGTTTTTGTAAATTATCCTTGTTTAGTGTGCTGTTGCCTGCAAAATAACATATTCTCTTTGATATCAAGATAATGTTGGAAATCAAAGCAAACGATTGGTATTGAAAATGGTTTTTATATTTAATTTGACATATGCAGCTTATTATGAAGTTCGGCAATTTAATAATAACGAAGGATGCGCAACATAGTATTTACGACTAATCTAGAGTAGTTTTCACACTTATTGCAATTTTATCGCCGCGTCTTACAACCAATCATACTGCCACAATTTTCATTGAAATTTTATGACCTCTGTTCGAAAGTAGCGTGCTTCATTTTTTTTGAAACTACTGACTCCACAATACCAGCTGTTAGGCAAATTGACCGATAAAATCATGGTATGCTTAGTAACTATTTCACAATACATTCTATATCTCTTTTTACGTATTTATCTATTAAACAAACAAAGCAATTTTAATGAAAACCTAACAAAGTACGTCTCGGAAAATGTTTAAGCAAATTAAATTCAGACACTTTGCTTACTTAATGAATATCCCTCTCCCGCAATTCACCTGTGCAAATTGCAAATGAAGCGCTCACCCGGCTAGAATCGAAAAAAAAAAATAAAACAGTCTTGCCGGAGAGAGAAGAGTAAAACCAACGATCTTAGAGATTTACCCTTTTTGCGTACGATTAAATTGCATCCAGCAAGGGCTATAAAAGTAGCCCCTTTACAGTGATTAGTTGAAAAATCGCAACTCTGTGACAGCGTTGCACCGTCGAAAGAAATCTCGGACGGATGGAATGTGTTAGCGAGAATCGGAAGAAGTGCTCTTTTCTAGGCTTCCTCATCAGACCCTCAGGCCAGCGGAAGCTGAACGAAGATATAAATCTTCAAGGGCACATTTTGGCTCTAGAAAAACGTTCGGTGAAGATTGTTTGCAGCGAACACGGAAGCGAACGAGTAATGAGCGTGTATACCGAGTGACTAATTAGAGTAAGTAATTTATTCCACATTTTATGTTCGATTTCGTTAGGTTCGTATAATTCAACCCGTTTTTAATGCCGTTCACAAATTCACACACGACAGAATATTTTTCGAGAAAAAATAAATGTTTTATCCCTTCAGCTGTAACACCATCTTCAGTCAACCAGTATCAAAACAGTTGATTGAACACATCAAACTGCAGGTGACCGACTTCCCAGACAACCTTCTCCAGCGTTGAAATGTGATAAGCACTTCCTTCTTTCTAGCACTGCCATTGCTTCAGACACACCCGTCACTCTCCATCACGCGGGGATTAAGGAAATGTGTACAAATATTATCTGCAAACTGGCCGGCTTAAGCCACCAGTCCCGGTTCCTTCCCCATCCCTCGGGAGTATCACGACGGGGAGCGTCAAACTTTGATTGAGTGATTGCAGCAGTTGCAGCAGAAATAAAAACGCAACGAGATAAAAAAAAACACATGGCCATTTGCATCCACGGCTCTTCCACCGATGCAGATTTTTAATTAGATTCCTCAACACCATCGGGATAGACATCGTGGTGAATGCAAACATCGCATAAAACAAGGTCAGCAGCTTCGCAAAGGCAAACGCAAACCGGCCCTTAAGCCCGCGTCGTTTTGTGGTGCATTTGCAGGCAGGACGGGTAGAAACAACCGTCAAAACCTGATGTTTCTTCACTCGAAAGGGAACGTTTCAACTCCCGCAAATCACATCCACGTCAGATCACTTTTAAACCGTCAACTGGTGGACGATTGCAGCAGCTTCTCGCCGCGTGTCTATCAAAAAAAAAAACCCCGCAACCGCAAAACCGAATGCAGCACTATAATAAGTTTGCGTTTTTCGACGGATGAAAACTGTTTCGCTGGACATGTGAGTGACAAGAGTTAAAACTGTTTGAAAATATTTATTAAGAAATCCGGCGTGCGCGTTTATTTTTTCGCCTGCACTGCACGCGTGTGTGTGTGCTATGCTTGTTTCATGACGTTTTTACGCCCAGGGCGTTTTTGCTTTTTTACTGTCTTCCTGTAGCCGTCCACCGATGTTTAGTTGGCATTAGACGAACTGCGAACTGCCCTACTCCGGACATGGGCACAACCCGCGGGAAACGATATATTCGTCCACGTGAGGTTGACGAGCGTGATGGGTCGATGATGCCTGCGCATGATTCGAATGCAAAACGCTTCCAAAAAGGGGCGGTTTCAACCCGAAACCCCGTGCTCGGAGCGAGGAAAGGAAAATAGACATAGGAAGTATGCAAACCGGCGAACCCCCTGGCATCCTGGAGGACCATCGGGTCTATTGGGGAAGAGGAGAGAGAAAGAATGCAAAACGAGAGTAAAAGAATCATAAAATCACACGACTGGGAACCGTGCAGGAAGTGAAAATGGAAACAAAAACTGGATAACTAGTTTATGGTGCCAGCGACCGGTGCCAGCTCCGCGTGTTCCATTGAACCACTCCGGCTCGGGGACCGTTTCTTAATCTTCAAGGTCAGATGCTGAGACGGTCAGATACGCGAAACGGCATAGGTCGTATAAAAATCTCGATGCTGACGCTACTCGATCGGATCAAAAAACCGCACACAACACACCGATTCAGGTTTGTTTTTCAACAGCATCAGCTCAGGTTTTTTGTGTTGTTGTTATTCTTGCACTAACGGATAATCCCCGCAGCAAGCGGTGATGGATTGAGTGACGGCGGTTGTGACGTGATGGAATTCAGCAATCAGAACGAGAAATGCAGCAACGTGAAGCCGAGCGGGCGAGCTTAACCGCCGAAAACAGATTGCACGCTTCGTTTGCTCTACAGCGCCTGTTGCACTGGGTGAAGTCATTAGTTTCATTAAGTGGTTAATTTTCTGTAGAATTTTTTAATTAAAATATTTGAAGTCTTACTTCTTGCGGGCTGAGGATGAGCGTGAAGCCGATGGCAACGACTGCATGTGTCCCATCGGCAGCGCATATACCATTCCGAACCTCTGCCTGCCGCACGTGCTTCACGATGGGATGGTGTGAGGCTTGAGGCAGCCGTTCTGCTTGTTTTTGACGCTTGGTGTGAGAGAGAGAGACGGAGAAACAGGGCATGAGAAGAGGCAATAGCAACCTTATGCTCCGGCGGAAGAATGCATGCAGGACATGGGTTGCATAAATTTATGCAATACACACTTGCAATTATCCTCGATCGTTCGCAGCGCAAGGCCGAACGGCTGACTTTGTCGTAGGGAGTTGCTGGCTGCAGCAGTGCAGCTGGTGGCTACTGTGTGGGTGTGGGCAACCAAACGAAACCGAAAAAGCTACACGCAGGAAAAACGAACCCCACCCGCCTCGGGAGCAGGAGCGGGTGTTTTGTTCGGAATTTATCGAGTGGAAGTAACAATCGGAAAATTTCGCTGTAGATTAAAATATAGCGATAAACTTTGGGGCTGTAAATTTTCACCACGCCAAGTTTGCATCTTAATGATCATTAATGTAGTAGCCAACTTTGTGTGAGATGTATTGCATTTTTGCCATTGTTTTTGATGTTTTCCACCACTGCACCATGGTTTTATGGGTGTGTGAATGTTGGTTTTTTATTTTTTGAGTCGAAAAGCTGGACGATTGGTGGTGGTAAGAACTGCATGTTGTTGAGAAGCAACCACAACGTAAACGTTAATTTATGATTTAATTTGTTGATTTTATTTTTAAAATCAACACCATGAATGGCGTGGTTATTTTGTTGTCATAGTTTTTATTCTAAATTTCCTTACTGTTTCAATAAATTGAAATTTTTATGTAAAATTTGCTTTTTGTTCTAATTGAGTTTAATCAAGATATTGTGAGTCTATTTTCTCGTGCAGCTTAAAACAGTGCCCATGTATGAGCAATCGGTGAGGAGTTTTACCATTCTGCGTTTATTCTTTTAAAGTATATGTTCAATTTGATCCACCTTCTAACGAAATTTAAATTACAAAAATAAATTATGAAAAATGATGAAAAAAACTTATTATAAAATAACCACTGAACCACTTAATGAACAATACTTTTAAAAATTTTATGAACACTGAGCAGCATTTAGTGCGTGTTTTCAAAAGCAAAATTGAGCATTTCAGCTATTTCGGCGTACTATTTGCCTATTCTCTTCATTTTCAGTATTATAATCAAGTGATGGTTCTTGTTGGCTAGAAAAATCACGACGCTACAACATGTTCTTCCGAGTATAAGTTTATTTTTGAATGTTTAAATACATAAATTGCTCGAACAGTCAATAACTTGCAGTATTTCAAATATTCTAAAATTCCTTCGACCGTAAGGTAGTCACGAAAATAAGTTAATTCAAATATTGATAGGTGAAAAAGTTTGTTTTATCCTAACGTATAGCTTCGAAACAGGTTTTCCGTGATGCGTAAAATACTCAGTGTAATACTGATCACAGAACCAGCTATTTATAACCCGTATTAAAATCACCTGCTGTCACTAAACTTTTCGCCCATTAGAATGTGTGATTACTATTTAAATATTTTTTGTGCGCCCTTTTATCTATCTGCTCATAATCATAATACCGTCATAGAACCGTAAATAATTATGCACCATATCGCCGCTAAACGAAGCGGTGACTTACTAATCATAACCTATCAACGATCATTAGCAGTCCGGTCTCCCGGTCTTTAAGATTCCGGCCATAGCGAAAGAGTTTCGAATCCAAATAGGTCACTGTACAATAAAAGAGTAGAGAAATGCGCCCGATCCGCTCATCAACGTACATCATGGATTTAAATTTATCACTCACATTTCGTGGCTCATTAAACCATTCATCAGGCTTCCGCATTGCCGCTGCTTCCAACGATCGGCGCCGTTCTATAGTGGCAATATTTTCGGCCGCACCGCACAGTCAACTCAATCGTCCTCGGCCATGATGGGAGGCAACGCTACGAAAACAATAACAATTAAAACTAACGATCCATATTTTTTCACAAATCCCGCTCATCAATTTGAGCAGGAACCAATCGCTGGTACGCAGGAACGAGGCTAATGCACGTCCATTTCTTGTCGCACCGTGTCTAGCAACGGGGTAGCAGATCGTTGCCAGTTTACGTCCCCGCTCATAATTAGCTGAATCGCCTACGAAAAGGGTTCGCTGATGGTATGGCACCTGTCAGTGGGACGATCTATCATTCATTTCATTTCCACTGCTTCCCATCGCATTGCTTGCAGTCGTTTGCATCCCACGCGGGCTAGCGGCTTTCGAACCGTGTAGGAAACAGGATGGATGCTGCCTGGGAAAGCCTCACCCGGTGCTCCAAACAAGCAAACGAGGCACCAGCCGCGTACAGATTGTCATAAATCAATCGCTATCTGAAATTAATTTCTTTATTAAATGCATCTTGCGAGCAGGGCAGCAGGCGATCGTATTAAACCTGTATGCAAAATCTCACCGGAAACGTGTGAATGGGTACGCGCCTCAACACCCGTATGCACAAATAGAAGCTCGATCGAAACGTCTCGAGTGCCGGCGAAAGATGAAGTGTTTACGAGCACGCGAACGCTCGCAAGCTGATGTGATATTCGCTCGGGATGATGGCCCACCTTTAAAGGGACGAACAATTTAAATGTTGCCCAAAATCATTTAAGTTGCAATTCTCACAATTTCAATAAATCGCCCTTTCGAATGAATCAGCCATTGAATTGCAAGCCCGATGCATCAATCCAGCAAACATTCTTTCTACCACGAATTCGGTGCATCATGCGCAAAATTTCTCAGAAACTGAAATCCCCTCGCTCAATGCGCTGCGTTGCGCTTCGCGTTTTTTTTTTTACGAGGGCAGACTTTTCATCGCAGTCTACCCGGCCAGAAACCCAGCTTCCCATCACTTAATCGCACAATGCACCGCGATAAACCTTCCCGATTCGAGTGTTTCTGCCGAAAGTAAAACAAAACATCCCGCAGCCTTTTTAACTTTACCGAATACGGGGCTTGCTTTTTCGGTATTGTTTCATTTTCAATAAATTATCGATTGTTTAAGCGGTATGCCCGTGTGGTGCACATAATCTATGTCCTGGCCGGGACGGTTGCCGCGTGCGAAAACGTTCCCCAGAGCCGATCGTTTGATCGGAAGAAATTCCGCGTGCTTCGTGCCGTGCCATCGTACTGCTCCTGTCGCAAACTCACCTGTCGTGGCTCTTCACCATAAATCCTGCGCTGCTTCCAGTGCAGCTCCATGCGCAGATCATGCATCCCGGTAGATCGCACGTCGCCGTCGTCGTCGTCTTCGTGGTCGTCCTTTTGTTCTGCTCACTCTCTCACGCTGCCCTGACAGTGCCACATCGTTCGAGGACGAGTTTTGTTTATCGTGAGTCTTCCATTTTTCCACCTTCCACGGTTGCTCGTTCCGTGACGGCTGAAATTGTTTCAAGCATTTACCGATACCGTCACGAGCCGTGGAGCCGAAAAAGCATCCGAAGCACACAGCACACGTCCGCGGAACGTGTGTGCTGTGCGAAAAAGTCACATGCAATGCCGCCTTCTGGAGTTTTGCAGCCGAGCAACCAGGCCCCGCTCTGGAATCCAATCAGACGGTGCCTGAATCGTTTCGCCCGTCGAACATGACTTCGAAAACCCAGTAATCAAGCCTTTCGGGGGCCGTGCAGAAGGATGAGCGAAAAGCGAACGAGCTAAACAATAAAGGCAGCGCATAAATCTTGCCGAATTCGGAGGACGCGATAGCATCAAAATTTTCTGACGTCACGCGCCGAAACACCCTCGACGGTGGGCATGCTCCGGGATGCGTCCGATTGTGTTGCTGTAGAAGGATTGGTTCTTTTTATTTTGGCGCAAAGGATCTACAGCATAAAGACAGCACAGAATGCTTTTAATCATTCTCTTAAATATTCTATTTATTATTTTTCTGCTGGATTTTTTATAATTTTTCTAAACTGCTGTACACTCTTTTTTGTATTCACATAAGCCTTGTGAGTAGCGATGGTCAATCTACCAGCAAGAAGTTGCTAGCTGTCACAATATTTACCATTCCCGGGTCTTAGGGTCGAAATATGATGTGCACGTTCCCTAATCGTCGACTTATGGTTTATGTTTCGTAACAAACTGTGCTCAACTCACATATTTCGTACCGGAATCGGAAGAGAGGAAGAAGGTATCAGATTAAGCTCAAATCTCAATTCAACCAGTTTGCTTGAGGCGTGTTTTAGCCTCATTCTCCGGATGTCACACGTCCGGAGCGCATCCGTTCTCAGGGAGAGATCCTCCAAAAGAAATATCCATTAGAAGCACAGGACAGCTGTCCGATAATCTCTCGTAAGTGAAATCGGCGAGACATCGAATATAAGCCACGTGAAGATAAAATTCAAGCAGGAATTGGCAGTATGAATATTATGATGTTCTAAATTCACTACGAATGTAGATAGATGTCGTAAATAGAAGATTGCATAAACGTGATTTCGTTTAACTTTTCTTGGATTTTAGTATAATGTAAGCTGGTTTTAAGATGATTGTAAAACTATTACTTTTACAAAAAAATCTTATTGTTTTAAACTTTTGGCATTCGAGGATCTTCTTCGCTTTAATTAGAAGTCAAGCGATCCTTGGGCATGGAAGGGATTTGGTTAAAATTCTATTATAAATGTACATTTATGATAATAAATACTTTTTTACTACTTTCCTTCTTACTTATCACATTCACATAATACACAATAGCTTGCCAGGCTCAATGTACGAATAATAATGGTTGAAACCTATGCTTGAAAAGTTTAATGGCTCGCTACAAGAATTTAATGATGCCATGTTGTATGTTGAAAATCTTGATTGCAATTATTTCATTAATTCATAGAACTCATGATATATCAATCTTAATCGTCCTTTGGAAATTTTAAAGCACACTTTTGATTAAACCCCTATTAGTTAAATTTGAGTATTATTGGTTTTATTATTATTAATTTTATCTGTAGCATCATTAGAGGTAATTAATCCATAAAAAATTTAGAGAATTTTTAAACAGGAATCGGATAAGCGTGTGCATCTAAAAAAAATGATTTCAGATGCACACTAGATGCAACTAGATCACATTTTCATTTCTCAAGAAATGGTTGCTACTAATAGGTAGATTTTTTAAGCCAAAGTTTAAAATCAGAGCTTTGTTGGTCCTTCGTTGTCCTTGCACAGGAACATTTGGTACATGTCATTTTTGGTTTACACATTTTAATACTCTCGCTCTTGATTTTTACATGCAATGGTGATATGTACAGCACACAATTTGAAACCCAATCTAATTTAATAACAGTTCTGTTACACAGTTATAAATTTCAACAATCCTTAATGGACCAGACAACGGAACAGCCCTTTTTTGTTCTTGTTCAATTAGATTTTTTGTGCTGCTTCCGTACCCGTAGGGAAGTCTTCAAAAACTACCCAAGCCATTACCTCCGGCCCGGAATGTTAACACTATTAAACATTCATCCACTTTGGGCCCAACCGCTGGGATGGCCATCCTACACGATGCACGATGAATTGTACCGAAACCATAACTGAATGCAACAAGTTGGTCCTCCGTCGGTAACTGCCTACCATCACCAACTACTACAGACACATGCAACTGGAAACATGAAAAACTAAAACCAATCGGTTTTCTTTCAACGCACCCTGCCGCTCCACCACAACCCGAGCTTGTTTAACAGTTTATCAAACCAAACAGACGCACGTTCACGCATATACGAGTTTTGGGGGGAGGGCGTAAAAACTGAACAACCCGAATTGAGAAGAGGTTCTTCTTCAACACCAACACAACTCACCCGTGCAACCGAAATGCGTACGTCCCAGAGAGTCATCACTTCTGCGGGTAAAAACAAGTAAACATCCTTTCCTCCCATCGGGCGCCACCGTGACCACCGGCGAGTTACAGATCTCTAGTTCAGGTTTTTGGCAACCGTATTGGGAACCGGCATGCTGCAACTGCACTCGGTGCTCCTCTGTGGTGCAAAAAGATGCCCACGAGAATAAACGACTTCACTTTCAATAATAGAAACCAATAAAAGGACGGCAAGTAATAGACGTCCTATTTAGGTTTATTATTTTGTTTCGAGACCCTGTTCCTCGGTCCGTGGCTCACCACCCGCAATATGCAAACAGTTGTACGCAGATGTGTGTAAAACGGATCACCACAGGATTCCAGCAAATGTCGCACTCACTCTGGGTTGGGATGAAACTGATCACAGAAGAATACACCGAACAACGTGTAGATGAGTGTCTCTGCCATGGTCCACAATCGGCCGTATCGAGCCTCTTGCTGTGCTGCACTTTGCCAATGGCCGTACTGAACAAGCGTACGCTGCTCCACTTGCACAATGAACGATGAATTTCGGTGTCCAGCTCAATTGCATCAACGTCCCGAATGGGCACTCGAGTAAACTCCCAGAAGCGCCGGATATCCTGATGAGCCTGGCTCCCGTCGTCGTATAAACATCATTCTTTCGTACTTCATCCGAGCCGCACGCAAAACGGTCCAGGCGTGAGGTTCACCCACCGACTGCATCTTTCGCACGCTGCTGGCAAGTGGAGCCACTTCCTCTCGACTTTAAATCTCTGCCAATTTTGAGCAAACTTTCGTCATTTCCCAGCGTCACCGCATCACGCGAATCCTCGCTGGCACGATAAGGCACGCGACAAACCAAACCTACTGGCTGACAGGTGGAAAAAGCATTATTGTTCTCTCCACCGTCACGCTGGGCTCGTTCGTCAGGCTGAGTCTTCGTCGTTGCCGTGCCGGCGAGCTGAACGATGCGTTTTTCGTACGACACTTGTTCTGTTCCACGCCGGAAAAAGACTAACGACGCGTGTTCCCTGCCCCATCACTGGAATCGCAGTTCTTTCGGTGCATCAAGGACCGATATCAAGGACACGGCCGGCGTGCCTGGTAAAGATAGATGACCACACAAACGACGTCCTCGTAGAGGTTCTGCTTTCCTTTCCCCTTCACGGTCGCATTGAATGACTCAAATGTGTTTCGGCTGGATAGAAACAGGCGACGTTGTGCGTTTATGCAAATACATAATTCCCGTTGATGCAGTTTAAGCACCATACATCGAGCACCCCGATGGATTGCCACCCGCACACCAAGGACTCCCTGCTGCACTCCCAGTTGCACGATTGAAAGGACTTCTTCCATTTTCTCCTAAGGGCGTTTGTTGTACTGCTTCCTGTGGGAATCCGGTCCGCTACGAGGAAGATGTCAACTGGCTCGTTGCAAAATCTCACCCACCATACTAACCCAGCCTACTGTTTTGATACGGCTAGCCTGCTGTTAGATAGATTCGCCATACATGACAACGAAAGCGAGCCAACCGCACTCTGGCTGGTCTCGCTGGAGTGCAGCAGCAAACGCAATGTGCAATGTATGACACGATTCGGAAATGCGTGTTCCTCGGAACAGCAGGAACAAATCGAAAGAAGGCTGGCAAGAAGCGGCAACGATACCAACAACAGTGGAACAAAAAAAAACGAAGCAAAACATTCATCCAACATTGCCGACCGTAAAAGCATTCCTCGATCCCGACGCCCGGCCACGGATCCACATCACTTTTGCAATCGCAAAACAATCATACAGAAACAGAAACAATGAAATAATCATTGTGGTTTTTAGGGGGCCCTTCCGAAAGATTGAATTGTTTCGTCCGTGTGCGAGGCGGACTGGACAAGACTGATGAATTTTACGGGCAGATTAGAGTGGGAGGCAGGCTGTCTGTGAGTAGGTAGGTAAGATTTTATGAGTTCTCCAGCGCTAGTGTATTGTGCAAACGCATGTGAATCGAAGGCATCAAGGGCTACGCTGCCGGACGATCGATGGTGCATCTGCTGCATCATGGAGTGCGCGGACGATAGAGACGACTCGGATGCGGCAGAGGATGGGCCGAGTAGATAATGGCACTAAATAGTTAAAGAGATCAATATTTATGATGCAATTTGATAGAGCTGGTAATACATTATGGTAATTTATCACACGTCGAGACGGAAGTTAATGTTTCGTCCGATTTCTCGTGCGAGGAATGGGCATATGATTGGCTTTTCGGTCGATTTAAGTAAAAGAGGGAATGATTGAAGAGCGGTTCTGATTTTTTCATTTAAATTAATTTAAAAATTTTAGCGGTACTCTTTAAAAAATGTTACTAAACCATACAAACAATACTTGAATATTAGTTAGATGTAACCGTTAAATCAAAAATTTATTTCATTATATTATATTAAATTAGTGTATGAATTTTCTTCTTTTTTCAAAAGATTAGTGTAACATATTTCTTCAAATTGATAAATAAACTTGATTGTTTAATAAATATTCTAACATACGAAAGGCATGAAGGATAAACGTATGATTGATTTATGATTACAATCAAATTATAAAAATCAAAAACGAAATATCTTACATCAGTTTCCAAATTATGTAAAGAACAAAAAACATGTTCTTACTTGGGACACATGTTTCTAGTTAACTCTACTTCAAGCCATAACGTTATGGAGTTTCAAGACACATTTAGATCATTGCGATGGGCAACGACCAAATGTGAAAACTTCTACAAATTCTTGCAAAGAAACTAAAGTTCATTTGATTTAAACTAGTTTCAGTGATTTAGTGAATTAAGCGATTGCCAATGAAACCGATAACATCACGAATAATCACAGGAATTAGTGTATTAATTGTTGCAAGTCAAAGTGTCAAGTGTTTTGTGATTAGAGTTTTGGCTCTGATAAATGCCACAGCGTTTAGAGAAATCTCTTATTTTAAGAAAATATTTTAACAATTAAATCGAGCTATATTCCATTTGAATTTATTAAAAAAAAATTTTATAAATGCACAAGGGTCCTCTTGGCATATTACGCAACTAAATACATTTCTTAGCTATCGAGTTTCTAGAACATTATTTTAACAGTATTCTACCATTTTTGCGATAAAGTAACGCTTAAAGAATCCGGTCGAATCTAGCGTAATGAACCTGAATCACATGTTTGGTATGCATCTGTCTCGCTAGCATTGTAAACGAACATCGTACACTTATTCAATATTACACATTCAAAGCGAATTCGTTCGTTAGAAGGTTCACATGAAAGAAAACTGGCAACAACAGGAGCATAAATAAATAATTATTCCCCAAGTGCTTACAAACCGTCACTACAAAATGCAAACATTAACGCATATCTAAATCCAACGAAAAGGCACTCATTACCCGTGTTCCACACATTTCGCGTTTCGCGAGTGTAGACCGATTCGTAGACTTTCTTCCTGTCCGACGGCAACTCCGGCAACCACTGTGCGCCGCCTACTATTGTTAATCCGATACCGATTGCGATTCCGATTCCCAGAGTGTGAGTCTGTCGCTGCTACTGCTGTTGTTGCCTCATTCCACCCGTTGTTCCAAAGGAATGAGGAAATTTTTTTGTTCCGCTTTCGATGCCGTCTGTACATACGCCGAGGCCGTTCCGTATGTGGCACCTACCGAGGCAACCGGCTTGCTGCTGGCTGCTTGTCTGGCCGAAGACAATCGTGTACTTTTAAATTAATTAAATATGTTAAACACAAATCTTGTTAAATGCTATCAATTTGTAGTATCACCCTCGGGCCAGTGTGCAACCGCAAACGGTTTTTCGATACCACCTCAACGGGCTCACTGGACAGTGCCTGTAAAACGCCCCGCGGGAGAGAGTGGCTCGGATTTGCCATCGTGCATGCACGTTTGCCATTGCCCGTTTTGGGAAAATGAGACCGGCACGAATACCTGCTTAAGAGGGGAGCAGCTTAGCATTCGTACCACTGCACCGAAATCCAACGGAAGCCAAACCACAACCCAAAACCCAGCTCAAGAACTGATCCAGGCGGTGGTGTTTTTCTTTCCCCACTACCAATGCATGTACCGATTTCATTGCAGAAGGATTGAAAAAATGTCAACATCGCCGTCGTCGTCGTCGTCGTCATTCCTTGCGGCGGTGTGTTACAATTTCCGATTTTCTACTAAATTCCCATGAAATGGGTCAGTACGTACGCATCGCCGGCCCATCGACCGGCCAAAGACGGATGAAACACGACATGAGCAAACCAAACAAACAAACAGATTCCCAAGATAATGCTGCCCGATCGGGCGAACCACAGAGAGCAGTGCGTAATATATGGTGCACTATAAATTAAAATTCTTTTCCTCTTGCCAAAACCAGCGGTGCATCGAATGTGTTTTGCATAAGGCAATGCCGGTGGCAATGCACTTTCGGGACGGTTTCCAGCTTGACAGCTTCTCGTCTCACCCTGTCTCGTCGTGGCCGGTGTTTGCGGTGTCCGATGTCGATGTTTTGCCTGCTATTTGCGATTTAGTTCGGAACTGAAAGCGAAATTAATATACCGCCCGAAATGACACGCTCCATGGGTTTTTCATTACCATAACCGTTCTTCTCAAGCCGTGCGTTAGAAAATTACCCATACGCAGGTACTCTTTGGCATCCTTCGACAGGCTTCCAAACGGTAGAAAGTTTGCAAGTCCAAAAGTGTCGCCTTAGAAGTGTCAATCTCCGGGACACGATTTACAGCCCTCCGGTACGGTTGAATCATCTTGTCCGTTTGAGTGGATTGGTCTAGTTTTGTGCACTGATTTATGAGCGACCATCGCAGGAAGCCATGCCGACAGGGTTCGCAGAAGGAAAAAGAGAAAGTCTTGCTGATGAACCATGTTGGGTGGCTTGTTGTAGTCGGCCTGCTGTGAAAGTCGAGCAGCACGGATGTATGCAAAATTGTTTGTTGGCAATCAATACGAGACCTCTCTGTTGTCTTGTGCGTTGTCACAGTTTTATGGTCTATTTTAGATTGTAAGAATAAACAATGGGCTGTTCAAAATTTATGTTCTACTTTTCGAGATAAAGTCTTCTAAAGGAACCTAATGTTTTCATGTAACTTTACACAATATTTGTAAGACAACTGGCAATTTTATACATTTATTCTATTTAATCAAACTTTCAACAAATTTGCATGCATTTAAATTTTTGACTGAGAATTTTTGCATATTTTTTGGCTTCCTTAAAAACATTAAGTGCCACAATTAAAACACTCCTTTGTAAAATATAGGAAGATATACTACTTATTGTATAAATATGTAATCCTCTTGCTATACAAAACATATTTAAAATCATTTTCAATATTTGTATGAAAATTCATTTTGCAATAAACCATATTTTTGCAAACATATTTATAAAAGTACAGCCAGACGAAAACAAATAAAGAACTATACAATAAGTGCACAAATAACAACACATTTGAAAGTAAAATTTAATCTTTTTTTTAATTTTTTCTTATTAACAATCCGGTCATAATCAATGCATTAAAACAATAATCATCTAAAATTATTAAGTTACAAAACAATGAGCAAAAAATGTCATACTGCATATTTACTTCAAGAAATTAATCACCCATCAATCTATTAATGGTATTTGAAAAAGAATGGTCCCCTTTGTTTCACTCCTAAAAGGAAAACTCTTCCACTCACTCATGGTGACAAATTGCAATCTGTCTGCTCTTAAATCCATCGCCAAGACCTCCGTTCATACCGGCTCGGGCTTGATTGAATCATTATTTTAGCCCTTTCGGATGCCACCGCGAAGGATGGACCGGACATTGCGGCCCAAACATTCGACACACGTCGTTTAACGACAAGAAAGTGTCCAAGCGGACAGGATACACACGAAAGCAAACAACACGCAAAAAACACCAGCATCACATCAACTTCACCCATCGACCGGTGGACAGCTCGAAACGATGCAACAAATCGAAAACAATCGACCGGGGCTCGGAAGATGACTTCGATTCCGCAAACAGTAACAAAAAAAGCACACACAACTGAAGGATGAATTTCGCTCGTGGCGACATTTTCGCTCCAATTGAGACCCTTTAAAACGCTCCGTAGCACATGCGTCACACGGAACACAAAATGCGAAAGGAGTCTGCGGTCGGTCTGTCCACGGCACATTGTAAACGGGACGGCCACGAACGGAAAGATGTTGTTCGCAGGCGATCACCACGGTGTGAGCAAGGCGTGTGTACGGTGATGGTCACTCTGGCGGTTGGCACAGTTGTCACCGATCGAAGGATCGAATGATTGACGGCATGTACAACCGCAGTCATTATCTGGGACTATTCTTCTTTGCCTCGTGATCCGCCAGTTATTTATCGACTTCGGAACACTGTTGCACCCGGCGGAAGTGGGCGAGTGGATGAGAGAGCGGGCGATAACCCTTTCACAACCGTCCCGATGCATTTGCACCACGATAGGTGCCGTTTTGAGTGATGGATTACCGTCGCCGTAGGTGAAGAAAAGAATGTCAAAATCTGCATTTACCAACATTCCCTATTTCTTGTTCCCTTTCTCTCGTTCGACCTCATAAGGGAGAAAAAAAATCTTTGTTTCTCCGGTTTCGTTTTGCACAAAACCTGCCAGCGCACGGGTAGGCCGCGCGAATGTGTCCAACGATGTAAGCGAGTCGATTTATTGCTGCATTAAGATTAATGATAAATTGATATAATTTTCATTTTTATCAAATAATGAGCGAAACGTTTCAGTGCATCGTCGCACCGGGTGAAACGATGGGAAAGCAAACAAACGATGGGAATTGCAATCCGAAACTCTTGACAAAATCACAATTCTTGCATCCGTGTGGCTGTGCCTGATGTTTGATTGATTTATGATAGACAGCATAAATCAATGACAGACAGCGAGTTGGAAAAAAACTCCGGCCCATGGTGGTTTTGCGAAATGCCGGATGACGGAACGGTTGTCACATGAGATTGACTGAGTCACCGGAAGGATTGGAGCGTAAAAATTTCGTGTGCTTTCTGCATGAATCATCCGTCCAACGATGGTGGTCGGTTTCAGAAACTATTTTTACATTGATTCATCACGTTTGTTGTATTTTCTTCGTTGAGATAGCAGATAAGTTGTGTAAATAATGTTTAATAAAACACATATCATCAAACAATGTTATTTTACTCATTTGTGATTTAACATGATTACTTTAAAGAGGCCGCTTACTATGTTCTCTTTTTAATGAGAAAATTATTCATTCACAGATCATTAGATCTCTTAACCAACAAATACAGATAGGGAGTTCATCTAGTCTTTCATTTTATCCAAAAATATTGATCTAGTCTGATCATGGATTAAAATAATGTTTAAGAAAACATTCAAAAAAAGAACCTACTCAATTTACAAAAAAAAAATAATAGGCAAAAAGCTTCAAAGGAGATAAATAATGACAAAATTAAAGCTAAGCAAAACCAACACCTTTGGTTTAGTCTCTATATTTACCGCGATTTTATTGGCGAGATTGTAAACCGAAATAAGTCACTCAGAAGGTTCATATTATTGTTTTAAGCAGCATTAAGATTTTTATCGTTTTTTAAGATATTTGTTAGCACATAGCTATCAAATTTTAGAATTTTTTATTGTGCCGGTAAAATATAGGTTTTTCTATAGACTGGGAAATATAAAATAAACATATATAACATTACTAACATTTTTCATAGCAGTATAACATATTGTGTGAAGAAACAATATCCAACTCAAAGCCTTAAATTTCCCTGTAGTCGACCCATTGAGGGTAATATAATTTGATAAACAATATCATCTGTGACATATACGAGCAGATTTTCACTTATTCCTTCTCACACACTTGCATCCTACTAACCCAAATGGCAATAAAATTTACCTGAAACCGTGGCTCGTAGTTTTTCAATTCAAATCAAAAACAAAACTTCGCTCCTCTGTAAGTTCATTACAACGGTAACACACCTGATACGCCCCTGCTAATATATCAGTTGGTGCAGTGAGTGCAGTGCATTCGTAACTGCATGGATGTAAATCAACTCCCTCCGGAGATCATAATCGCTTTTGCGCCGTGCAGAAGCCACGATGGAGCGAAAAAAACAAAAAATTATATTAATGCAACTAAGCATGAATGCACATAAACACGAGCTGGAGAAAAAAAGAGCACATACAACATACCCTACTGCAATCAAATCCAGTTGCAACCGAACATCATCATCTCCCGAATGCGCCGCATAACCCACCAGTGCCACACCCCGGGCCCGTGCTCGAAATCAAAAACTAAACGAATTATCAAAACATTTCGATGACGATTGTTCTGGTTACGGTTGAGTTACAATCGCTGGAAAATTGCAAATCGCAATTCCCGTTCCCCCGTTGCCCCACCCTTTGCCATGTCCCATTTTTCCTTTTTTCCCTCGACGGTGTAAAAATGTACCTGCACCAGGATTGGAATTGATTGCGCTTTTACGCAATCGACTAGCACACACACAAACACACACATACACCGCCCCAACATGCAGCGCGCTTCAAAATGGCTCGTGAGCACATCCGTTTTCGCCGTTCTATTGATATTTATGAGCGGCAGCGGTTTAGCCACACAAAACAACACTCGAACCCCGCGTCCGTAGCGCAAAAACAGCAACAACAAGGCAAAACAGAAAGATGAAAAAAATCCCATCCCGTCCCAGCCGGTCCCGGCCCGAGTATCGATGGAGGATTTACTTTCACAAATGCACATCGACAGCGTTATCGACACCGCTTCTCACTGCGGACACAGCCGGCCACGCGACATCGCCCACACAAGTGATTAGGCTGGGCAGGTGCGGAAGTGGGCCGTGTTTAAAATGTGCTCCGGGCGGGTGGCAAGGCGCGGCCGGCAAAAACATGGCCACGGATATGGATCGGGCCACGGCAGCGCACCATAAATCATCAAAATTTCATTTCTATTCACGCAATTTCGGTATTTATTGCAAACTAAATAATATTATTATAATATTGATAAATTATTGAATGTACGATTTTAATCATCATTTATGCGGACAGTTTTCTATTGTAAATCTAGAGCGAGCGCACATCCTCCTATGCCCTTTCCGCCCGTTTGTACCTCCGTCCAGGGCAATGAATCTGCTACGGTTCAGTGGCGCTCGCAATTTGTTGGAACTGCAGCTAGCCGGACAGTCTTGCGATCAGTCGCGAGAATAATTTATCGCGTTCGCGTTTTCGGGCTCACTGGCGCTTGTTGACATACAGGCCTACGGGAATCCGGTGCCTACCGATGCCGGTTCCGATTAGTGCTTTATTTGCTGGGGAGGCAGTACTGTACCACAGCAACGATGCTGCAGAATGTTAGGCGAATGTGTTAAGAGGTCGATATTACAAGGCCGTAAAAGTGAGGCAATAAATACGCTGTAGCTGTGACCCAAAAAAAGCGCACTTTACGTCGCATTCAAAACTGAAAATATTGATCAAATCATTATCATCGCTCATTACGGTGGGTCTCTGCATCGGATTGCGGTAAATTTATACCAGAACTTACTTGAACCATAAAATAATAACGTATGCCTGGCCGCTCATAATCTGGTTGAGTTATTTTTGCTCCAATTGGTTCATTTACCTTCGGCCCACGGGTTCCGGCTTCCTACATCGGCTCTGCAGGGTGTGCGAGGAATGTCGTACCCGAAATCCAATGCAACAACAATCGCGACCGACGAAAACACCTCTACAGGTTGACTAAAAGCCGCCGCGACCACTTTTTCGGAGGTTGGGTATAAAATCTTGCACATGCGAAAGGATCCCCGTTGACACATTGATTAAAATTATTGGTACAATTTTTCAGTCAATTTTATTGCGACGGCCACTCACCGAAATGGAAGAAAGAAAAACAACAACCAAGCGCCCAATGGCCATGTGGGGGAAAGGGAAAGAAGGACGAGAAACCCGACATGCAGCGGGCGTTGGATGAGCGCTGGACTTTGTCTTAATTTTGGCACCGACATAAACTGATGATCGTATTTTTCGTTTCTTGTGTTACATTTCGTTCACTGCATCTGATTGCAGCACCTATGCTTCAGTTCAGTGATGTAGCAAACTTAGTTTTTCAGGACGTGTTTGTTCAACTAAGAAACTTATTGGGACTTTAAAGGGATTAGCACATTTGTTATATTAGTTATAAAGACTTTATAATATCCTTAATACTTAATATCAATCGGGAATTAATTTCAAGATATTATTATTACATGCAATAAGCATTTTAAAATTATTTTGCATTTTGTGAACCAATTTTTTCTTTTTTTTTGGTGAACCAATACCATTTAAACGAGCGAATAAATCGATTTATCTGTTCGTTTAAATATAAAAAAGCAAATTAAGAAATAACAAATTTAGTATCAACAAAAAAAAATTTTTCTGAAAGATGCATCACTGTGTTATTGAAAGTGGACTACTCAAAAATATAGGTCACTCAACTTAAAAAAAACGATCTGGAAAAATATCACAATGTTGATAATGATTCCTAATTGAATAAATGAGCAGTTTTTTATGTTTTTATTCCCCACTGTTATCAGATGAAATAGCTTTATTTTGGCGCGGTGATCTTGTCGATATGTGAAATTTATTCTCAAATCATAAGTGAATCTCATGGTGGTTTTTCAGCAAAAAAATCTAATCTGAGCTTATAATATTTCTAATGCTTTAATTACTCCCCGATATTAATTAAATCTTTTAAAAAGTTATTTTTTATTGCATGTGAGGCGTGGTAATTGCTTCATTTGCGCATCGCGACGAACGATCGTAAAAATTCAGATTAAACCTTACACTTCATCAGCGTCCAGCATGCGGAAAGCATAAGCTTGATCCCGGTCGGAAATAAAATACAATCTGTATCGGAAATAATTTCTTAATAAGCGGCACAGCGGCGAAAGCCATTTCTACACCCAACGCAGCGGCGAATCACGCAATCATTTCGCGCAATTTACGGCCCAAGCTTTGATAATAGCATCGCCAACTTCGATCCTTCCCGATTCCCGTGCCCATTGCATCTCGCGCAGGTAGGTGACAAACAGCCCGCTAATCCATAGTTTGTCCTGGCGAGTGGTCGCCAGAATCGTCGCTGTCATCATTTCTGCCGCGGGTGTTTCCTTCCGCTGCCTCCCGCGGATTGCACCGAGCGTTAAGGTCTTTGAACTCGCGGCGCGTCATATGCGCCTTTCCATCGACATTTGCCGACAAGACATTCTTGCAATGGCAGCCTGAGCAGCGGTCCACCCGTGTTGCCGATAGAAGAACCTTGACATTCACCGTGTTTACAGTGCGACAACTTGCGCCTCGGTGGTGATCAAATCCAGCACCACATGCCCGACCGTTGCCTGGGGTCATAAATCAAAACCTTTATGTGCATTAATCGAATGACCTAAACGCGCGAGCGAAACTGTAAAGCGGTGTATGCAACTCTTGAGCCAACACAGACACACCAATGCATAATGCTATTCGCACGGGTCGGATGGGTCGTTGGTCGGTCGATCAATATAGAAGCCTTATATTTATGCTTAATCAAGTGCGAGGGCTTTGCCATGCGGCCATCAATCGCGTTTCCTCCGTGGTCTTCTCGTGCCTTTTCACCTACCGATCGTAGCAGTGTCTTCAAGGAACATTCTGGAAACGGAACGCGGGTCCGTCCGTTTGCAAAAAAAAGAAACAAGTTGCAACAATTCCCGTGCAAACTTATGGATCCAAAACGAACTCCAGCGCATGGAAACAAAATATGCAAATGCACTCTCAGGGGCAGGCGCGTTGTGCCAGATAAATTGCCTATCCGCCTAATTAGCCATTATTTTACATTATTCGTTTTAATATTGGCGCTAAGTTTATATTAAGCTAAGTTACGATCCGCCCGGTACGCTAAAGCGGTTCTTGAACCGTTTCGTTTTACGTTTCTTTCTCCGCCCTGGCCCGGCCAGTGCCACGGCATACGCGAAGGATGCGTTCAAAGTGTGCACCCCCTCATTGCAAAACCTGCTTTCCGTTTCAAAACCCAATAGTGGTTCTATTAATCAGTGACGATGGTAACGTACCTGTTGACGATCGACGGTGGCAACCCGTTTAAGTTTGTTGATTGAACCACTCACCACGGTGACCCATTATTGGGAATGAAGCTGGAATGAAGATGAAAAACGTACTTTGTTAGCTCTGGATGGATGAGTGACGGTATTGTTTACTAGGACAGGAACACCAAAGAGTTAAGTTGATTTATAACTTTGAGTTTAAGTACAAACTTTATTTTCAAATCCAAACAAATCCGTTGTCAAAATATGCCTGAACATTTTTAAACGCATTTTCAAGAGATAGTCTATCTTGATAATCTAGAAAATCTATAAAGTAAGTTTTTTCATGGTGATAATAAATAAATAAAACATAGAAATAGAAAACTGTTTATTATTGTATCAATGTTTTCACTACTCTTTTCGCCATGAATAAATTGCTCTTTGAAACATAACTGAGACTGACTGAAACATAACTGAAACTGAAACATAACTGAAACATATAATTTGAAACATATAAAATAAAAAGTAATAACACAAATTATTGACCAATCCGGAGCATACATGTATTTACAAAGACTTTTCGAAACATTTTTCCATATTTCCATATCCATGCTCGGATTATTATACATCTATTCTAATTTTGGTTTTAAAGTTATTTTTATTAGCATGATATTCATAACAATTATTGTTATTATTTATCAACACAATCTTGATTAGCTACCATTTTATAAAGCCTCCACTTATTCGTGTTATTAATTATAATTTATCATCAGAGTATCTAATTAGGTATTGAAGCTTTTTAAAAATTTGTTGGGGTAAGATTTTCGACTAATCATCATCATTATAAAATATCCCAAACCAGCAAAGACAGAAACTGATAGATAATATCTAAAACCGCAAGGACTTATGATACAACGTGTCCTCTTAGTAAACTTTTAAATGAAAAAATAATGTAAAAATATGTGTAAAATCATACCTCCATCTGAATAGAGCGATATATGCCGTAGAAATGTTTTTAGAACACTTGTCGTTTTATTGACAATTAACAAAACGACTTTTATTCAAGAAATATGTCTAAAAAATGCGCTCCAAAGATTCCAAACTTGATCTCGCACCCAAAATGTTTCTGAACGACTTCCACGTGTGATCCACCCGCTGGATCGTCGAACCCAGCCCGTCAATCTCTCGCACGTCCGTTTCAACAGATCGCCGTCTTATATCTATCAGCCGGATATAAATCAGTGTCATTAAATCATAAAAATTTCATTAATTTAGCCGGCAGCCGGCACTCCTTCCGTCCTCCGGCGCTACACCCATTGTCGTGGCCACCGAAGACGTACCGAGCGTTTCAGCGACACCCCGAGACGGTGACAACATGCCCCCCTCCGACCGCTGGTTCGCGGTCACTTGTTTTCGCCTTTCAATGTAGATGCACCTATTGGGTCGTTCGTGTGATGCCGGTGGAGGGAAGGGTAAACACACACAGTAAAAGTGCGAACAAACGTAAAACCCCAAAACCTCCGCTTGCTCGACACTTCGGGTAAGCTTCCCCCTCCCATTGTCCCTCCTTCGAGGACAGCATCGCCCGAAGTGACAGACGTACTGAAGGCGTCCTCGTGATTGTCAACTGTAAAATGAATTATGATCATTGATGGTGTTGATGACTGTGTCACTTGCGAGACGCTGCTAAGTGCCTGTATATGTGTATCGTATCGTCTCGTTTTTGCACGCAAACTTTCACCATTGCCACCGAAGGCACTTGATAGAGCGGAGCAATAGCAGTCGGAACAATATTTCTTGCCACGAAATTGTTGCCGCGCTGCGTATGGAATGATGTGTGATGGAATAATTTATGACATTCCGCGAGAAAGGCGAAACACCACTCAACGATACACAAGCGCAACACACGATGGAATGTTGTTGACATATATTTTTTTTTTTTGTTCGCTTACAATCTTTGCTATGCAATTGTTGTTCCAATATCCAACATTTTTGCTATTTCCTCGATCATTTACAAAGCTTTGAATGTCGTTTCATTTAATCCTAAGCATACAACCTTAAATTATCGTCCAGCTCGAGATCAACCAACTCACGCCGAAACAAATGGCACGTAGTGTAATTAGGAAGTGAACCTATCCGAAACATCCATCCACTATAACTCATTCCCTTAATTGAGCCTCCAAAATGAGTCTTGCCATAGCTGGCCGCCACTAAATCATCACCATCAGATCACGATGGTGAAATATGGATTATTTGTCAAACCACGGGAAATTTCGATTCTCGTTTCTTTTCGGCCAGCTAATTGACGTCGTCTGCACCCCGACAGCCACACTGCCATTACGGATGTCCAAAGTTCGCTTTAGATCGAATGACCATCTTTTCCGATAACGTGTCGTGTTTATTTGAAAATATTTCTGTTGTTTATACATGGGCATCAAATATATCATACGCTTCCTCAGAAAGAAAAAAACAATCATTTTCGATGGTCCGCATTCCACCGGCAGAGCGGCGGGCAGGGTGGGCTGGGGCCGGACGACACGGGCAGAACTGAAATTAAAATGACAATGTGGAAGATGACGACAGGATTTCGGGGCAGACAACACTAATGAGTCTTGCTGATTGATTAATATCGCCACGAAATGATTCGATGTGTGACGCCGCGGTTATCTGCTGCTTTGTGCTTCGCTGGAACAACAAAACAAACAAAACGCTCGACGAAACGCCAGAACGAGTGAGGCAAAATGGAATGACGATGATCAGCTTAAATGAACGAAAAACCACACGCTGCTTACTGGATTGTGGCGCTGAACGAGATCATCTTCAGTCGAACAAAGTTAAGCGCGGTAAAAACGATCTTAGGAAACGGATCGCTGTGGCGGAAACAGCTACTACAAGCAGAAACTGATGTTTTAGGACGTGAGTTATTAATTCACACACTAGCAGGGTACATCTTGTTGACATTTTGAAACAAATATACAATTCGTCGACTCATTTTTTAAGAGTACGCTGCTGTAAGATAAAACTGAGATAAATGTGCATACCAAAATATTTGCTACTGCTTAACAAAGCTAACCTTCGAAAAAGCTACACATTAAAGCTAAGCCTAGTGATTCAAATTTTGTAAGTATAAGTCATTTGTAATCACACAAATCAGTTTTGTTTTCGGTAGGTTCCTTTGCTGACAATTGATCACAAAGTAACTAAACTGAATTCTTACGTTAATTGAACAGATGTTTAAGCAGTTGTATCTCAGCAACGCCTGAAAATCTCTTATTTTATTTAATTCATAACCTTCAACCCCAAAATAATCAAGAGAATACTTTACTCTTAAAAATAAAACATATTTGACATTTAATATTTCAATAAAAATATAATCCATGGAAAAAATTAACGTTGTTAAGAATTAACACTAGAATCTATGAGGAAAAATGATTAAAATTCAAAACAAATAACATTTAAAATTGTTGTGGAAAGTGAAACTATAAAAAACGGTTTTTCAAAACGAAACGCCATAGTGTCATCCGCCTTTTACAACAGAATCGCACATGTAACAGGCGACACTTACACAGGCCTTAGAGTTGCCTGCAGATTAGATCCTCATCAGGTCGCATCGTTCAACCCACAGGACCCACTTCAACCAATCATCCTGCCATACCCCTAGGAAAGGTGTCAAGATATGGTCCCGCCAAAAACACCGACACATCAGCCGTTCGAAAGCTTGTACAGCCCATTTATTTAGCCCCGCTTGATGGTGACAACCCAAAGCTCATTTGCCAAAACTGTGACAGAAGCCAAAATGCGCCAGTAATACGCGCACTTCAACGCGGCCAACCTCGGCCAACCTCAGGATCGGCCCACTCATCATCGCGGTTATGCGACTGACACACGAGCACTCCTTGTTTTCGGACAGTCGAAGTTGGCGTCCGCGGCAACCCAACGGGCCCGAGCCAACGCGTGTCCGAGCCCACCGCAACTGATCTTTTAAATCACAATTCCGACAGCTGAACGGCTTTTGATATGAAATATAATGCGCTCGCATAGTTCGCGCCGGGGCCATCACGCGCCCAACTAATACCGGGGCGATTTTGCGACGCTGTGCCCATTCTGGTGCTTCCTTCTCCTCCTCCCTATCCAAATGCGAACATGCAACCATTCATTCATTCATTCATTCTGGTCGTTCATTATAAAATAACACCGCGGTTGGTCGACCGAAAAACATTATAATAGCATATCTCCCGCCACGCCGCGCTCCCTCCCGGAAAAAGGCCGCCACACGCTGGAGCGCGAGCCTTTCGAAATGAGAAAATTTAGCCCCCGACGCATGGTGCAACCTGCCCGGAGGACGTACATCCTCCCGATGTCGCAACCATTCTGCCGGCTTGATGCACTCCAGCACGGGCGGGAGAGGTTTGCCAAATCAGCATAAACAGATAGCTGTTTGGTTGCCGATGAAAGATGGCAACAGGAACCCATCTCCCCGGTCCCGGATGGGGGATGGAAGCGGCTGGTGGCACAACAACCGGGCCGTGGTTTCGTCGTTACGCATAATTCGGGGATGAGCACCCTGGCGTATGAATTGTGGGCCGCGGGAGGTGCCCACACGGTGTGAAATCTAAGCGTATCTAATTTTATTCCGACTGTCGCGTTAAAAAGGATAGCCCGTTCCTGTGGCACACACTGACCCACCGCAACCCGTTCCACCCTTCCCGGCGTCGTTTCCGGGGTATCGAGCAGTTGTTCAGCAAACCACCCTATCCCCCCTCCCCGTCTCACCACGGGATTGCATCGCGTACTGATTGTATGTCATGTCCGTATAGATGTCGTTTTAATAATAATTAACTGTCATTGTCACATATAAACGCATATAAATAAAACTTATCGGGTTCTCCGGAGTTTTCGGGAAAATATCTCCACTTTAGAGAGCCGTTTTTCGAAAACACCCGACCACTTCCTCTGCCGCTCTCACTCACTCTCTCCCTCACACTCTCGCTCTGTCTCGCTCTTAAGAGCACAACGTCGGCTCCCAGCGGCATTAGCCCGGTGGAAAAAGAGTTCGTCGAGTGGATTTGGTTCGCGATTCACGATGCGGTCCGGCTTCAACTGGCCGAAAGGTCAAACGAAACGGAACGGAAGGATATGATGCATTTCGTTTTGTCGCTATTTGAATCACGTGTGGAACGCGGGGAATGGAGTTATGCAATCTAGTGCATTTGCATTCGATTGACACGCAGGCATCGCCACTTCCGCACCTCCATTTCACTGCTGCCAACTTTTCGAGCGCTTCGAAACAGACAAGCCATCGGAAACCGTAAATTATTTATGCAAAACACAAATGCGCCTACACACACGCCGCGATTCGAACGAACAAACCTAATGGACCAATCTAATTGCAGGTGATTATGAGGTGAAAATGTATTCTTTATTGTGTGTAATAGTAATAAGTTTTCGTTTGCAATTCGGGGGAAATGGGCACGGGATTTACTGCGAATAAAACTAGTCGCACACTAATCGAACGCGTATCGAACGGTTGGGGCTGTGTGCAGTTCAAATGTGCTTGGGGGAAAGAGGAAAAAAGAGGAAGGTGTCATTCGTATGTAAAAATGTCTCGATGGTGCGATTAGAGAATTTATGACGCATGGTTTGCAGTCCATTGGGAGTGGGCTTTTGAGGTTACAATCGAATGTTGTAAATTAAATGTAGTAATTTAAGTGGATTAGTTGGAGCTACTAATAAAGTTCGGTGAAACTTTGATGAGCGAGATAATTCGATCGGTGTAAAAATTTACGCTATATGAATTGGTAAACAGACACGCACTTCATTTTTCATTTAGATCAATTTGGAGGATACTTCACATAATTTGGAAAGTAATTATCTTACAGAAAAAAAATCTTACAACAGTTGTAGTAAAAATAAACACCTTTAATCTTATGTCAGCCAATCTTCAGCTGAAGAAATCTGTCATCCAAAAAAAAAAAAAATTATTCGTATTTCTCATTTGTTCGCAGAAGATCTTACAAAAACGGGAATTCTCAAAAACTTTACCATTTTATGTTACTATCTCGGATAAAAAGGAAATATTTTGAATTTTGGTCAGGTACTGGAAGTTCATAACAAACCACTTTCTCTGCATTTTTTTGAAAACTTTGGTTATAATTAAAACAAATACAAACAAAATAATAACATGGAAATAAATTTTATTTATAAATCTGGAAATTTAATATAAATGTGCTTGATATAAAAAGATAACAATACCTCCTTTTCTATGCGAAGAGCTTAGTGGAGTAGTACAAAATGAGAGCAACATAAACACTTTCCATTGTAAATAAGAATTCATTTCTTTTTAATTAAATATTAAAATCATTGGCCTTACAGCCATCTAGTAGATCAAAGTGTTACATTATTAGAATTGAAGAATATATAGCCAACTATTAGAAGGGTCGCCTTTCAACTTACTATGCTGGTCTATGCTGCTCTGTAAATATTTTTTTTATGAACCAAAACCGACTTTAACTTGGCATGTAAACATTACAGCAATTTTTCACTTGGTTGAGCTCGGGAAGTTTACGTTGAGTTTCACTTGGTTGAGTTTTTTACGTGTCCGGCGCGTAAAAAAAAATTGAAATTGTATTTTTAGTTTAAATAATAATATTATTACACAGGAAATCTACAGAGAAAATAAAATAAAAACATTTGCAATATTTTTCCATCCATATCTTAAAACAAATGTTTTTGTGTTTGTACTTTACTTCATTCCATTTTCAACATGATCTGAATATTTTGAACGATGAAAACCGCTTACTAGCTTGTTACCAAAATGCAAGTTACCATTCAACTACCATAACTCTTTCAAATTACAGTATCTGACATATTTCACTTAACGATCCTTTGTAAATGCAAATACTATCTACCTCGATCGCACTTCGATCGCTGTTAGCTGGCTCGTTATCGTCCCATAAATCCACGCCGCTCCTGTCGCTCCAGGACATATTTGGGATGAAAAATCATCACCACCGCCATGCACGCTTCCCACCAACTTTGTTTGCTCAACCGCATCGACTTTCGCCCCACAGAATAAATATTTCTAATGGTACAGCACAACAATCATTCTATTATTAATAGTCATCCCCTACGGGTGAGGTGGAAGCGCAGTAAACGACATGCAAAATACCACTCTGTCCTTTCGCACACCCGCGCTCCCCTTCACGCCCCGCTTCGCTGCGACCGGCAACGGAATGAGGCAAACTAAATCATACCTTTCATCGAAACGATCAATTTGCGTCAAATTTGCTCCGACGCAGCCACCGCAACACTGCAGCTAGGGTTGCCGGCAAAGGCCATCGGCTGCATCGAACTGCAATCTTTGCATCGGCTGCGGATCGAAACACATCGTTGCTTAGGAAGCGAACGAGGCCAAAGAGGCATTTGATTCCATTGAAATTTATTACCATTGATACATCAGAAGCCAACGATTTATTCAACGCTTCTTACGACGTGCGCCGGACACGTAAAGATTTCCCGAACTGAGAAAACAAAACCCGAAACGGGTGTCTGTGCAGCGGTATGGTTTCGGTGCAGAAAATCGTTCGGGAAAGCCCCGTTCCGGCGAGCACGGCTCGTTCCAGAAACGGGAGGCGTCCACCATCGTGCATATTGTGGTCTTCACCGATCCTCCCGGTAACCAGCACGTCCCAGGCGAACCGAAAGGAAACGAACCGCACATAGAGCTCGCATGAATCATAATAATTTACTGGATACTTTGCTGCTTATAATATAGTCATGCATGTACCGTGATAATGTACACCGCTCACGGCAATTTGTTTGCACGATGCGCTCCACCGAGCGCTTTGCTCCGGTTTTTGCGAGAAGCATGCATTGGCAGTCGGCGAAAGACCGCCGGAACCCTTTTCGGGATCCTTATGAGTAATTTCGCACAAGTAGAATCCAATGCTGCAGAGAGTGTGTGTGTGAGAGAGAGAGGAAGAGTGAGACAATTGAACGAAAAAGCCACGATGGCTCAGAGGATCCACTTCGACGGGCTCGACGATGCCAATGAGGTCCGTGGATTGGTGCATTGGTACAGTTACTCTGATTGAACCCATTAGGATGCGTCGAGGAAAGGCCTTGTGGGCAGCAGTAACCCATCATCATAAATATAAGCCTAATGGAATAGGACTGACTTTTGGGAATGGAGCAGAGGATTGTATTGGTCTTGTGTACGCAATAATTACCGATTACATTCGAGCAAGGGTACGATGCGATGGCTAGATTTTAATCCAAACCCTGGTAAATTTGGGCCTAGTTTCATAAGTCCGAAAAAACCCAACTTTTGAAAAGATTATCTAGCGCTTTAATGCAAGAAAGTGGCTGAAAATCAAGAGAATGCTTAACAACAAAGAGCCGTACGTGAATGTTAAAAATAAAATACTTTTTTCATTCGTATATTCTCTTGGAAAAAGGTAAAGTGTTGTTTAAAAGCTTTAGAAAAAAGTTACTTAATGCTTAAATATCGAAAAATATTACCAGCTTGATCTGAATCAGGAGAATAAAAACACTGAAACATGCTAGTACTCAAACTTCATAATTAATAATCGTACTTCAAATCAAAAACTTGATTAACCGAACTAAGCAGACACGATTTTTCTACCCCTAGCATCAATAAGCTAATTCGAAAGGTTCGGAAAAGTGTACCCATTCTTCAATGCTCGCCCCTAGAGGTCTCTGTAATCAGGTACAGCATCGAATAAGTCAATAAACTCTGGCTAATATAATTATTCATACCACCCATAAATTGCACCCGCAGAAGGGAACCAATCAGCCAGCGATTTATTGTCCGCATTAAATCGTTCATAACACATTCGTCCTTGGAGGCGGGTTGTAAAAATCCCTCTCCGCTCACCGAAGCACCCGGTCGCGAGCACCCACCCACCCGCCCATCTCAAACCCTGTCATAAGCGTCGTGTTGTGCCTCTAAAAGGGCTTCAATTCGGCACCGCATCAATCACGGTCGGTGATGCAGTGAGCGCCTCACCAGGTCCTTGGTGTAGCACATTGGCCGACCGTGGCCATCGTGGTCCATAGTTAATCATACACACAAACACACCCAAGCACACGCCAAAGCACGCTGCTCAAGTAACGCTGGGCCCTGGTTCCTGGGGGTCAGCACGGGGCCTGATTTATCGTGCACTAGCAGGGTGCTAAAAGCTTGTCACTTCCGTAGAAGGCAAAAGGACGCCGTGGACGCCTGAAAGTCGACTGCACACAAACACCGTGCGGCCGCTGCCGTATTATTTATTGTGCCAATGGATAGAATAATTCACATTCGCTTCAAAACTACGGCCATTTGCAGTGGCCGCAAGCACCGGGCGGCTACCGTGCGGTGGTGCAAGCAGGCAAATACACACACACACACACATGAACAGGACGCGCTAGCAATTGCTGCAGCACATGGTTGCAATTGGAAGCATCGCGCGGGTGCATCGCTGCAAGAATCGGTGGTCCGCGCTAGCGGCGCGCCCATTACCGCGGGGAGGGAGGTAAATTTTTAATCGACAATATTTGAAGCCCTCCTCGTACCGAGCCGGACGACTTTCTTTCGGACGCCGTCGTCGAGAAAACGGTGCACGCGCAGGCGGCAGGCGCTTAGAACGGGTTGAAATTTACGGTCGAAATAAATCATCGATTGTCAGTAATTAGTTTGTGGCTGTGACGTTTATGTGCGACGACCCCCGGGGTGGGGGGGGAACATGAGGTGGGCTTTTAATTTACGACTCGCGCGACCGCCCGCGTCTTCCCCGCGAAAGGACACGGCTTCGTTGTGCGGGGTCATCCTTTTCTGCACGACGGGCGGTGGTGGTTGGTCAAGTTGCGTTGGGCGACTCCGTTCGGCGAAAGAACCAGACGGTGGCCATCCGGTAGTCGGTGTACCCGAAAACCGGAAATAAAGTAAGCCACGTGGCGCGCGACGGTGGTAGGGTGTGGTGCGTAACGGCAACGGGTGGATCTTATAAAATTGTCAATTAAAATGATTGATAGACTGACACGTACCTCTCTTGCTGTGTTTCTCTCTCTCACACAGCAATTCCACCCTCCACCGCACTTAAGTTTCCGTGGCCTCGAGAACTAGGACAAAAATGGCTCATTTCCACTTCCTTCCTCGCGTGGGGATGCATTGAACGGTAAAATATGACGGCTTCAAATCGGCCCGCTCGGCCGGTGTCCGATTGCATGCGAAAAGCGCTTGGGACCGAAAGTTGCTAAACTCGTTTGGCCGCACCGAAACCGACCGCGAACCGGCTCGGTACGCTATGCCCGGCGTGACCTAATATATTGCTCACCACCCAGTCCCCGGCCAGCCCAATAGGCCGGAAGGTTGGCGCCTCCGCTGGTGCGGGCAGCAAAACGGCCACGGTGGTGGTGATTATGTGGCGATAATTAAGAGAGCATCTTCTACGAAAGCGGCTGTGCGGCTCAATAATGTTTCGATATCATCGCCCTAATAGGCTACTAATTGACTGCCATTAGGGTTCGGCGAATCGGTCACCGGTGCTTGGTATCTGCTCGGATCTTCGGCTTCGGCGTCGGCAGCCAACGGTGATGACCTCAAAAGTGCCAGCCATCTCGCGCGCTGACGGTTGAAGCCACTGCTCACTTTTTCGGCAAATTTCGCTCACCCGCAAACCAATCATTATTAAGATGATTAATCGGACGGTTTATCCGCTCCGTCCCTCGTGAACCTTCTCGTTGCACGCACCACGCAAACGCATTAGCATGCGCAGTTTAATATATTATCGAGCACCATATTTTTACTACAGCCGTCCTCCGTCCACTAATCCCATGTTGCAAATTGGTCGCACAGTTTGAAGCGTTTTATTTATTTGTTTCTTTTTTGTACATATTTTTACCACCGATTCAGTGTATCCAGTCCGGACGACGCTGGAAGTCGGCATGTCCGACATCGACCGACATCGATCGTCCCACAGCGAGGTCCATCTCGGGTGCGCTGACGATGATCACACCGCCACCGACGAAAACAACGACAAACCCGCACTATAGACGGGAATTTGTCATCTGATTTATGGCAAAAGGCAGCGCTGCCACAGCCATATCATGCGTAGGATGCGAGAAACGTATGAGAAACAACTGTCAACTGTCGTTCCTGTCGCCGCTGGCCACCACCATATCGAAAATGTCGGCAAAGTTTTCTGCGTAATTCTGGCCGCGGCCAAAAGAAGACACAAATCACTCTCGGCGCTGTCGGAGAACTAAACTGCGAGCGCGGCTGAACCCGCCTGTCGAACGCTCGGGAAATGCCAAGAGCAATATACTTGATGGAGTTTAATATTAGCTTCCCCTTGATTTATGATCGAGCGCCATAAATCTGTCCGCTTCCCAGCGTGGGCAACCCCCTCAACGTTGCGCCTCAAATATCGACGAAAATCAAGTCAACCCAACCACCCCTAAAGGCATCAACTGTCACTGCGCGGTGATCACGGGGACCCGTTGCGGCGGGCAAATCATTTCCTCACACTAAACAAACTAATTACGTGATAATAAAACTTCCCCGGGGCCGGCCAGACACGCGCGCGCTTGGAATTTGATCGATAACGAAACGAAGTGCGGCACATTCGCCACCGCCGCCGCCACCGCTGTAAATCATGACTCCATGACTCGGTGGAGTTTCTCCAAACATGGCAAAACGGGTCTCCGGTATCGCTGCCAGAGAAAGCGCGATAGCCTTTTGATCGATCGCGCTCCGGAGTGAACGGAGCGAAATGGTGGTGCGAAATGATGGACGGGAAATGCGCTCGAAAATCGCGCTAAATGTATGTCAAGAGCCGCACCATGCCCACGACGCGCAAGAGCGACGCATTAAAACTGATCAGAAAATGATTCGTTCTGTCGGCCGCAAGAAGCGCACCGACCGCAAGTATCCGATATTGCGAATGACGAATTGGTTCGTTTGGAGTATTTTTTTTTTTTTTAATGCCTTTGCACTCTCCCGTCCATCTCCAAATGGGTTTTCCAGTCCTAGCAGGTTCGGTTGATTTTTGCTTTCCTTCAATCGGGTGGTGGGCATTAACGGACGAAAGATTTATAGATCTCTCACTTCCCAAGCCCGATCGGCCCGACAACCGGCACTAGCTGCTGGACTAGGACTGCGTTTTATGGACGCTCAAGTGCGGCATTCATGGTATCGATAAGCGTTTTTTTTCTCTTAACCTTTTTGGTTGATATTCGAGGATCTTTTAACTCCGACTCAAAGAGCGACGGTCGATGGTACTATAAATCAAAATTATACTGTGTCTCTTTTACATCTAAACGACAGGCTCGGTCGGACACACAGTTGTTCAACAGTAAAAAAAAGGTTACCAGAATGGAGCGATTATCGGAAAATAATGAGGACGGTCACAAAAAAACGCAGTAAAAACGGTTGAGATTTATATCATGCCGGGGTCGCTAATCGTAATCGGACGTGTGTTGGCGTCAACGTTTGCTTTCACTTTGGATACTCAGACCAAATATGCATATACTTTGTTTTATGTGCATTATTTGACGTAGCAAAAAGAGCTTCGTAATTTTTTAACGATAGTTTAGTTGAAACACCAATTTTTGGATGATCGATCAAAATGAACGGACACAACGTATATTTAGAAAAACATTATATTTTAACAATTCGTTAAGAAATAGATATGAATGCGTGGATGTTAAAGATTGGTTTGCTCATTTGTTAATGCTGTTTGCTGATTTTCTCAGCATATAGATTGATTATGCTTGCTGCATTGCAATAGTTTTACGTGAAATCTACTACATTAATCTATAATTTTAAAACAACCTTACCTTAATTTTAATCTATAGATTTTGCTATTAATATATTTTGGTACAAAACACCATAAATCGCCCAACAATTAGAAACTTTATTGTTTAAATAGTGGAATAAATAAACTTCATTATTTAATCCACAGGGCGATTAAAAGCATATATTGGAGATTTTTTATTGAAACTTAAAATAATAACTGCATAACATTTGTTTAATCTCACACCAAAACTAAATCGATTGCTAAGTAGCGAATTTTTGTATTTTATTGGTTTAAATATAGCAATGAATATACGCGAGAAACTGAACCAACTCGTTTTTTAAATCGAACAAACATTGAACTATGTCCTACCAATACGATCATTTCAAATGACCAATTGTTATCGAATTCTTACAATTTTGTTTCACCTCTTCTTAACAATTCTAAATGGTTAAAAAATATTTGAAACTGTTCAAAAAAACTTACCTCAACATTAATTGCTTGCGATTTTAGCTACCTCGTTTAAAAAGAATTGACTTGCACCATTTCGCCCAACCTCTTTGTTGTTTTTGTCTGCTTAGTCACCTTCTCACGTGTTCAAGTCCTTTCCATTTTATTAAATCAAATCACAAACCGTTGATTTATTTCCCCAAGCGCTGACATGTAATGGCACAAGTACTGCGTACAGCAGATCTTACCGCATCGCGTCATGCCGTTCACCGTTCAAACCGAAGCAAACGTCATCCTGTGCCTAGGTGTAAATCATTCACCGTTGAGCCTTTTGCCTTTTGCATCACCAGCCAGCCAGCACGCTAACACATAAATCGCAACCCGTAACCACGTCCACCGGTCGACGCAACATACGAGCACACATACATACACCGGGGGGGCACACTCCCCTAGCGTAGGCTTTCGATAAATGGGAAGGTAAGCTACCTGTCACAGCATAAGCCACGAGCCGCGAGGTCCTGTTTATGACCGCAACAAGCCACCGCATCACGCCACATCCCGGCATCACAGCATCTCGGCGCACCATAAACAAACAGATCGCTCACGCCCGCGAGCACCGCCTGGCCGCCGGACAGAAGCTAGACGAAGCGGAATCAACGTTGCGACAGAACTGAACCAAAAAACTGAACAACACCTCGAAACAGCTTTCATTATTTGCCTCACTGTGGCCGGGAGCGTGCGGGAGGAGGCCTACAACGAGCCTGGGAATCGAGTCAACTGGAACTTCACAGCTGACATGGTGCGAAACGTGGCGCGTCCAGTCCAGCGAGCTCTGAAGCGGGCGGGAAAAAAAATTGAAACAAAACGAGCCTGTAATGCAGTGAGACACCATTGTGAAGTGAGCAGCAGGACCGGCACAGAAAAACCTGCATGCTTATACGCCATAAAAAATAGGTGACTCCGGTTGAAACACGAATGACATACATAGATCCTTGACGGCCTATAATTGTCGCTTGGCAGGTTGTCCATGTCGCAACTCAACGCGACACCACACGTTTCGCGAACTTCCGGATATGTGTGTGTGTGTGAGAGAGAGAGAGAGAGTTTTTATTCCGTTGCTTTCTTACTCTTTCACCGTATCGTATCACGTCGCGCTTCCTGTGGCCGGAAGCCTATCCTGCAGATGCCTTCCACACCAGCCAACCAAAACCGCTTCAAATGCCAGCGTGTCCAGCCCGAGAGTGACTGTATCGGAATGGAATTGAAGTGAGCGTGGAAAAAATCCCCACACTTCCCCACCCTTCACACCAACCATCGCGTGGACGCAGAAAGCGTGCAACAAATGCGAAACAGGTAACAAGCGCTTTTACAATTCCGCTGCCTGGCATACGTTTCGGCACAATGAGTGGCGCGTGTCCAGATACACACACACACACACACAAAAAACCGTCCAGACACGCCACCATCAGAAAGACAACGTTGACGAAATGAGGAGGAAGCCACGGTAGCGCGTGCAAAAAAAATACAAACCGCCTTAATCCTGCCGGAGCTGCTCAACAGAGGCCGTCCAAAATAAAGCAAAACTGCAACTCCTGCCGTTTAGAAGGCTTAACCGGCCGATGACAGAAACACCGGGAACACACCGAACTGGCAGCTGTCGTATCTTCGCGCAGGACATTCCACAAGCAGCAGCGTCTAAGCAATCTATCTTTCCAAATGGATTGTAAACAACTGTCCGGAATCCACCGTGGACGTAGTCATAAACAGTGTGGAGGCTGTAAATCTTTCGGGCAAGGCACTGGTCTTTCCGTGAGGTCGTTCGTCCGTCCGTCCGAAGCGTCAGTTCATCAGCAATTTAGAACCATGAGCCCGATGAATGTCCTTTTTCTTTTGGTAAACAGTAAACGTATGTTCTGTTTGCTCTGCATGTAATTTGAATTTGATGGAAATATTTCAAGCGCATGTTTGGTAATTTTAAACATATTTATATCAGAAAAAACTATATTTTTATCCAGGAAATTAGATCAGATTGTATACATTATTAATATCGCCATGTTAGAACCAACAAAAAATCAATTGAAATGAGCATTTGGAACGGGAAACGATTAAAATGAGAGGGAATCGGAAACACATTGAATCTCACTGAATAAATTAAATTTAAATTTATATGTAGGTAAAATTGAAGGCTTCAACTTATTGAATTGCGTTGTTAAATATTTTGATGCAAATAATTTAAATAGCTGTAAAACTAAATTATCACGTTGTTTTTCATACGATATAATTATGTAAACGTGGAAGACAGTGAATGTTAAGGAATTCTAATTGTGTATTGGGAATTAGAGTAAACTATCAGTTATACAAGCAAGCCACCCATAGTAAATAAAATAGTAAAGCAAAAATAATCTAAAATACTGTATCAAAGAATTAAGAACGTTTTCATTTCTTATCAAAATTGCATAATCGATCTGACATAATGTTTAGCTTTATTAGACCTTTATTTCTTTTTTCTTTTCCAAACTCCGAAAATCTGTCCAATGAATTTTGCTTCACTTCAATCATCGCCAGAAGTAAATCAACCGCAACGTAAACAAATCTCTAATTTATTTCGAACAAAATCACGTCAACATCAAAAGGTTGTGCATCGCGAACACATTTCTGATGCGCTCTTCAATCGATGGTAAGATTTATGTGCCGCGCACGACAATATCTTACCGATGACTTTCCCACAATCTGACGTGCTGTTTGCTGTGTCCCAGGAGAAGCTGCTTCGCATGCGATCGAACACTGACGATGTCGATGATGCTTTGGTTTGTTCCCCGACCGTTTTCAGTGTAATTTATCGACTGAACACACTGGCGAACGGTGCGACAAGAAGGATTACTATGGTTTACTTTATAGGAAACGTCACCGAGCAGTTCAGTTGAAAATATAATACGACAAAATAGGTTTTCAATTTAAATGTTATTTTATGTGTATTACAATTTATCCTTTTTGACCATTTTGAGATGAGCCAAGGAAGATCTTGCCCTAAAGAAAAAAATTGCAACAAGGAGCCCAAAATAAAATGATCTAAACATTAAACCTCACACACTCATTTCCTATTTCGATCGACCGATCATAACTCCCAAATTGAAATTCATCTTTTCCCGTCGCGCAGCGTCGCGTGCCTATCAAACCATACCGCATCGTGCGTGTTTTTTTTCCCAACCGAACCCAATAAATTGAAACACGTTTCCCCGAGTTTTCTTGGCACTCGATCTCGGCAATCCGAATGTATCGTCGGAGCGAGCGAGTGCGCCGTTTTCCCAGCCAAACCATAACCGTCAGATGATAGGAATTATGGACGCTGGAGCATAAAATTCGTTCCAAATACCATTGTGTCACAGTCGTTCCGGTTGCAATGTTTCTTCTAATATAAATCAAAAACCCATCGACCATCGGGACAGGAGCAGCAGCAACGGCAGCAAGGGAAGCGGATTGGCAGAATGGGCTGGGGAAAGGGATAACCGAGACGAGAAACTAAAAATGGAAGTAAAAAAAAACTTTCATATAACATTCTCTCGCTCTCCGAAACGAATCCCAAAACCAGCATAAATCCATCATGGCAGAATGTGAAATAGAGCGAGATAGGATGCCATAAGAGCAAATAACAAAAACGATACATACATTCACACGCACACACACACATAAACATACCAACGTAATCGATCACCGTGGCCACAGAAAGGGCGGGAAAATAGGGACAGAAAACGAATAAAAATCAACAACGAAAACGAAGAAAAAAATCACATACCGTACACAATCAAAACTCCGTGGTACGTGGTTGTCCTAAGTCCACAAAACTTCAAAAAACCAACGAATCCCACAAATTTTGCATCGAAATAGGGGACCATAAATTAAGATTTCTGTCGGATTTCCCGGTCCCGAAACTTCCCAAAAACGACGCTGACGAGAGGCAGAATCTGAAGGCGCATTTTCCTTTGTCGGAAGCACTGATGCACACCAGCATTGCACACGAGTGCACGAGCGAAATGCAACGAAACGGGCGAACGAATGAGAACGCGACGCCAGTTCGACTCTGCTCACGCTTCTCGAGGATGTGTCATTTCGTCTAGTTTCCGGGGGCCCAGTGCTGGTGTGGTGCATTGCAGAATGCATTTCATCTTGCTGGGACCCGGGTTCCGTCCATCATCCGGCGGCATCCACCAGTGTCGTTCCCGCCAACTCGCCACCGATTTATTGTCCACCGGAGAAGGCCTTCGTGTGGTGCGGCGAGATAGATAGAGAGCCGGTTCAGCGTTTCCGATCGGTTCTTTATGATCGGATTCAGTATTTTTTACTTCTTCTGCATCTCCTTAATATAATGCCTGGTCGCTCTTCAATCAGCTTTCAAATTCATCCCGCTCTGTCACCGGGTGGTGACCGAATCGATCGTTCGTAGCCGGAAACGAGGGAAGATGTGGTGCGTTGGAGTGTTGGCGGGGCATCCATTAAAATCCATAAATAACCTATCCCAAACTGCAATATTTTATACGATATAATTTTTAAACCGAGCCATATAGCCATCCCGTCTTTAGGCGATGCATGCACTTCTAAGCGGGTGAGGAACCGATACCATTCCCTGTCCCACTTGTTGTTGCGAATCGTATCCTTCGTCAGTGGGTACGCAACAGGGTGGTTACGAATTTTGTGACTATTTCATATTCAATTCGATTTACTCACTTTGAATGAAAAAAAATTAAAATATTTAAAATGTTTTCGACATATAAACTAAAATATTTGGAATTAAAAATATATATGTATTTACCATTACACCATTTGACGTTAATTGTAAAGCAACCATCAAAACCCAAAAAATCATATACAAATGTGATGTTTTTGGCTGATACTAATTTATCGTGCTATAATATTCAATTAAAATTTTAATAATATTATACTTGTTTTTTTCGTGATCATTATTTAAAAGATCAAAATGAAACCAACTTAGCTTAATATTGTTTTAAAAATTTCTTTTTCTTCATATTCAATAAAGTATAAACACATTTATTACTTATTTGAAAAATTGCTTTTTTCCTTAAGACTGGTCAAACTTATTTTATTATATGCACGCTAATAAAGACAAAACATTTTTAAACCCTCCTCCTCGTCAAAACCTAAAAAACAGTAACACTCTCTTTACCGAATCTAATCCAATACACCCTGTATCAGACAGTTCCGAACAAATAAATATTGATATATTTCATAGCTCAGGAAACATGTGATCGACTCCGAAAGCATCCATCGAACGCATCCCACGCACGCACCATCATTCAGTGCATCGCAGTGCAGGAAGGAAGGAAGGAAAAAAAGTGAACCCTTCACAAATTCATCCCACCATTCCAGCGGGCCCAGCCGGCGGCTGGCGGTGCACGGCTACTCGTGTCACTCGTGCGAAACATGCTTACGCGCGGAACCGTCCACCAGCATGCTGATGCCCAATCCGACAGTGACGCTCCTGACGCGCATAACAAGCACCATAAAAGTGTATGATTTAAGTACAAGTCGTAAAAATAATTGTTAAAACAATACTACGAAAGCGCATAAAAATGCATTCACTGTCCTCATATATCATATCGTCGGTGCATTGTCATCTGGATGTCGTTTGGTTGGCGCTTTTGGTTCGGCCCGGGCCCGTCGCCGGATGTCAGTTCGGATTCACCGCCCGCCTGGAAGGGATAGTTCACCCGGCACGCATACGGACGGACATTTTCTATGCAATTGTCGCGCCGCTCGCTCGCTTGCTCGCTCGCTCATCCGCCGCACCGTCCATCAACCTGCCTGTATCGGGGCTGTCTTTCCGGTGCATCAATAAATCGAATGCAACGTGCTGCACCGGTCATCCCGTCTCGCCACCGGCACGATGGGAAACATTTCACGAGAGTTCGCTCTCGTTTACAATTGAAGTATGTGTTCATATCACACAAATCATTTGACTTCACTTCTTGTTATGAACTTTTTTTTTCATTCCAGAGGATTTGTTTTTCTTTCTGGTCCGGCACCGTTCTGGTTCGGTCCATATCTTTTCAACCGGTTCGCGTTTTCGAGTGGCGAACGCGAATCAAACCAATCCATCGAAAACGGTGCATCCAGGGAAGCGCTCCGAACGATCGTCCATTCCGAGACCCATCCCGAATCATGCTCGTTACTCAGGATATTTGAATTGCCACGTGAGTAATAAATAATTTACAATTATCGTGTCAAGGTTGTGTTCGCTTCTTTTTGTTGCCGGTGATGCCGAACCGCTGGTGGTTGGACACCGTTCGTGCGCGATCGACCGTTGACTACCACCGAGCATTGAGGTTGGGTTGGGTTTTTTTGACCACGTTTGCTACGGTTTTTCCGGACCCCGGCACGGGGAGATCAGTTCCGTGCGCTTTTCCACCAGTTTCTAGAGGGTTATGAATGACCGAATTCGGCGCGTCTCTCCATCCCATCGAAAAACTAGCCATTTCGCGAGGATGGATGGATGTAAATGGCCATTTGGATTGTACTTTTTTTCGCATTCACGTTTGTGGCTACACTCCGCTCTGTTTTCGCGTCCATTCCAAAGGACGCCGAAGACGTGTGGAGCCAAACACGCAGAAAAAAAGCGTACCCCAAAATGCTGGCAACCACGGACACGGAGATGAAGGATCGTTAGTTTTCTGTGCGGCCAGTGCGGTCCCCCTGAGCACGGGAATACAAAACCGGGAAGCTATATTTTTGCGGTTGTTTGCCTGCGGCTCCATATTTCACAGTGACGAATGATCACGGCTCAAAAAATATCCAGAAGCAGCGATGATTTATGGCGGTCTCCTTGGACCCGCTGGCAAACGGCCGGAAGACGAACGCTAAACTCAGCGTCCTTTCAGGGGAGGGAGAAGAGACGTCCTCTTTTGTTCGGGGATGTGAGATAGAGGTATAGAGTTATGCTTCGATGAAATTCGGGCTAGTCGTTGGGGAGCGTAGACGATAGTAAAATGAATATTAAAACTATTTCGTACAAGGTGCGGTGACAATGAGACGGAAAAAGACAAACATGCTCTTTTAATAAAGCATACCATTTTGCAGTGGCTGTGACTTCGGCGGTTGATTTGGCTAGAGTATTTGAGAAACGGAAGCGAATTCAAATTCAAAAATTTAAATAAAGTGCAGTGGGCCTTTGCCTCATTTTTCCGTACCAATGTATCATTGACCTCATTTTTTCAATCACTTAAGGTGGAACTTTCCACTGCTTATTGCATATTTTGAAAAAACATATATTATATTATGATTGCTAACATATTCTAATTGAATAGACTCGAATAATCAAATCCAAGTTTTTTACACATAATCTATTCTGAAGACGAAAAAAGAATTTAGAAGTAAATTTAGAACAAATTTACCTTTAAGAACAGTAGCTTTCACGGCCTTTTGAGTTATTAGGAAACAACACATAATCAATGTTAGTCAGGGGTCTAAATATTTAATATTTTTTAATTATTGGTTATTGATATTCATATATTGATTTGCCCAGATAATATAACGATTAAAACTATTAAAACTATTATATGAAAAAAAACTTAACATTTGTTTTATTTTATGTACACACGATTTAATGTTATTGATACATCATTAAGCTTTTCAATTATAACGAACTAGTAATTGCTGGTATTACTTCCTTTTTCTCAATTTTTTTCAAAACTATGTTGCTCCTATACTAACCTAAAAAAGTAATCTGTCATTTTTTTTATTTCTGAGGCTAATTCAAGAACACAAGCCCGCTTCGTCATCGAATCAGCACCACCACGCCAACGGCACTACAATGTTGACAAATTGTTTATAAAGTGATCCCCAAACATTAACCTCCTTTTGCACGTCTCCCGTCCTGCAGATCGGTACCTATTAAGCACATGGTATGGAATAAACACTTCCCAGGGTTCTCCTGGGGCGCAAACCAAGGAGGCGAGTGGAGTGAAACAGGGCGCCAATGTCCACTCACTGAGAGTAACCCCACTCACTGCACGCGTCCCCACAGCCTGCATGCCTGTTCACACAATTGTGAACCCTGATGAGCTTGGCATCACATGACGTGGTCTTTAATTTACGACGTCTCGCATGTGCAGCAGAGCGTTCACTTCATCACCAGTCGTCAAGCGAAGGGCGAACACAGGTCAGCTCTCAGCCCAGTGGCTTCGGATCAAATCACGAGCGCGACGATCACGGCCCTTGAGGGATTCTGCAGGCCAGCACGAACGGCAAGCATGAACGCACCCCGCACTGATCGATCCGGTTGAGGAGAGAGCCCGGAGGAAGGGAACCGCCAGTCCGTGGAGTCGTTCGTCGAGACATCGTATGTCATTCATCTCGCACCATGCTTTATAGGCAAATTACATAAACACATAAATACATTTCGCATCCCTCCCCGGCTTGCTTCTCCGCACAGCCACAGCCATCGACCGGCTTGGCCCACCACTTCAATACCAACCGCCGCAAACGTTGGTTTTGGTTCGTGTTCAAGAAAATCCCACTCTAACAGAGACATCCATCCAAACGACGATGAGTCTGGAAAAAGATACGGCGGCCGACGGGAGAACAGAACCGAACTAGCTCACAGCTCCGAAGCCTGTGACAGCTGTAAATCATTCAATCTTATATCAGAACGTTAATGTCACTCCGGGGCCGCAAACGGGGATGACTGCATCACACCAGCGCACACCACGCGCCCGTGTTCGGTCCGGTTCGGTTGTGTGCGTGAGTACTTAGTGTGTGATGAGGCCCTGACAGCGCGACTGTCGCGGAGATTGGGCGAAATTCACGTCCTATCCCCATACTACACGGCGGACCTGACGCTGCCCGCGAAGAATGTTAAGTGTGGGCCGAAATGAATGTATTCTTGTCTTGTTGTCGCTTCTCTCCCCTTGCTCTGTTTCGTGCCCCTTTGTGACGCTATGACGATCGCCATCGAACGCCATGCCAGAGTGGAGAAACGAAGTGGAGGAGAAGAATCGCTGTGAATCGCTGCAAATATCATTATTAGCAAGCAGTCTTTTCGAATGCTTGCCTGCAAGGCATACGGAACAGGAATGGGAGCCGAGCGCAGTGGCTTGAGAGGCCTCCATCAGACACTGGACGCCTCTTGATGCTTGACGAGATGTATGGCGTCTCGGCCGGGGTTTCTCTCTCTCTCTCTGTGTATGTAACGCCGCATATGCGCACTCTCATAAATTTTCCTTTCGGGCAATAAATAAAAAATAAAAATTATTACAATATAACGAAACCTGCAACGATGCACAACGGCACCGAGCATCGCATGAGTGAGCGGTTTTCCTCGCAATGATGTCATCTCACGCAAGGTGCTGCTGCTGTCGCTGATGATCGACTTCCTGGAGCACAGCTACAACTGTGGCCAAGGGCCTGGTCTGGGTTTTGCGTCATGTGCAATTGTCCAGCATTGCCGGCAGAACCATCATAATCTTCTCACCCGCGGTGCTGCTGACCTGAATCGACAGGTCCATTTCCCTCCCATTCCGAGGGAGGGAGAGACCCGTCAACCAAACGCGGACGCGGATTGAAGGAATGTAAATAAAATAAATTAACACGTCAAACGCGAATATTATTGATTTATTGTCTTGTTTTTGAGTTTTATGTGCGTACATTAAATTATACGCATTCAGCAAGGCATCTTTTACGGTGCGTCTCGATCTCGGAGCTGCTCACGGAGCGGTCGAAGCCGATGGTGATGGAGCGCGTTGATTAAACAGGTCTTGGCAGAGTCGGTGTGGCGTTGTGTTGCAGAGCGAGCGGATCGTTAAGCTGCCCTCCAGCCCCGGTCGATCGGTACCGATTGCAGGTCCGGAAGGTTGATGGTTCGTTGATGGACAGCTAAAGCGAAACTGGGTCCACTTTACTAGCATGCGCAACGGAAAGGCAACTTTCGATAGTTACGATTTACGGGCGATTTATGTATGTCGCAGTTTATGTTTGCTGAGATGTTCAACGGGTTTTTATGTGTGCCGTGTCTTTAACGAATATTGGACAGTGGAATCAGTGGTATTGCTTCATTTACGTTTTTCCATAATAGATTAATTCCCAATCAACCGTGTAATATAACACATGGTCCATGCGAAATTCAAATTATAAAATTTGACGAAAAATCCATTCAACTCAATACAAATCTATCTCTTTGAAAGATTCATGATTGAAAATATACATAAGAACGTTCATGAACATGACATAAATATTCAATTCATTCTTATTTCAATATATTATCCCTTTCAATAAAAAAAACATCAAGTCCTAAATTTTACAAATTTCTAAGCCTATGGCTTTCTAAGAAGTACGGCTCTGAAACAAACGTCGATTTTCATGGTTTTTCCTATTTCTTTCTTTGGTGTAACTACCATGTCATCAATTTTACCGGTATATTGGACTGATTGTATATTGTAGTGATCGTTTAAGTACATTTATCAAAGTTATAGAAAACAAGGAAAATTATGTTACATATAATATTATTATACTTCGTATTTTACAAGGAGCAAGATCTATTGCAGCTTTTAAAAAGCAACTATCTAGTTAAGGCTGATGGTACTTTAAATCATGTGTAAGAAAAATCTGTAGTAAAATCTTTTCTTAAGTAAAATTGCATTTGGGAAGATTTTATGATGTAATAAAGCTCATTTTGATATTTTGAACAAAAAAAGTATTTTGAAAATATGAGAAATGTCGAATTCGTCGATATGTGCTTTGGAAACAGTGTTGATTGGTCATTATTTTTCCAAGTGACAGGGAAAACAGGGAACATATACAGCTTTGAAACATTAAAATAAATTGCATTACGATTTTTTTAACATTCCCTGTAATGGATCTGAAATAAGCCAAACAAACTTAAATTAGTACCATCAGCGCAATCTGGTGTTCGGTGCGCGAACATCACGAACCAGCTGCTAACTGCAGCCGCAAACGAACGCATTATTTTCTCTGCTTCGTGACGTGCATGTGTACGTCGTTCGTTTGCTGTCTTTCTCTTTCTTTTCGCCCGACCACACCACAGCATCATCATTCGGTAGCAGCATTGGTAAACCCATTCACCCCGGAGTCGGACACTCGAGAAATCCTGTTTTAATCTCTACCAATCGTCAGCTCAACAACGCGCAACCCGCACGCGATCCACGAATGCCATCCATCCTTTCGGCCGTGGCTCGTCGTATCCGCACCCGCGTGTCCAGTGACAGGCACAAACACACGCACGTGTCGAGCAAAAACGTACCGGATCGTTCGAGCGCTCGACGATGAAAGCCCGACATCGAGATGACGAGCATCTCGGGAACAAACATCACCTCAGCACGAAAATTCAACCGTTTCCCATCACGATGGCCGTAAGCAGGGCTTACACGGTGCATCGCGTTCCCACTCGCGATGCATCCAGCAAAACAATTAATAACAATCAGAAAACTGCCACCACCATCGGCTCGACGCTCCATCACCAGCGTGTCTCGACAATGAGCACGTAATGGTCGTCGGTCAATGGTGAAATTCGGAGCACTGGAACGTCCGCATGGCGTTCGAACGCTCGCGTCCCAATGCTGAAGACCAATCAACGGTCATCATCTTCATCTCACACGATGGAAGCGTGCAGAACTACTACTGCATACCACTGGCGCTGCACTCGCGGATCCCTCTGCCCTCTGCAAACCTGTTTTCCGGGCACCAGAAACCGCACTACTGTCGCATAATCCCGGCGCGAGGTAAACGGAAACGTTCGCCATGGAAGGGATGGTAAACGGGCAATAAAATTGCAAACCCAAGCATAAATTAACAGCTACCAGTTTTAAATTAACGAAATCCAACCGATCACCAATCCGCCCGGGACTGCGACGTATGCGTATGCGTGTTGGAGACTGTTTTACTTATGCGTTTTCTATACGAATAAGTTAAGCTAATTGATTCGATGTTGAATAGAAGATGATTTCTTTCGTAGTGTTTCCTTGAAGTATGTTCAATCTTTAAAAGATTTTTTAGATTCAATATTATTTTAATTTTGTTTTATGTTTGCCTACAGAGAGAGCATATTCAATGTTACTTATAAGTCATTGTCAGTTCAAGTAAACGAACCTTTAAAATGTACCTGAAATTGTAACGGAACTATTTTCATGTATTGATCAATAAACAAAAATAGATCAATCATGGATCTCTTTCAAAATTTTAGAGTGTTTTGTCTTGAATGTTTTTATTTTTATAATCAAATTTACACATCAATTTATCATTTAAGTTCATAATGACCATATTTTAGTGTTTACTTTGCTTAAACATTATCTTACATCCTCTATCAATTATTTAAATATTTAATCTATTTTTTAAAGGAGCGCTGTCAATAACAACCAACATTTATTAGCATTTGCAACAATTTCTTAACAATATTTTCGTTCAATAAAGTCCCTTGGAGGGAGTCATCATCATATACATTACATTCTACATAATCATGTTTAAAATAACTAGTATTAACGTTAAGCTATCCCATTGCACTCGTTGATTTGGAACCAAAAATAATCTCAAAGAAAAGCTATAAATTAGAATTAATTAAAATGTAAAACATTTAACAATTGATTTTAACTAACGAGCACTCGAATGAATACGAAACAAAAAGTAACCGCTCGTACACTCGATTTATCTATGTAGCTGTTAGAAAACATTAATCTATCCATAATGGCAACAACAGGTTGCAGTTGAAGTGGGCGAATATAACAAAAACAAGTACCAAAATACAGAGAAAAAAAGCATATCCCAGATCCGCAACCCTAGTGAAACAATTCCCGTACACAATTGCCCAACACGGCACAACTATCATTGCACATGGTGGTGGTCGAGGCAACCGATAAACCGAGGCTCCCCAGAGGGTGGATCTGCGTTTAGGGTTTGTTGCTTTATGCTGATACTCTTCACACCACACGAGTCCTGAAACTTAATGCAAAAACAAAAACGACACTTGGAGAGGCTTTTGGCCTGACCGTTGCTAACCACACACACATACACACACATACACACACACAAACTCTGACACATCAGCTCCCCGGAATTGCGATAAACGTGTGAAGGTTTTTTTTTCTTTTTCGTTATGCTCAATGTCAACCCCTGCTCTTCCCCAAAAGTGTTCCATACTTTGGTCTTGAAAAAAAAACAAACGCTGGGGCTAGATGAATGGGCACGCTTTTGCGAACGAAATAAAAAGAAAATAATCAAACCCCACCACGGAGAACAGAGGCATGAAACGATTTTGTCAAATTGCCGATTTCAATTTAATATAACACACATGAGGACGCACACACATGCACACACGTTCCCATCGTTCTTGCCGCACTCGTCTAAACGATATCAACCTATCTCGCTCTACGCATATAGTCTCTCGCTATTTGCTCGCCTACTACACTAACGATCAGGGACGGGGTACCAACAACACACTGTTGCTGCATGGGCAACAAAAACGTCCTGCTACTTCCTGCAGCGACCAAAGGGAAGGGATACACCGGCACGGAAGAGGGACCACGAAAAACACAACCACACAACAACAATCGGGATTTGCAACCCGATTTTTCCCACACATAGCGGAATTTTGGTGAGTGTTTGTGTGCCGTGCGTGTCCCGGCGGCAGTCAATTTCCTCGCAACCCGGCTTCCGGCAGTGGTCGTCGGTTGTATCTTTTATTTTGTTGCAGATACTTTTACGCATTTGCTTTATTCCGAACCACACCGGTGATTTTTTCTTTGCGTTGCTGTTCGTTCTTGTATCCTTTCATCGTGCTGCAGTTCCTGGAGCTAATTGAGGAAATCATTGCCGACAGGATCATGCAGCAGCACACGCACACGGTTCCCCTAGCGAGAGCGGGGATGACACTTTCAGATTCAGGATTGGAAAAAAAGTGTTAAAATCTACAGTGTCCAACATTTTTCTGCTCCTGTTTTTATTAATTATTTAAGCTACTCTGTTCTCGGATTTACTCGTTGCTTTTGGAGGACAAACGCAGGGGCCACCCTTAAATGGCTCTCCACCATCGCCGAAGGCTCGACGAATGTACTGAGGCAGAAAATTGGTTGCCCAGGGCTGGTGAATATTTTATGCGAACGGCCTACTCGAATATGGGGACGAAGGAGTGATTTTGTAGGATTTCAAATTTTCCATTCGCATGAGTTTCTGCTTTAAATTTTGAAAGGTTTTATTTTAGTATGTTTACAACATGGTGATGATGCTTTTAAAATTAGTTGCTTTAATGAAAAACACTCTTTTTTCGAGGATTGAAGAAGGTCTGCAAGCTTCCTTAACAAAACTCTTTATTTATTTTGAGTAAAAATGATTCTAAAGCTAGCTCACGAAACATTTTTTAGGCAAGCCCAAAAAACGAGTTACAATATTTTAAGACAACCCCAAAGCCATCGATGTTTAATTGGATCGTTAAAAACCAATTTGCAAAACATTATCCAAAATGGACCAGAAAAACGGCAAGAGAAAATTGTTGCAAATTCGCCCTAAAACCGCCCACCAATCGGCTCTTGACCAGCTCCGCTGCTTTTTATTTACGAGCTTATACGAGTCGTCTGGATTAAAATCATCGCTTTTCCGGCAGTGTCCAAAATTTTTAACGACCAACGCGATCGCCGATGCGCTTGTGCTCATTTTTTGTTGTACAATATACCCCAGTTTACATATGATACAACCCGCGCATCGAATGCACGAGCGTGAAAATACTTCATCGTATGCCAAAAAAAAACCTTTTGCTGAAAATGGATACTTTGCTCCGTGACACAACAAGCGTATAGGCGGTGTGCTGTGAACAAGAGTTTGGCCATAACCACCCCACGGTGAGCATCGTCGGCCAGGGAAGCTAGGAGTTCATCAGACAGCGCAAAACCCAAGAAAAAAAAACCCGTTGTAGAATTTCAATTCAATTTCACGCATCAATAATTGATTAATGTTATAATTATTGGAATAAACATAATTGAATGAAAAATAGCCACCCATCGCACGGACGGAAACCGGACCGAAGTTATGATGGCTACTTTGATCTTATCCCGCATCATACGTTAAGGGAGTCGAAATTCGCTATCTCTTTTTCTCTCGCTTTCGCCGGTCCCGTCGAATATTCGTTCTGTTTAATCGGCTATATTTTTTATGTCGAAAAATAGCGTTCGAAAATCGTTTGGTTTTGAAGCATTTCAATGAGAAATTTCAAATGTTAAACGCGTTATTAATCGGTACATTTTAGACTATCGAATCCGTCTTCTGTTGCATCAACTGCAGTCGATCACCAGTTTCAAAGCAAACGTATACTTTTGAAGTTTGACACCATGGCACATTCAAACCATCAACTTGCCAACCGGTTGCAATAATCAAATTAAAGCTTTCTCACTTAACTGATGATGCAGACAAAGCCTGTCAAAAAGGCAAATATTAAGCATCGCAACAAAAAACGAAAATTTCACTTCGTTCAGAAAAGGGTCTAGCTAATTAACTTTTATACCGAGTGGTAATGATAAAACATTTTTTTGGTTCCTGTAATGGACAGCAGCTCAGAAAACAGTTGGCAGGAATCCATCCGAATGTAAAATATCACCCAGGAGGATACTCTAGTGTTCGTACAAAACCCTTCCAGTGTATATAATGGGAGTGTTTTTTGTGCGAGTTTTCGTTCGAAACATTTTTCTTGCCAGGCCAGCCGTGAGGAAAACAAAGGACGCTTCGGATAGGAAATAAATTCTAATTTATCAAACGCTCAACACCCTCTGCTTAGGTCGCTGCCGATCGATTTATAGCCCTACATGTGGCTTTACAGCGTCATTGTACGGCTGGAGCGTTGGGCATGGTTTATATCATAGCTTCCATGTCCTTTGTGTAGCTGTGTGTATTATTTTTAATGTATTAATTTTTTAATGTTTATATATTATAACAATAACATTTTAAACATTACCAAGTTATGCAATGAAATATAACGAAGGAGAGTACACGTTGTTCAGCTCTTTCCAAAAAATCATCATTGTTTTGCTATCAGATTGCTCGTTGATGTCGACGACAAGCTAGACAACGTAACTAGTTTCAATCATGGCGCTGATGGCCGCATCACGATGGCCGACCAACCCCTCTGCTTTCACAATTACCCAACAGCACATAGACATTCACTCGCCATTTATACACAAACATACACACCAACACTAAGATGTCCAAAGTCGAGAAAAGGGAGTGAATAATCAAACCGAAGCCAACCGGCGAGGTAATCAATCATTGTCATCTCTCATTACAAATAGAGTTTGTTCGCAGTGCCTGCGCCGCCGTACCTCGATATGGCCGCGGACCGGATTCTCTCCCCACCGGACTGGATTCGGTCGGATTCGTCGTATTAGGAGCGATGAGCCGGTTGTGCTTAGAAAAGGCATAGGGTGGTCGTCTTCAAGCGTCAGGCGTGGAATACGATGAAAGACGAGCGCGCATTTGAGTGAGTGGTGGGTTTTTTAGCCCAGTTCGTTCACTCAACGAACTTCCAGCACCAGCTTCCACCCTCCCACTCTATTGTTTGATTTATCCTGGCTTCGTGATGCCGCACACCAACATACCGTTTACGGCAGGGCACATAGCGAAAGACATTATATACAGTCAGCCACCCATACACGTAACGAGCAGAGGAAAGCATGGCACACTTGATGAAAGCAGTCAAAGGCAAGCTCTGGACGATCAGATCCGACCGGCGCAGTGCTGTGAAGCAGGAAGGGAGGGAGGGAATCTTCCCCTTCCTGATTGGGCCAACTGGAGAAACCAATCAATTTTTATGCTTTGCATTCTGCCGTTCCTCAAAGTCAATTTATCAACGTCAACGTGGACTGTGGTGCGTTGGTTCGGGTGTTTCAATTGTTTTGATAGCCTCATGACTTGAACATCATGGTATGTGGCAGTTTCAAAGGTGTCGTGGTGATTGTTTGTGGAGAGTTGTGTTTTTGTAGTGTTCAACTTAAAAAAAAACAATTCTCAAAGCTTATTAAAGCATTTATCATCGATCATTACAAAGAATAAATAAATAATCAAAATCTCTTCTTCCACGCGGTCTTTCTTCTCATTCTTTGCGCAACACAGTCTACCCAGCCTACTGTTGATTTATTTCTATTTTGCAATGATTTTCGCAATTATCCTTTTCGCTTCATTAAAAAAACGCGCAAACGCAAATCATTCATCCATTTTGTTTCGTCTGCCTAAATCCTCAATGCGCTGCGCGCCTTCAAACCGATCGTCCGACCGGTCCACCCCGGGATGGCCGAAGCATAAAGGTAATTATTTATCTTCCATTGCGTTCGACTGTCCGACCCTCTTTTTCCCCGATGCCGTGGTTTGATTAATTACCTATTATGGGCAGAGGAATTGGCTTCGCCATTTGCTTTATGCTCCGGCCGCGTTAAAATATCCTCACAGCCCATCCATCCCGCGAGCACACAGACAGACGGACAGACAAACACACATACACACACACACAAACATAGACACTCTCGGGAACACAAAAAGGCACAATCAAGGATCTGACACATTTCAAACGCAGCCTGGTCGCTCGCTGTACATGCCGAGAGACTCGTGCCCAGCCCCGCGTGCAGGAATTGATTACATTTTAGCTTCTTTTCATGCACCCGCAAAGATAGCCGCGAGTTCTTTATTCTTTTCTTCTTGTGATTTTTTTCTTCTTTGCGTTGTGATACGATTGGTGTCCAGCTTCCTTTTATTTCGCAGTTTTGTAAGTCACCACCCATCACGCCAGCAACCGTTACGAGTGGGAGGGCTATCGAAAATCGAGAAAGAAATAAATAAAACAAAGCTGGAAAAGGAGGGCTCACGTAGGGAGCAGAAAGTGCGTCGTGCTGTCAAAGTCAAAGTGCACTTTGTACCACCCTCCTCGAGAAAGGGTATCGCGTGAATTCGACATTGAGGCACCCTCTCGCCGGAGACGGATTCATTTAATTGCCGAATGAAGTAATGATGAACTGTGGGTGAGCGTTATCGCTTCCTGACTTAACGAAAACGCTTGTGCCGAAAGCAAAGAGAACGCAAAGGTTGCGTGCAGATATGCCGCAACTGTCGCTCAATCATTTGCGAAAGCGATACGGAGCCGCTTGCTTCGTACTCGGGAGCAGAGATAGTAAAAGGGAGTTGTAAAATACAGCTGCTGCATTAGGAAATCGACGACCCCGATACTCATCTCGACTAAGATGGAAAGTGGAAGCTATTTATCACACGTAAAATACATAAATCGATTCCCTTCGTGCAGGGCAAAGCCAACGAGTGGCTGGAAAAATAACATTTACTGTAGGGTGACAATGAAAACAGACGAGCGATTAAACCTCCTCTCTTCCACTACGAAGCGGCAATCGTTACAAAGTGCATTGCAATCAGCGTAAAACAGATTTTGATGAGCGGCGAGATGCTTCGCAATTCCTTAAATCTACTCCAACGCTCCAAACACGAGAAGACGGAAAGATAAATGGTGCTTAGTTCTTTTCATCTACGCCATCTTGAATAATAATGAGCAGATATTGAGTAAAAGCAATCGAATGGTAAGGAAATGGAAGACAGGAAAAAGATTTGATTGAATTGATCAAAAGGGCTGATTGTTAAAATAAAACATAAACAAATTCATCAAATTTCAGGATATATGTTAACAATTACGATGTATACTTTTAAATTAAAGATTTTGATCGTTTTCTGTTGTTTTTAATTACCACATCATTGGCGCGATACACATCTGTGACGAATATTACTATTATAAACATTCAGCACAACGACTTTAAATTAAACAAACTCGCAAGACGTTTGATGTACGCCAATTTTGGTAACTTGAACAGTTTTATTAAAAATAGGATGCAAAATCTACACGAGAACAGTTTGTTTTGCTATGAGCAAAAAAGATTTTTTGAATCCTGAATGAATCTTTAAAAAATAATTATCGGTTCACTCTAAAAAAAACGAACATGATTTAAATTTTATCCAAATATAACCAGAATGAAAAAAGGGATGGTGTTTTAATAATGATAAAACTAATAATACATTCTCGATTAAATATATTAAAATAAGAAACAGTCTTTGCTTCTTAATCATTTAAATCCTTACTCATTCAAGGTATTCCATATAAAATTTGCTCAGATTTGACTAATTTCTTCAAAGAATTTTTACATGAGGCTAAAGTAACCATTTCCAACACAATTTTGAGTCATTTGTAAGACATTTTGTGTAGGATTCGCATGAAAATTGTATATTTAAAAGCTATCCTATTGGTTGGAAGAATCAGAGAAAGATTCAATCAGCATGTTAGGGTATACTACAATCAACGTTTTAAAAAATTACCTCAATGTTTTATTTAAGTTGAAGTCTGCTTTGTAACTGACAAAAGATCTTATATTCCAGACATTGCATTTATCGCTGGTAACTCGTTTGAAACTGTGTTTAAATATCATTTGAGGAGGAAAAGAAAATCAAAATGAACTGAAGACAAAGTGGATTGAATATTAATTACATCTATCTTTGGCCGCCTGATGTGTCGCCTACCGCCTACCGAATGCAGCGACGGTCGGTTTTGGTGTACGAAGGGGGCCAAAGTTAAACTTTCAGTTGCATCTCATTACGTATGATGGAGGTGGACTCATTTGAAAGTGTCCATCCTTTGTTTCACACTGCAGCGATCACAGAAAGATCAGGCTGAACAGAGACAGACAGCAAAAAACAGGAAATCGTCATCACCTCGAGCGGAGGAATATTTATACCCGTCTGGTGAAACCAATCCACACCAAAAAATCCTTCGCACAAAACACGATCCACCGACGATCGCCCAGTTTCGCAAACCACCAGATGCGATCGACAGCCAAATTTTGAAACCGAATCTGATAAATCGCTAAAACGAGCACGGGAATGCCTTTCTCGTGGTTTCGTTAATCAATCCCGCGTCCTCCACGATCCGCTCTCGAATGATCCCCACGAGCCGTGTATCGAGAGCTGCATCAGCTCGGGATTAAATTAACTCATTTTAGCACGAGCACCACCAACAATCGATCACGGGAAGAAGCAAGCGGTGCATAACATTATTTGCTCGATCGATCGATCGGGTTAGCAGTGTTGCTTTGTCATGCGTTCGCTTGCGACGAAGGCGACGACAGCGTACAGCGGTTGCTTCGGGTAAATTGGGTTGAAAAATACCCTCACCGACTACTCGCTACGCACACAAAAAAAAGGACAAAGATGCAGCCAAGAAGGGCCTGGCCACACGCGGGGTGGCACGAAAATTTATCATCTTAAATAACAATAATTTATTCACTTTCCTCACTCCTGGAAGCGTTCGTCTTCAGGCTAACCGGGGATGGAAATGCGAAAACGGGATAGTGGGACATCTGAAACGCATTTCAGCGCAGCGACACTATCAGCTCGCGTGAATGTTCGCTTCGCTCACGACCAGCTTAGAAGCAGCCCGATCAAGCGCTGATCGTGTTCGATCAGCCATCACGTTCTTATCGGACGCTCGCTTAAAACGATCGTTTGACCGAAACGATCCACCCAAACATCCACCAGAAACGTTCGATCGACTTCAGAACTGGTCCCCTATAAATTTCAACCCCCGCGTTGCAGGAAGAATCCCGGTCATCATCCGCGTCATCGCTGGCTGCAACATGGAGGACGAATGGCTCCAACCGTGGAACGCAAAACCAACCCCATTGGTCAGCCAACATGTCCGCCAATCATGTCAAAAAAAGGCTGCAAAAGGGCAGCCAACTCCTTGCACATGCGGCACCCCCCTTCCCATCCTCTTCCTCCGATCCTCTTCCCAACCTCAAAACCTGTTCCTGCACCGGGCAACCACTATCGAAACCTGCCCATGATTGCGCTTACGTCCAACGGAAACCCCGTAACGATCCATTGCTCATGTCCCGCGGGCTTCGGTGCGCTCTGCGGCAGATAAATTTGCGGCAGTTTTGACATTTTTCATTGCCGGCGCACATCGAAAGTGACTTAAATACGTCGTTCGGCGCAGGGCCCGAGGGATCAGGGGATTTTTGCTGATAGTAACGCCGGCCGGGATCGACGGAACGCTCTAAGCCACTAAGTGACCAGCAAAGCTGGCATGGTGGACAGGGACGCCCGCTGAATGTCGGGTTTTCACCTTGCGGAGGCATACCGGTGTGGCGATAATTGGTTCTATTTTTGCAACACACAATCGTCCCCGACTACATGCACACTGTGCGCGAGTGCGCGTAAATGGGTCTGGGCACGAAGCCGATAAAGTAAGCGCTTCGATCAAGCGCTCGACGCTCGTATCAGAGCGATAGGCAAATCGGTATAATCAATTGCCGAACCACGGTAGCTACTTTTGACGTTACCAATAAGGACCAGACCATTGATGCATTTGCGGTTTCGTAGTGCAATATCTGCGACTAATGGCGTTTTCAAGTAATTTCCTTGATTCATATTTGCACACCCTTTAAGTATAATACAATGAAAACAAATCAGTGTTGGGTTGAAGTGAGATTCAACCTGTTCAACCTTCACACTGTTTTTAAATATTACAAACAAAACAAAAAGCTTACACTTTAGATCAGATCTCTCTAGGATCGAACATACTAGCTTTGAAAATAATTGAGGCAACTGCTTTAAGATGAAAATATACGTGAAAAATATTTTTCCTTTTTACGAAGGCAATCAGTCCCAAGAATATTGCAGATTTAAATAAGAACGTTATAATATTGAAATTTTCGCTAGTGATGGATTGTTAAAGTATATTTATTGTTTAAAATTATTCGCACCTTTATCGCGGTTTCATGTTATAAGAAAACATATTATGGGAAACAATTGAAGCATTTGACATACCTGTAAATAACTATGAAAAACTATTTTAAATTAATTAGCTATGCAATATTCAAAACATCGGCCATTATAAAGAATAACAAAGAAAACATAATTATTAAAATTAAAACTTACTCTGTGGGTAAAACCATACTTTTTCAAAAAAAATCAGAGTTTCATCGTGCAAACAATTAGTTACAGATATATTTACGGGTGAGATTCAAATTATGTGTGTTAATAATAAATCAAACGCAATTTTGTTGTCCATCGATTTAAGAAGAGCAAATAGGTATGTTTAATAAATACAAAATTAATATTCTAATATTAATAAGGATAATTATCAATCAAATTAATTGGCTTTGCTCTAGTTATATCAGTACAACATCTATACCATTATTGTATTTATTTATTTATTTATTTAATTAGAGAAGGGACGGTCTAGCCGTATTGCTTAAAACTATACTTAAGTCTAAACAATTTTTCCATATGGGCATTTCCTCCACATTACACATAACAACACCTTATCCCGGGTAGGCTCGGTTGAGTTTTAATCATTCGCTTCATTCGTTTGTTGTTCGAAAGCAGGTTGTATTTAAAACGAACAAAATAACACCACGTACTTTAACTGCATATTTTAAGAATAAAAAACTGTGCCTAGGGCTACGCACTAGATTGCCTTTCTTCTACTGAAACAATTTACGAGCAGCAAACGATTCCCCTGAACCAGAATTTCATTCGTTGCTTTATTTCGATTTCGAAACGATTCCTATTGACGTGAGGTGGGATAAAAATTGCAAGAGTAAGCAGAATTATGCGACTGTAACAATTCAAACAACTATCCCTCATTGGCTGGAACAGTAAACACCTGTCACCGGCTGTAAGCTGTCCCCCGGAGCTCGCTCGTCAACAATAGCAATAACAAAATTGCGCTACACTCCCTCAAAGAAACTGTTACCGTTTTGCTTCCCAGCCAGCCAGGAATAGATGTGTGCCCGTCGATGTGGCCACAAATCGCCTTCGGCTGCGGATAGCCAGTCCGCCCGGCTGCACTGGCCAGTCCTCCGGCCGTATGGAACCAGGATACGTTTTTTTATCGCAGGTGGTACCACCGCTGAGTGTGTGTGTGTGTTTCTGAGGGGGCGAGAAGGAGAATGTGGACTGCAACGAAAGAAACGTTGGAATGGAAACTTTTCGTAACATATGTTCCGATCGATCGACGTTCAGGCGTAGCTCATGTTTCAAGTTTGCCAGCAATCGTTGCCCCATCGCCACGCGTTTCACCTGAGCCACGGGCAATGTAACTGTACGGAGCAACCCACTCACGGTTGGCCCGTGGACGAGGTCTCGAATGGAAGAAATTTCACTACAGCGTGCTCGAGTCGGATGCACCACGGTCGGTGTTCGCTGCAGCTGACCACTTACGTCTGCTGCTGCCGCTGCTTCCGTTGGAGTGCCCGGAGGTGCGATGAAAGAAAGGAAATTCTTTCCCCCTCCGGGAACGTTGTGCAGGCATGTTCTTTTCCCTCCCATTCTCGCCTCGGTGCTGGGAATCTAAAGGAAATTCCTCTACCAGCGAAGATGCAGAATGTAGGAGCGTTCGATTTGCGACAACCGGTCGTGCGATAAATGTGCTGTGTGCAACTGCATCGGTTGACACCGAGCTGTAACAACTGGATGCACCGTACAAATGCACATGTACGGCCACCATATTTACAAGTTTATGATGCGCGAATTTAGCTTAGAGCTAGAATTGGATTATGTGGGAAGGCAATATCTATAGGGAAGAAATGTTTGCTAAATTGCACTAATTCCTAATTTACCTCCTCAAAAGTTATAAATCAAACATATTGAAAGAGATCATTCATATCACATTGGATTTAATAGTACCAAACAATGAGCATAAATAAATAGATAAAATGCGTTTTCTTAGCAGCAAAATATTAGCAATATTGAAAAAATTGTTTAAACAAGAAACAAATTCGGTTTTACTTTTATAGCAAACGATCTTCTAATATTTTATAAAATTCTAAATATTGGTCGGAGTAAGAACTCCCTTTACATAAATCAGCGAATTCTAGAAGCTAGATAAAGGATAATTTAGACGCTTTTAAATACTAAATAATTTTAATTTAAGAACTTTAAACCACCAGAACCTATAACATATTCTTAAATCCCTTAGAGGTATTATTTAAAATCGTTCATATACAGTGCATCATACTTATGGTAACGGTGTAGCGTCCACGATGTGATAACATAACTAATGGCGTACATCATGAATGCTGAAAGACTTGCCCTATTATTCATACATTCTCTGCAGTCGAACCAACTTCACCAAGCAGGCGGCAGGCGTGTGCTCATCCTTCGCGTTTACGCGATACGAAACCTTCACTCATCATATTTATCACCATCACCCCGAAGTGTGGCGACAACGCAAGCGGAAGGCGCCTGGACCGCGGCAAAATTCCGTGCACAATCATCTGCCCACCTACTCGCCTACTATTCACGCATTTAACAGACGACATTTGTAACCGACACAGCCGTAGCATAGTCCATCATGGAGGAACGCTAATGTCACGCAATTGTCGCTACCCTGCTACCGCTGTCGTTGTGAATTTGATACGGTGGATGATGCGCACAAATGTGCTAGGAACGATTGTTAATAGCGGAAAAAAGAAGTTAAATGGTTGAGATAGCGTTCGCGAGCCCCATTGCCCGGTGTTTGTGTAAAACTTCTGTAGAATTTTGAATAATTCCACGCCCTGATTATTGACACATTAATGGGGCCAATTATTGCCTATTAGTAGCAATTGCATTTGCTTTCAATTTGCTTTATTTCCTTTACTGTATTTTCAATCACTTAAGCTCAACTGCTCCACATTTTACTACACATCAAACAAAACCTTCATCCAGGCAGCTCGAATGCAAACCACCTTGAATGGAACGCATTGATCACGTAACGACAAGACGGATCATTGTTGTTCTGGCTTTGCTTTTGTTTCGTTTTTCCTCCCATTGCAATGTACAACCGATCGGGCTACAGCGCCGCGCGTAGTAGCCCTAATTGCACATTGCCTATGCCCATAAACACCTTTCGGGTCTGCCTTGTCGGCAAGCGCGGCAATCGGATCGGCTTAATCGCTTACTAAAGACCAGATCGTGCACATAAATAATGCCCCAAGCGGCTGCCAGCACCAGGCAGTAACAGCAGCAGGAGCAGCAGCACCATAACCAACGCCACTAACCGCAAGCGTGCTCCGATGCTCCGCTCAATTAACATATGTTTCTCGTTTTTCTTTATTTTGTGCAGCGCGTTACCGTTTTGTATATTTTTCTCCAGTTTTGTTTCTCACTCAATGAGCTTCGCCCGGCTCTAAGCGCAGCTTGGCTCGAAGGGTGGTGCTGGCAAACGCGCTGGCTATGAGTAGACCGTCGAAGGCTGTTAAATAAAACCCATACAAATTACTGTTTTACACTGTCCCACCCGAAATGTGCTACACCTGCACCGTACAGTGGAGTGTGCGTTTCAGCGCAATTATACATGATTGAATTTACGTTTCGCATGTCGGATTGAATTAAGTAAACTATTACACAAATTTTAATATTTTTTTCTCAAAGCCTCTACCACACGCAAAATTTTTATCAGTCGATTGCTATTTCATAATAATTTAGAATTGTTTACCAAGTTGATTCAGATATAAGCTGTAATGATCAGAAGCGCCATCTCGGGGCTGGTATATGAACTAAAATATTTTGTTTTCTATCAGTGTGGTAAAATGTATTTGGGGAATAAGGGATATCCAGTGTTTGATTATTAAATAAGAAAAAAAGTAGTCAAATTGCTCAACTACAACAAAACATTCTTGTTCACATTAAATTCAGTTTCATGATTAACTAAGTTTTAGCTCAAATTCGGAGACTTACTTTTATTTTGAAAGAAGTCAATCGTAAAAATTATGACTCAAATATAATCAAATATAATGCCATAATTCTAAATAAAAACAGATCTCTCAACTAATGCAGGATCTGTTAAAAAAATTATTTCTATGCTAGATCTGCAAGCATAGAAAGTGAGATTTTATCAATGTTGTTGTTTGTCATAGTTAATATCTTCAATATTTTTGTTATGATGTTCACTCACTTGCATGATTTCCAAACCACGTTTCTAGAATATATAACGTTATATATTTTTTACATGCTCGCTACCACATCACCAACTCGTCAACAGACAAAATGAGATGGTTCTGTCGCGATTCTGACAGAAAACTTTCTTTGCTCGCATCATCTCTATCACTCTCCTGGCATAGGGAGTCTTCAGAGCTGCTGTGATCGCTATCTGATGGGCAATGAAGGACGAACAAGGAAGGCAGGACCCGTCAAACCTTCGTGCCAAGCATGCGCAATACTTTAAAAATCGTTCTCACCATCCTAGACAGAGGAAGAAATTTGACGACCTACGAAACTGTTAGCTGCAATACACTTTCAATCTGGGTTGTCCTCAAAAAAAATCGATTTGATTATAAGAACAATAATAATATAATTCTTCAATGTAATTTAAATTTGAATGTTATTAAAATCAATGCATCAGTTAGTTCTCATAACCTACAATATATAATGATTATTACGATATGTTCGAGATAAAAAAAAACATTTCCTTGATTATAAATCCGTTACCTACCTTTGGCTATCGAGATCCAAGAATAGTTCGTAAAAGACGCCATCAATTTAAATGCCATAAGAACGAATCAAACTTGATTAATCTTCATATTCGATTCACCCTTTTTTCCCTCCGTTTCGGTCGATTCAGGTATTGGCGGAATGAGTAATGTTGTTGCTTTCAATTGGACACCAACCACTCCGCTAGCAGAGCACATGTGCACTCTCCACGACATCAACATGACTTGTGACGTCATAAATTGCAGCAACAACGACTATCACATGGTCAAACACCCTCAGAAAGGGAGGGGAGGGTGGAACCTTAATCGAACAACGGTTCGATCGGACAAGGTAGACGAGGTTCGAGAGGATGGAACGTTGTATTTTTTCTCTCGCCGACGAAGATCAATTTAATGGAATGGAATTTTCTCACACGTTTAATTAATGTCGATCAATCTCATGCACACAGATGTATTTGAGTAGTTATGTGTGCGCGAGAAGGGTGTGTTGGCACCTATACGCATGAGTAAGGTGACAGAATCCGACATCGATGGGGTAGATGATGGTGATATAGATGGTTATGGACAATAAAAAGCCGTGAAAGATTATTTCGGACTGGCTGGTTGTGGAATTTGTGAGACTGTAAGGACTGTACTGTAAGGAACCAGCATCTCAACAAACGCGTACACGAGCTACAATTATCAACACGAACAGCGCCCGAAGACAATCCCCCGCCTATCTGCACGTCCTTCGCCTCTTCTCTCGCGGGGGGCAAACTCGAAAACTACTACACCAACGACCGGCAACAACCACTACCGCGACGACAACTACAACGACGACGGTATAAACATCTCACATCTTCGCGAATACGGCAACGCGAGCGCGGTTTCTGGCGAAGACGAAATCACCGAGCGGTATCGCCAGTTGAAAACGAATCGAGGTACTAAAAACTACTACTACACCGGCGGTCGTGTGACCACCGCTCGGCGGCAGCATTCAATCGCATGCATCGCGACTCTCGTGCGCTCGCTCGTGGTTCGTGGTGGGTCGCGCAGAGACGGCAACCCGAAACCGGACCCGGCATAAGAAGAAGCGAGCCACAAAGCAGCAGCTGCTAGCCGCGTGCCATTGGCCCCGGGCACGGAGAAGTGCAGTGAAGCAGCGCGCAAGGATATATGTGCATCTCCCGAGTCGCACATCCCGAACCGGGTCGGCCGACAACGCGAAAGGGGGTCGATGGTATTGGGCATCGTCCGCGTCGTATTTGTGCATTCCGTTGCGTTTCACATCGTTGCCGTCGTCATCGTTTCGCCACCGGTGGGATCCCTGTTTTCTCCTTAAAAGCATAAACATGTCCGTGTCCGCGTGCGAGCCAGACGCTTCGTAATACAATCAGCGAAATTGGCTCGTCCGAAGCTTGTCGCCGATTCGGTGGAAGTGTCCGTGCACACAAACAACGCTGGTTGTGTTCGGGATTCGACTTTTCGATAGGAAATAGCTACAATGTTGCATCGGTGTTGAACATTTCTTAAAACATGCAAACAATCTATTGCTAATTTTTATTATTGATTTCAAATTATGATATTTTTTATCCTGCGTAAATAAAATACAAAATACCAAAACAGCACTATACTGCCGCATTGGCATGGTATTTAATTGTTATAAATGCTATCAACAATGCAGTTTGTTGCATTATTATTCCATTTCAACTGCATTTTTAATTCTAACTTTTCGCCCGGCACTCACTACGGTCGCCCAGTTTTCGCCGGTAGCTCACGGTGTCACTCACCGTTTGACAGTTTCGTCCGTCGCTTTCTTCGCGGCTTGTGTTGCTTGCTTCGCTCGACGCGGTCGTGCTGTGCGTGTGTGTTTACGGGTGTAAAAGTGAAGTGCGGCGTGGTTACTATGCATCGTGCGTGAGAAATTCGTGCATCGTAGTGACTGGGACGAACCCGGCGGGGAGGAGTACCCTAGGGGAAACAATAGGAACAATCACAGGCGGTACTGCCGGTGTTTGTTTTGATCCGGCAACGCGTTCTCCGTGCAGGTTTGTTCGATTGTTTTATCTAACACTTGAAGCTGTTTCGGGGCTGTACTCCATTGTTCCCGATTGTAGAAAACACCGGTCTACGCTGTTCCTATGTTGGATGGTAGCAAGCACATGGAAAAGGGCTTTAATAACGTGTTTCAAAATTGCCCACCGTACCAAAACATTACGGCGAGTGACAGTAGCAACAAAAACAACAACACAGATTCGCGGCTTGACGTGTGTGCGCCCGTGGCTGTGTTCGTGAGTGATGAAGAACGGGTCAGATTGATGTAGTTGTGAGACTGACACTCACCGCGCCGATTGTACCGCCCTTTTTAAAGGTGTGGCTTGCTAAATCTCGCACCTTTGCTTCGCCTGCCTGCACTGCCGAACGACCAACATGGGAACATGATTGACGTTGGCTTCTTCCGGCAAATTTATGACCTAATATTATCGTTGCGATTCTTTTATTTCTTTCGCTTCGAATTTGTAAGCCGCCGCACGAACCGGAGGTACCTGTCCGAAAACCGGTCGAACCTGCGACAATAAGTGGCACCTTTTGCCCGGCACCATTTAACGACCCCGACCTTCAACTCCTTAAAGCGAACTTTAAGCTTGCTACTCGCCCGTTTCACGCAACGTTACGCATCCGTATAGCCCAGACAGTGCTCATGCACCTCCGACCCGCCAGCCAGCCAGACGTGGAAGCCGAAACCTGCACGCACCCCGTAATGGCCATAAAATCTCCGTTTTCCCGTTAAGAAAGGAAGTTTCGGCGGAGTATAAAAACACCAGACAGTGCAGCGATAGGTGAGCCGGGTCGGCGGGACGGCTGTGGGGATGGGCTGGGGAACGAAAAAATCATTACGCGTGCAATAAAACATTCTAATGTTGCTCGGTTTCGGCCCCGACGATGAGACCACCGCACACCACGTTCTGGTGGCTAGTGTTGGAGAGGTTTTCCTGTTCCGTTTTTCCTTTCAGCCGTTCCCACCCCGGCAGTTGGGGATAGGCGATGGCGATGTTGCCTGTTGCCCAAATTTTAGGCCTGCGTTAGCGTTCGATATGGGGTATACTTTGTGGCGTATGAAGAGGGGGAGCGGTTTGTTTTGAGCGTGTTTAGCAGCGCCACTATAGCCGCCGACTCTTCGCCGGCGAGAAAGGAGGAAGTAGCCAAATGCGAGAAAAATGCCCATAAAAACATAAGTGCGCCGTTGGCCTTGAAATATCGATTGACACCGAGCCGGGGACCATCGTTTTTCTTTTTTATGACCTATACCGACCGGCTGGTTACGTCACATGGTCACGGTTCTCGCACCACAGCTATCGCACAGGCTGAAGGAAGCAGGTCACCCACGCAAACTCACCCACACCAGTACATCTTTAAAGGCCTGAAACGGTATCGAACCGATTCTTAAGGATCCTTTTCCAGCAAGAATGGCCTTGGAAGAGAAAGTTGCAGTATGAGATGGTGTGATGCAAGTCTTAAGCGAGCAGAAAATTTGCCAAGCTTCCTTACGCTTTGCACTGGGAACGGGAAGCGAGCCGGGTACCGTAATATTTTCTACTTTATTGTGCCTCAACAATGCACACTGCTTAATGGAAACACATACACATGGGCCCTTTTATTGCAACTGTTGGTCTATTTTGTCATATCGTTGGTTGGAACATATTCGTTGGTTCCTTAGTCCTCACACAAAAAATCGAACGATAAACTCGACCGCTTCCATTCCGTTCCTTATTTACCGACCCAGCTCGCTGACTTTTCGATCTGTGATCACGGTGATGATTTTCTGAAGTATCTTTTCATCATTCACCGCGGTCGGTGGCGTCGTATAAATCAAGCGTACGCTTTCGGGGATGCTTTTTTCTACGATTCCACCGTGCTGTCGTGCAATAAACCATCAGGTTTGTGTTGGAAGTTGGTAGAAATTCTCCGAACACGCTCTCTTTCTCTCTTTATAATTGGAAGGAATTTCTTTCCGACAACAACGACGATTGCGATAAAGCGAAACCTGGAAGACGAACCGCTATGGAAGTGTATGTGTGCAAGAAAGTATCACCAACCCATAAATCACCGGAGTGTAGAGTGCTTGTGACGGTACTTCCGGTTCGTGTGATGGCCCATCGGTGATGGAAAATCCATTGAATCCGCTGGTGAACAAATCGATCGGGATCAAAGAAAGCAATCGTTCGGCGATAAATGTTTTTAGTTGGTGCTATTTTTAGCCGGGGACGAGCGGTTCAGTACGGAAGTTTGATAGGTTCGTTTTTGCTGTTTCTTTGTTTCGAATCGATCGTTCTTTTATGACCATATTGAACAGTCTGGTAAAATATTTCTAATCAAACGCATGAACATATTTTTTACTCACAATTTTCATAAATATGAAATATTGAATATTAGAGCATAATCTAATTTTAACCATGTTAAAGCAACATAATTTTCCTATCAAAATATTTGTACAGTTATTTTTGTTGAATAATACAGTAAATCTGCTCAGTATAACTCAGTATAACATAATTGATCGAAATTAGAGAAATGATTTTTCAGTTCATGTAAAGTATATGTATAAGTATGTAAAGTATGTAAAGTAAGTACAAATGTCATAAAGCGTATTGAGTTCATTAATGTTTTGTAATAAAACGTATAGGTTATTCCTTTTTTATTGGATAAGGCTAGACCGTTTTGTTGAGTTTATTCAATTATTCAACTAAAACTTTACTTATTCTTACTATTGGAATTTTCTAAACTTCGCATTGCGGACCACCTACATACAGATAAAAAAAAATATTTCCGTTTATTTTTATGATTTACAAATATGATAAAATCTCAATTATGACAAAAAGGTAATCTAATTATTCGTAATCATGTTTGCTTTCAACGCAAGATTAATTTGCTTCTACTTAGCGCACATGAAATTTACTTCAATTTATTTGAGACTCACATGAATGCCTCTTTTGCTAGCCTTATAAAACCATCACGTACAACATACCCCGTACATATTCCCTCCAGTAGAACGATTATTTATGTTGATTGGAACATTCCTGCACTGAACGCCGTCTACATTATGCTGAAATCACTACCGCCACGGACAAGCGAGCTCAATTTACTCGACCCCGCACAAAAACCGTCCCAATTTACTGCATTTCAGCTCAGCGCTAATAAGTGCGTTAAGAGCTCTATCTCATTTTGCTCTCAGCCTCAGGTGCAGCGGCAACTGGTTATCGAACATCCGTCCATCGGTGGTCGCACACGGTGCGAATCCGCTGTTTGCATAATTTACACTAAACACTTTCCACCACTTGCCGGTCATACAGTCGTTGGCGATGGCGATGGCGATGGCGATGGCAGACCAATCCTCAATCCCACGTCACGTCGGTGTGGTCCGAAGTTGGTAGATTATCGTACGTAAACGATTCCTTTCCAGGATTGGTTCCTGAAACTGAACCCAACCTACGTTCGCCGGTTCCGCCACTCCATTCGCCATAATGCCGCTGATGGTGTAGTAATTTTCTAATTTATAATTAAGATTAATGTTTGTCAATCGCGCGGTTTTGCGTGAGATGCGATCTCACGAGTCGCGGAACGATGGGCTGGGACGAACCTGTCGTCCGGAAGCTGTCTACCGTGCTCGAAATCGGTGACTGAATTCGATTTACCGCGCTGACGGACATGTTCGATTGGCTCGGTGGATTTTTGCTACGGAAACCAAAACCAACTCTTTCCACATTCCACCGGTCTACGATAAACAACACATTCGAACATTCTGCTCCACTCTCAGTAGGAGATCCGGTCGCGAAAAGCGAACACGAACGGCATAAAAATGGGCACGCAATTAATCACCATTGATTAGCAGGAAATCGACATTTGCATAACGAACCCGAAAACTAATACATTTTTTGCGTCGAGCGCCAGCAGTAAGAACATTCGGGCCATTATTTACGACTCCCGAGTTTCGTCAACAAAAAAAAAAAACAAAAAAAAACCGGAACGCTGCGTCGTTCAGTAGTCCGAAGCTGTCCAATCAACTCTTAGAGCAACAAAATTTGCCTAGAAGAGAAATTAAGATAACTCCCGCACGGAAATGTCAATCTCTGCCCGGACAGCGTCCGGGAGCAGGATGTTTCTGTACGGATGGCTGTAAATTTCGTTTCTATTCGATCGATTAAAAGACTCATTTAGCACGAGAAGTAGGTTGATAAGAATGTTTATTTTCGTATATCGTTTAATAAGTGGTGATTAGGAATGATTAGTCCCAAAACATTTAATTGTCTACCGCACATAAATGCTAAATACAAAATTTTTATTAGCTTTTTAACAGCTAGCTTCTCATACAAACATAGGATTATAAAAAAAGATGTAAATACAGTTTTTATAATTTACTAAAACTGCACCAAACTGGTACTTATTTTTGTTTCTACTTATTTTTATTTCTTCCTTTTTTCAACCTAAATGCGATCATGCTGGCCTGGATTTTCAAACCACTATTAGATGGGAATATAAAGATAATAGAAAGAAAATAGGAGTTGCTCTTTCGACAATAATTTGTATGGGCTTTTCAAAGAGAACGATTTTAAGCGAACAATTGTTTCTTCAAACGCATGGAACTCGCAATTATGTAGCTTTCTCCTGAATGAACCCTCAAATTTTGCTTTTTTTATTTAATGACTTTTACCGCTCTTGTCGTGTGAACTATTTGTGTCATTACTACTACATAACTAGGCTAAAACTATTTCTCTTCAAAATATGTTATTTAAAATGCAGATAGTTTCTTTTTAAACAATTTCTCTTAAAGAATCTATCTGCAGGCTTCACCAAAAGTAAAATAGCAAACCAGTAAACTCGTTATCAGAAATTTAAATTAAACCGAAAAATGTGTCACAATAAAATGTAGATGTGGTTCATACTACTCAATAATCGAAAAAAAAAATTTACGAAAAACCTGCTCTAATACTCATACACGTCAATCAAACCCTCACCAAGTCGTCAGAATTTTTGCACCTTTTTTAACACGCATATCCTCTTTTGTTCTCTGCCAGTGGATGCACGAAAATCGCATTACCAAAACCGTCGTTAAGACGTCGTGTGCCACGTTTGTCAGCAATTTCGCTTGTTCGGTTTCGCAACGCCAACCGACCATGCAGATCTGGTTTTTAGTTATGCTTTCAGGGAATTATTACGGCATAAACGAAAAACAAAATCTTAAAAAAACGAAACCTCAAACACAACAAACTATCATTGCTTTTTATCTACCCCGGGCAGGCGTGTTTGGTGAGTGTTAGGATGCGTTCGCGAGGGCTGTTTTTTTTTCTTCGTGTTATGCTTCGTTTCAAGCTCTCATTCAAACCAATACACGTTCTTGACACGGCTTTGAGTGTTTTTGAGCATCTTCAAAAACTAAAATCCCACCCCGGGCCGGCGGAAAAAAGCAAACCTCAGATGGACAGGGGAAGGGAGAAAAGAAACAAGCAATACCTCAAATGGATGCGAACGGGACGGAAGAGGACAAAATATTAATAACACAATGAAAGAAAAACCATAAATTATGAAGATTTATACTTAACTCAATCTATTCATTCCATTTCATTTTCTTAATGAATGATTTATATGCGACGAAACAAAGCAGGCAGCAGGAGAGCTACGGAGTCGGCGTGTGAGTGAGTGAGTTGGGAAAGCCGAAGCGAACGACACCGACACCCGGTCCGGGACAGCATCGATGGAATCGACGAGGGCAAAAGACGGTCGTCTTTGGTTCATCTCGCTCACTGCCGGAGGATGGAGGTGATCGTTAGGTGCGGGACGTGCGAGCGGGAAGAGAGGAACTGCAACACCAACTATGACGACTGTCGATGACGGCTCAAAGATCAGGCTGTCGATGAGGGTTAGTCGATAGGTTAGTCGCGCTCTGTGTGTCTCACAAACTTCCAATAAAAAAAAAAAAAACAAAGCTATCCCCTAAAACGATACATCCGTGAGAGGAAGAAAGCATAGAACCGACCGCGATGCGGGTTGCCAGCGCTTTCTCAAGCGCTGCCACCGACGAGAGCGTGCATTAGATTTGAGGAAGATTTATCCGTTCCGTTTCAACGATCTCTCCCACTCATCTGGAGCGAATACAGAACAAGGGCGGGAGAGAGGGAGAGAGAGAGACATTGCCACTGGTGCGGCAAATGCGATTGAAGAGTGCTACATAGTCTGCAAGCAGCGGTGGCGTCGTCCCCTCGAAAAACGACCAACCATCCATCAAAACGTATGGACCATCGTTCTGCCTGCCGCTCATCCCCTTTTTTGTGGACTATCGATTTGAAGATGGCCGAATCCGGCATTCCATGCCTGCAGCAGAATGAAGTAACCGCAATTTCTACAACGGTTGCACTTTCCTCCCCCAGCCTACCATTCTTTTCGTATTGAATTGAATTTGATTTGAAGTACAGTACGAATCGCGATCGCTTCGATCGTTTCTCCCCCTCCGAAAATGGGCAGTGATACAAACCAGAACCGTAACGCGTCGTGCCCGAATGAGATGGATTTTGCCAAACTCCCCGGGGACCGCTCAAAGCCGGGTGTCGTCCGGCGATCATATCGCGATCGGGGCATGGACGTCGCGATCGTCGTTCGTAATTTATTTACCCGTCCATCCACGTCGTTTCCCAGCGTACCCCTTTATTGGGAGGCGGCGCTGGAAAGGAACGGGCATCCGACATCCCGCAGCAAACATAAATACTTCAGCTCCAGCTGCCCATTTACCCTGGGATGCTTCATAATTCTTTCGAATCGTTCACCGCAGCTTTGTGCCACGACGGCTTCGATCGATGGGGTGTGTGTGTGTTCACGACTGAGCAGCATCCATGAAAGCTATGTAAGCTAAACATTTGGATTTTCAGCGCCAAGAGGTGTTGCTCGTCCGTAATCTGAAATCCTAACACCAAAAATACGTACAGTGAACAACAAACCATATGCGGAATAAAGAGTAATGAATTCTCCTTCTCCTATTCTCCTATTCTTTGTAATAAATTAAAAATTAAAGTAAATCAGTTATGCTGGTGTTAAACGTTGATTTTCTATAGAAGAACAATTCCACAATTTTAATTTTCTTTCCTCATCATAGTATGTATTGCATTGTCTATATTTGATAGGAACCATGATAATAAATATAAATAATGAACATGAAAATTTTAATATCTTAAAATTGTTATTGTTATCTCGTTAAATGACAAAAGAGGCCGTACGGTTTTTACATATTTTTGATGCTTAATAGTAGCTCATTATTATCACCCATATTCTTCTTCTTTTACCAAATTCAATATGGTTTATATTGGTAGTATTATTTGATTATCAGTTTCAAAACTTTAATTCCGTTATCAGTTCCTTAATTACATATTCTCTTCATATTCATACTTTTTTTTATGTGTATTTATTATCAATTTTGCATTTACAATATATTTTTATGCTCACATAACAGCGGTATTATAATTTTGCGCTACAACAAAAACTTTGATTATAATTTATTATTATTTTTTAACATTTCGTTAAAATTAAAATTATTGTTCAATAAAATTCATTTGAATTCACCATATTCCAGAACAGATGTATTTCTGGACGAAAGATTTCCTCATCAAATGCACCTGCTTCGTGCGATACTGTATGCATTATTCCCTTAGCAAAAATCTCTCTCGCCGATCCATCCATTTCGATCATCGTACGCACAGTGTGTGATAATTTATGAACCTCCACCCTGAAAAGTGTGATCTGTCATGGGAGCCGATCTCCCAATCGATGCTGAATCCGGTGGGCCCAGCGACCGCGTGGACTTCTTGCTTCGCGCTCAGAATGCTAAGTTATTGTAGTAATCCTCGCCCCGAAACACCGAACGATCGGACGGCCTGATCAGCAGGAACACATTTCCACAATCGACAATCGATACGAGAACGGGCCGTCCGTCTTTTCGTGTATGATGATTTGGTTCTTCCCTGCGGTAGGATGGTGGCAAAGAAGGTTGAAATATCTTACACAACCCTCATATTTTAAAAGCCCGCGGCCCGGGCGAAAGACAAAACTAAATGAGAATCACACAATCGCAGGCTCAACGTAATCACACAAGAAACCTCCGAATCGAACCGGCAGATAAATGGCCGGGCAGGCTTCATAAACCAAAAATTGGGGAGTTTTTCGTATAATTAAAATGCGTAACCTGATCGGAAATTAGTCAAAACTGCCCCGAACGATTTTCAAATCGAACGTTTCGCTGGGCTCGAACGGGAACGGGATCGATCCCGAATCTCGGTGGGATTGATCATTTGGGCAAGGTGGGATCGATCGGATCCCGAGTGGCACCGTGTGGAAAACATTTCATATTTATATTCCTTTTTTTATTTCGATTTTTTGCCCTTCCCTCCTTCTCGGTCGGTTTCTCTTTCTCTACTGCTCCCTCCACATCGAGCCCATTTCATTTCATTAAAGAATGTGACGGCGGGGTTCTTCGTTCCATTTTGTTGGTTTTTAATCCAATAACACTAAAAAAAGCCCGGCTCAGGAATGCCCGGTGCCATAATTCACTGTCATAAATTGTTATGAATACTGCATATACTCCTTCAAAAAACCGCTCGATCGAACCGCTGTCGTACAATCCGTTTTCACGGTCTGCAACGGTGTCAGCGCGGTGTCTTCTCTTGTGCGGGACAAGCTCAAGCTAAAAATGGATCAATCCGGCTATCGAGTGGACGCGGGACACGAAGCAAATGCAGCGCCTGGTGCGCTCTAGCCCGGTCTGGCCGTGGTGTTTGAATATTATCGTCGGAAATTAAAAGCTCGTAAAACTTTTACGATGCTTAATTTTCCCTCCGTATCGTGTCGTTTCCTTTGCCGGTGAGCAGGACGAGGTGTGCACGTGTGAGTGCGCGCGTGCGTTGCGTTGAATGGTTCTACTTCGCCGTACCACGTTCCGGTTTCTTGGGTTCTACACCTCGAACATTCGTATCGTTTCGGACGCTTCCGCTTTTTCCCATCATCGGGCAGCCCCGATCGCGCACTCATAAAGGTACCATTCCATTCCGTTCGGTCGTTATCTGGTCGCTCCGGTAATGTGACAATCCCATTTTCAGCGACAGGACAGGTTACCGCGTCCTGCAGCGATCAGGGACATCGTGTTCACCGTGGCAGCTCGTTTCGGTGAAGGAACCATAATCATATTCCCGGGTGAGAGCGAGAGAGTACGAGGAAATGTAGAAAAAACTTTTGCACACAGACAAATGTAACGATCGGGACGGGAAAAAAGGAGTGCTCAATTAATGCGCGGTAACTGGCTGCCACACAGCCACACGAACAAAACCATCCAGTTGCTCAGGTGAAGTCGAACGATAATCGATAAATACGTGTATGTCTGACTTGTATCCTTATCTAACGTGTAGAAAAATAGAAATTCTCTAAACGCGTTACTTGTCATGAGTTGTTGAGAAATTATTTGCTCTATTACGATGAGGCAACAAAAAATCTGCAATGTTGTCTTAACGTTCTGTTCTAGTTTCCTTCTACGTGCTAAAAAAACAACTTTCGTAGCAAGGCTTTGCTTGCGTCGTCGTTCTGTTTGATTGATAACATTCATTGCGTACCCAACTAAAACCTTTTCTCATATAGTAACGGAAAAGTTTGAGAAGTTTGAAGTCAGGTTTCATTTTTAGTTTCCATTATCAGAACAAATACAACATTCGAAGGCTTTAAGTTCTTTAAGGCATTGGAAAACCTTCTGGATTTTTATGTCTATGACATTTATGATCATGACGTAATCACCAATTTGATTTGGTAAACTGAAACGCTGTTAGTTAGATGCTCATTATAGAATATGAAACATTCAATTTTAACAATATTACCATAGCTAAGAGATATTTTGCGTTTTCCATTTGGTTTCTCTTTATTGAATACTGCTTTTACGGACTCAATATCAACATCCTTTCTTTTCTGATTGTTCAGCATCACATCCATGTTTTGCCAATGTTTTTTAAATGTCAATATTTTAATTTATATGCAATTTCATTTATTGTTTGTATTTCAATTTTCGATTTGTTTCTTTCTATGATTTCTTTGATACTACGAGAAAATGATAAATCCAAAAACAAAACGTAGGATTTCAATTAATTTTTGAATATTTAATAATTTAATAAGCACTGTAAAGAGGAAGGGTAAATTGGAATATTATTTTCTCAGCAAGAAGGCAGGTTCTTCTTGTTGCTTCGAGTGCACCTACAAAACGTTTCGCTCCTTGCACTGCATCTTAGCTGCCACCTTTCCGACCAGCAAGATCCGATCATCCAGAAGCACAAACCCCGAACCATTACAGCAGCCACCGTACCATATAAATGATAACAACATGAGCACGACGAAATTTATCGCAAAGTTCAAATCATCTCAAACCGCTTCCATCCGTCCACGTGGAATGAATCCGATGATGATACCTTTGCATGCACCAAGACGTAGTTGCTGTGCGAATGGATTTCTTTCTTAGCCTGCCGCGAAATTCTTCGCCATCGTCGTGTGCCGTGTGTATAGGTAACCTGCGTCGTCTCGCGTACGCTACTAGGTGGTAGTAAAATATTTATTTATCTGTCGCGCGCGTGCACCGAAGCGCTATATAAGGAAGGCCACGTTCAATCACGACCGACCGACCGCGATAGTGCACATTCGATCACAATGGAATGGCGGGGCGAAATTGAATCGGGCACCAAGCGGAGCCCGGCCACTGATCACAACCTATCCGTAATCATAAATTCCACAGCCTGGCCGGCGCGTCCAGGCCGTGGAGATGTGTGTTCTTTCACCAGAGGCGGTAGAAATACCCTGAACTCCTACCGAGGGCGGCAGCTCTTGTCCACATTCCAGACCGTGGCGTCAAACCGTGCACATCTATCCACGCCAAACTCCCTTCGTTCCTTGTGTTTTGTGTTTCTCTGCTTTGCATATATTGTGCGGCATTGTCAATATGTTCGACCAAGCGTATGCGGCACATACAATGGTTCCAGCTGGTGGACAAGATGTTTGGATTATCAACCAGAAGAACGATAGTTCTTATGTCAGAAAACATCGTGAGATTGATAGAAAAAACGTTGGCTGCACATTTTTAATAACGTATACTAATTGATATTTCGTAAACCGATTTAGAGAACATCTTTACTGCAGCTTTCTAGCCACGGTACTTTATTTGATTATGGCATCAAAAAAAAAACCCTAGTGCTCGCGTGAATGCTAACAATCCTCAAGAGATACCACACCGATACCTATTACGGTTGACATCGTGCGCTTGCTTCGGCTCCCTCGTTTCCTCGGACGCTGTAAAACCTTCCAAACGCTTTCCATTCCACGTGCCCCGTTCCGATGCAATTGTTCGATCGTTCGCCATGAGAAGACGGACACTGGCAACGACCACCGTACACCATAAAAATCGCACAAAAAACGCAGAGAGCGGTTGCGGAAGATGTTGAATTAAGATAGGACCTAATGTTGGTATTTATTAAAACGTTTATTAACAATTTATTTCGCTAAATTATGATATCATTTAAGTGTTAAATCATTTTATTGCATCCAATTATGCATCTGGTATCCCTCGGTAGCGCCTTACCCCTAACACGAGGTTGCCCCCTTCGCTTTGCTGCACTCCCAGCGGCACGGAGGAGTAAAATAATATCGAGAATTACCGGACGGAAAGTCGAAACCTTGGGTTGGCCCGGCAACGGGTCGCTTCGGGCTTCGGGAACGGGAAATTTGCTCTTGCAGATTAATTCGTATTCGCAAAAGGTGCAACGACGATTGCTTAAACATTATTTTTACCGTCAATTCAGCCCCGCGCGCGACCATTTGCGATAATATTCGAGCACGTTTACAGATCGCACCGGTGGAAAGGGGCCAGCCGAAAACGGTAATGGTCTTTCGTGAATGCAGCATTTAAACGAAACAGTTTCGGCAGGCAGGCAAAGGCAAAGGCGTCCAGTAAGCGTTGATCTGGCGGCCGGTAGGGAATATTTTTGCGAATTATTGATAACAACCATAAAGGAAACCATTGGAACAATGCATAAAAAACGAGCTCGAAACCGAACGTAACCGGGGCTGAAACGGTGAGCGAGATTCATTAAAACGATAAAAATTTCATACCCGTGCCGTTTGTAGTTTCTGGTGCGTTCGGTTTGGCGTCCTGGAAGTCCGAGGTAATTAGACCGGGAAGAACGAGAGAACAACACTTCCGGGAGTGTGGCACAGTGGGACGCACGGCGGGATTTCTAATATGTTTTCGATTCGGTCACGTTAGTCCCGTTAAACGTTTGTGCCCTCGAGCTGGCACGGGATGGACTTTCCGTTTTGCTTCAACGGTAACCGATACAGTCGCACATTCATTTTGCAGTTTTCCGCAATCTAACGCAATGGATCTCTCGATCGCCAGGCAGGAAATGCACAATGGACGCTTTCACTTTTGGTCCTTGGTCGGGTACGCTAGTTCTTGACCCAAGATGCCTTGAGGACACATGCTTGGTGCGGCGATAGTCCCATGGCAGGGCGAGGAGAGAGAGAGAGAGATCGAGCCCGAAAGTGCAGGTCCTGAGCACGGTTAAAAGCATTCCTAGCGCTAGCCACAGCCACAGATAGGTATCACAAATGGGATAAAAAATTACACAACCATATGCCCAGCGCGGGAGGTCGGTAAGGAAAGGTGAAATGAAGCGATAGCTGGGACAACGGCTGCGAGCGCAACCAACAGCTCAATAACAAAAAGTCCGATGATTTATACCATTTTAAACGTAATCATCTATCCGCTTTTTCCACCGCTGCCATTACGATCGGACGCGCTCTAATCGCTCATGCTGGTGGGTCGGTCGCCATCGCTGGTGCCGGAATAGACCTTTCGTGCATCAACTGCCGAGCGCAACACAATCTTTCATCACGCGAGATGCCGCCAATGGCATGATGAAGCTCAACCAACGAACAACGAACGTAGAAATGTGGAAAAGAAAAATATTTTCGAACCGAGAATAAAGATGTTGCGTTCGGCCGAGTTTCGCTGCTGTACAAACCGGGGAAAAGAATAATGGAGATTCCTTAAGGTTGGCTCAGAAACTTGAAGAATGATTGCCTTCCTGATAGCCAAAGCAACATACCCATGTTCGTCCACAGGAAGTTCCCCTGTCTCCGTGAGGATTTGTTGGAGAATGTATCAAACTAATTCCTCAACAGGTGAAACTATTTATTGAGATATTTCTAGGTTAAAGAATTTTTTTCTCTCTTAAGATGGATTATTTTATTTTTCTTTCCTGTCATTCGGTTTCTGCCGGGAGAGTCGTAAATCATTACAAATACTCGCTTTTGGTTTATTTAAAAATAAAAGAATTTTATTTAATATTAATTCCAATGTCCACACTGCACAACTCTGATATCTTCTATAAATATTGAGTTCATTATTTGTTGGCATTCGAAGCTCCATTCCAGTTTTAATTGCCTGCTTGATTTACATCTCTCAGACGTGCGGGCTTGAATTATGTCCATCATTCCCGTTTGCTTTTCGATCACAGTCTTTTCTTCGGCTTTCAAAGATCATATATTCAAATTTTTTTATAGCTCCCCATACTATTTCGTCCTCTTCACGACCTTGAGCGGTTCGATGTGGCATGTTTGTTGCTTACCCTGCACACCATTTGTTTGACAGAGGCATATGCCTCATGAAAATTAAAGCTTTACGCTCCTGGGGGGAAGCCATAAATCAATCACCGGACAGACTTATTTGATTGGTTTTATAGACCCCGCGCGTATGACCTTTCGGATCAATCAAATCCATAGTTTATAGCTTCATATTCGGGGCCGTGTTGTTTAACCAAACTAACGCGAAAAACAGGTCCGAAACGAATGCTAAAAACAAATCTTTCCTTCCCAATTTGGTGTCAAAACCTCCACCACCACCAACACACGCTCCACGTACAACTGCCAAATTTGATGGAAAACCGGTTGACGTGTTTTGTGGACTTATTGTCGAAAGTTTCGCCAGCGGTTCCGTACTTTCGTCGTTTTTACGATAAAATTATCATTCCCAAAACGTGTGCAACGTGTGACTGAAGACGTTTTTTTTGTCAAAAGAAGTCACACGCGCCACAGCATTCACGACGTCATGAAAAGGCAAAAGATAAACACCATAAACTCGTTTTATTACTTGTTCAGCTTTATGGTCGCGTTTGATGCATTCTTTAGACACCTCACACCTACCTCACCTTCGCCTAATACGTACGACGGTTTCGACCATTAAAATTACTTCCAAAAAGGATAACCAAAGCAAGGCTTCGCTTGCGTGAACCAAACCAAAAATCGATCGATCGTGTCCCATACACCGATGGTGGGGAGTTAATTTTTATTGCTTTCCATCAAAAACACCTTCAGGAATTGTTTCCCCCAATTCATTCATCCATCTTGCGAGATTTCGAAAGTCCCAGTTGAGACCCGGCCGCCCGTCAACGTCCCGGCGATGGCATCTAATCCATAAATTTTGTTTATTGATCCGATACGTCTTAAAGTAGCACCTTTTCGGGACGGGTCATCTACATTCGATCGATCCGATCGTGCATCTTTAGCGGGTGTGAATGCTTTTAAAAATTCTCGTAAAGTACACGGAGCCGTAAAAACGCGCTAAAACCGTCCATTTGTGACGAATAAAGTAAAAGTGTATTATTTTAAAGGGCATGGTTTGCTAAATTATTGGCAAAAAATTGTTATTGTCTGGGAAAGAAACGCACGTCGCTTCCGCACAGTCAAGTACACGGCGGAAACAAAGGATCGTAAAATTTAATTGCTTATGAAATTGGTTCTAATTTTATTGTCGGCACGTTTCTGAAACGGAAAAGGCTAGCGAGAAGCATGTGTGTTGTTTCTATGTTATTTTTCTTTGTTACACATTGCAAATACGAACGTGTAAATTGAAGAAAACCTTACCCAACATGAGATAATCGCGATAAATTTATGTTAATCATGGCCATAAGCATTCCTAGTTGACAACTTCATTTTATTCTATGCCCATTTCGCATTGGTTCTTCATTTTGTTTCAAGAACTCAATGTACAAGTTTCTTCATATTTACATATAAGATCAATCAATCACGATTCCATTTTGTATTCAAATGCTTATTTATCTCCAACAATCATTTTATTGTCGTCAACTTTAATATAGTATGGCTAATTTTCATCCCAACAAAGGATGCTGCACGTTCAAGATTAACTTCGGTTCAATCTCCGCACGACCCATCCGAAATGGCGTTGAACGCAAATGACGCCAACGAAATGGCATTCGCCAAACAGTTCACTAGTACTGTTGGCCTGGTTCGGACGACCCGATGATATCGTCTTGTGAAAGTAAAATCCGTTCCTCCATCCTGACAAAGACGCCACGGTAGTAGTAGATCACTTCAGCAGCTCAAGTACAGATATGATACTTTTATGTAAATGCGGCCCCATTGCTTTTTACCCTTCAACATTAATCGTGCACTGCTTCAGACGCGCTGCTTTATTTCAGCCCCGAAGAAATGACGCTGCCAACGATTCTGCAGACGGAGCTCTAAGATGTGCTCGAAATGATAATGATAGTATCAGGAAAATTAAATTTAACCGAATTAACATCAATAACTGTGCCAACCAGAGAGGAGGAAATGGCGTGAAACCGATGCGAAGTGTTTGGGAATGCTGTGAAATTTAGTTACTAAGTTGCTGTAGAAACAACGAAATTCTTTAGATTTTTTTTAATTTTTGAACAAAACAGCCAAACGTAGCAGCAACATTGGAAAAACTTTGAAAAACAGGAAATGAACTATTGCTTTTTCGTAAGTTTGATTTTTTCCAATGAAATTTACTGTAACCTCTTTTATTGAAAAAACTGTTTTTAAATTTGAGTTCAATGTAAACTGCCCAGTAATTGGCTGACAAATGATGCGACAATTTGTATAAAACGCATTTTTGCGATGAAAAATACTTCTTCCCCGAAAACCCGCAAGATTGACAATCCAATTTTCACACTCACATCACGACACCGAAGAAAACTAACCAACACTCGAAGCCAGTATATAGTGAACTTCTTCAGAACGTTCAGAGTCGTTGCGCAGGCAAGAAAACTCAAGCTACAAGCCAACCTGATTTCCCACCACCCGACCCGCGATGCTTCGTTGGTTTTTTGGGCACTTCATCACAGGCAGCAGCCATTGCTGTTGAAACGGGAGTCGGCTGTCAGTTCGTCAGCCGCTCGTCACGGACCCGATTCATGCGATTTGTCTCACTACCACACTAGAAAAGGACGACGCTCAACCAATACCGAAACATCCGCCATCGTCGCCCGTCTTTCGTCGACGAACGCAACGCGCGCGCCCATGAGCCGCTGCTGCTTTCACTCCACCGGGCTTGAGTTTTTCCGCCACACCAACACACAAACGTAAGTCTCAATCGCAGTCGTCATCCTCATCATCCGTCCATTTTTAACACGCTGCTCTATGCAGAAGGCCCCTCTTTTTTCATTCGTCCTTGGCTGAGCTTTCTTTTTGCGTTCCATTCCCTGTCTCGCTCGCACACGTGCTCACTGCTGTGTAGAGAAGCAAAACACACTTATTCGTACAAACATACCCACACGAATACCAGCATTATCTACAACCGATGCCGGGCCGTGTCATTTCATCTCCCTCTGTTCCTTCACTCACACTCTAGACCAAGTCCTTCATCCATCCATCCATCCAGCATTCGTCCGAGAGTACAACATCATCATCTCCCCTAATGCTCTCTCGGTTGCTCAGTTTTTCATCAATCTCCTTGCTCTCTTGCGGCCCTGCCGCCTCACACAACCACCAAGCGTTGCCGTAGCACAGCCGCCGTGGGCATATCAACATATCAACGTGACGAATGCCAACAGGAGCCAGCTACCATCTGGCGTTTCTTGCCATTTTCCCAGTTTTTCTCATCGCTATCGTTTTTCTCGCTCGCTCCGCAGCACACTCCATACGCTCTCACTTCTGTTCGTCCTTCAAGCTACGAGCGAATCGTTTCATCCCCCAGCGGGAATACACGCAAACAGTGTGTTTATATACCGTATGCGCTTGTATGTGTAAGTGTGTGTGCTGTGCATCTGTACGTTCGCTATCCGGCAAAAGTAAGGAAATCTCACAGGAGCTGGTAAGACGTGAAAAACGGTGTCTGTCATTGGGAAAAGTTTTGGCGAAAGGAATTCTGAACTGATTTTTTGTCGCGTGGTTCATTCGGGCTGTACTATATTGCACCACTTGCTATAAGGTAGGATGGCGACAACTGCTGTCGGAACGGTTGGTGGGAAAGCAACAGACGGGATGGACGGGGCATGCTGCGTCTTGCTTCTACCGTTTCCCTGTGTGCTCGCACACATACACACACCGAGAGGTATTTGATGAGTAACGCTTTCCTTCAAGTTCTTCTATCACAAGAATCTCGACTTAGCAGCAGCAGCAACAGCAGTGGAATCATCTACAGAAAAAAAAGTTCTATACACGTACAAGGAAGGAGTATGAAACGAGGACATTGCACTGCGGAGTGACGAACCAGAAACGGTTGAGAACCGTGATGCGAACGGAGAAGGACGATGTTCTATGGCATACGAAACCGTGCTCCATTACGATTTGGAAGGATGATGCGAACAGGGGACAAAAAGAGAGAAAAAATCCTGGCAGCCGTGGAAAAACACATCGTGCACACAAACGCGCACACATACACGCGCAAACAAGATGTGAAATCTTCCCGTTGCTGACTATGATGACGGTGATCATCAGGGTGTCGCCATGGTAGCATAGCAAGAACTGACAGGCGACAAGGTGTATATACAACTCATGGGGATGTGTACACAGACTGTTTTTCCATGAAAGTAAAGATTTTTTTTCCAGAACGACATAGAAAAGATACTGCTTGATTGCCATTGTTTGTGTGACAAATGTATCTTTTAAGAATATTTTTGCGTGACCTCTTGTATCACATGTTAATTAATTTCACGAAACATTAAAATTGATTGCAACTATTTCATTTTCTTACAACAAAAAAGCACTTTTCATGAAGGAGTTGTTTTTATTGAAATACTATACTAGTGTTTCGAATTCAAAAAATGCTCTTAACTCTAATCTTGATGATAATACTTATAATTGACAGTACTGGAATGTTAAGGTAATACTTTTTGCCAGATTTGAGATTATTATATTTAAATTTCTTCATTCAATTTTATATATAAATCAGTGACCACTTCTGAAGTTTATTTAATTATACAAGTCAATCTTGCTTGTGATTCCGTTGTGAAAACCAATCGTATGTAAATTTTGCAAGCATAACAGAATGGAACTTATTTATGAGCTACCTTCAGCATTAGATTGATGTATTTTCTGTTCTTTTCCGAACGCAAAGCAAACCTTCACCATCGATACAGAAAACCATGCCGATGTGAAAATCCTAAGAAAAAGGACACACACAAAATCTCCGTACTAGAAGCAACAAACAGGAACATAATCATTTCAGTCCCATTCTTCCAGAGCTGGACGGGAATCGATCCACTTCAAGATGCACGAAGGGTAATTGAAACGAACTCTAAATCCGAATCCGAACCACTTCCCTTGGTGTACGTGACGGCGGACGGCGACGGGCATGAGTCAAAGTCGAAACATGGTCGGCAAGTTCCTCAAATGGAGTTAAGCAGGAATGGCGTAGTGGAGAGTAGAAAAAAAACACTCTCACACACACATACACACCAACCGACAGTTTGAGGGGCAAATAGTACATTTCGTCTATTTTCGGACATAATTCAAACTCCGAGACAGGCCGAACGTAATAAATCTGTCAGAAAATGTCCCTCACTCCCGGCGCTCTTATCCTGGCGCGCTGGCCGTTGGTTTTTTTTTTCCTCACATCCACATCGATCATGGCTCTTCCTGCGGGGCCTTCTACGCAGCGGAACGTAGAGTGTTCGGTTTGGGACGTTTCGGCTACGTCAATACCATTCCATTTCCTCGTCGGGGATAGAGTTTCCTCAACGCGCCTGGCACTTTCTTTCACTTTCCCTGCGCGTGCATCTTCTTGCGGCTCCGGACCCTTCACTCTGCGGGGCGTTCCTTCGTACTTCCTCGGGACGCTGTGTCTTTCAAATTCGCGGAAAAGCTCAGCCACAGCAGTAGCAGCAGCCGGAATTGCATCACAGTTCACTGAACGCTTTTGTTATTAGACACATCAGTAAATTATGTGCCACGCCGTGCCGCTTGGCCGCCATGCGGTTTGATGCGAAATGTGTTTCAAATGTGTTTGCAACGGTTCGGGCAGAGAATTCGTGTGGCGCAGGTTTTTCCTCTCCTCGCCGGAGAGACGCAAAAAGTGTCTTGAACGCAACGTGTCCGAAGGTGATTCCGCTGGAGAGGAGGGACGGAAAATAAAAGTCTTCAGTCCACCGGGAGCACGATTGCACAGAAAGTTGAAATGGGCAATGGTAAATGGCCCGGGAAAGTAGTAACCGTTCGATCCGAGAACCGAGATCCTGTCCGTCGCATGGCAACGGGTTTCCGGCAGCACGGGTGATCGATTCATGCACCGGAGCAAACTTTCTTTCACTCCCGGGCGCGCAAGATTGAACGTCCGTGCGAGAGTAATTAAGGAGAAAGATGCGCAGCAGCTCCACGAAGCCAAAATGGTGGTGACATAAATTTTAAAACCGACGGGCTTCCGATAGGTGTTCGACAATGGGCCCGTAGGCAGGGGAAAGGTTTCCAGCAGGACACATCTTCTTCTCCGCAAAATGGGTGCCTTAGGAGAGATAGAACAAATTTCTGGAGTTTTGTGGAAGATTTATTTTACGCTCAATCTAGGCAATGAGCATGATTTGGGGGAAAATAATGGATTTATATGTTCTTGCATTTGAATGCCGGTATAGGGAATTTTTATAATGAGTGGCAATTTTGCTGTAATGTAATATTTTGCGTATTTCATAAGGGTATCGATCTAATTTCATTCAACATTTTTTATTTTACATTGACAGACCAGCAATCTAATGTGTGTTATGTGCATATGATTATTAGACTACTATGTGAAATATATTTATCCGCATGAACAAAAACAACGATAAAAAACATGGTGTGACAATTTCGCAATGTTTATTCATGAACAAATCTGACAAGAATTGATAGTTCCATTTTTTTAAATCTTTTCAATGATTTATTTTTTTCTTCTATTGGAGTTATTCCAAGCAATGAAAAATGGTAGTTCAATGAAATATCTCCAGCATTTTCTCAAAATAGTGAAACATTAACGTATCATCGTTAATATCACACCGTTATCTATTGAATAGGGATTACAACTAACATAATCCAACTTTGCGATTTGTATTAACAAATCATTAAATGATCATTACATTTCGCTACGTTTCTTTATTGTAGTTTAAATAACTATATTTCTCGTTTAAAGTGCATGCAAACATTTCGTAGACAACATTTTCCCTACGAATTCAAAATTTGTGACAGCAATCAACAACAATGTCGTGTCTGAATCAACTCCGTGCAGCTACAGCTCGGGTTTTGGAAATCTGAAAAAGTTTACAGACAGAAAATGGTTTGAATTTTTCCACCCTCTACCTCTCCCGCCCAAGGCTAGATATTCCTATCCCTTCGCGCAGAAAAAAAACGCCCAACAGTCGGATGAAGGAAATTTATTTTTGCCATATTTTGTTGGTCCTTAATAGTTTTTGCTGCTAGCAGCCGGGTCCTGGGTTTGGGTCCCAAGCATGTTTCATCCTTCATGGCACCGGGTCACACACACACACGCAGCCACAGGCAGCGCATACAACTTATTCAAAAATACTCACGCTCCCTGAAATCTTCATCGAGCGCAACCCGTATCAAACCGATTCCGGCTGCTGCTGCTTCCGGTGAATGTGAACCCATCGCACTGTAACGGCATCCAATCAAACGGAACTCGTTATCGTAGATAACAGAGTCGTAACATAAATATGAACGGTACGGGGGCACCGCAACCCAGCCACCCAGCCGCCCGTGCGCCACCCATTTGCTCCATCACTCTCAGCGATGGCCCCTATCGCGTCGGTGCCATATTCTCGACATTGAAGGAAAAACCGCTTTCTCCATCATCTCGATTCGTGTCCTTCATTTCGCTTTTTTTCCTGCATATATGTGTGTGAGTGTTTTTCTACTTCGGTTGTCTGTGTAGCAATCCAATCCTTCCACATTCCTTTCCTCACCACACCAACCACCTCGAACGTCCTGTTTCCGTCCTGCCCGGTCACACATCTCAAACAACAGTGGAACAGTTCCCATTCAATCGACCATCGGGTGCCGGGCGTGACACACCACACACAAGCAGCAAGATGTACGCCCGTGCATACGGACACTTATGGCTCGTAGACATAACCCGATCGTGATCGGATGCCCCCGGACGGATGCTTTGTTTTCCCGAGCATCCAAAGCGGCAATAACACGTACAAGACTTATGAGGGTTATCCTAAGTTATTGTTAATATTTACTAGCATCTCATTTCTCCGTACGACGGACGACGACGACGACGACGACACTGGAACATAAATGGTACTGCTTGTTTCGCTTCTTCGTTCAGCCATTCCAAACCACCTTTTTCATCCCCTGTCCATGTAGCGTTGCAAATTTTGTCGATGTGTATTGAAAGGTTTCAGTGAGAGGAGAAGCTAGATTTATCATCAGTGGGAATAGCCCAGGAAACAAATTACTTTATTAAATAACCAATTACAAAGAAATTGAAAAATAGGTAACAATCCAAACATAGCAAACATTTAGACAGTTTTTAATCAAAAAGCTTCATCTCTTAGTCATGTAATATAATGCCATCAAAATTTATTTCTGCAAACTTTTCAAACCTTTCGCGCTTCCGAACATTCACGTTTTCCCCAAATTCTCAATCGATGGATGCAATCTCGCCCACTAGATTCCCGCACACACACACACACACACACACACACACACACACACACACACACACACACACACACACACACACACACACAGAACCGCACTATATATTCCACGCTCGTCCTTTGACGAGTTTCCGCCTATATTTTTACGCCTCGATAGGCACCCGATATGGAATCTTCCAATTTGTTTCCCGTTCCCCAAAACGATAGACCCACCGAACTCACCCACCCGCCCACCCGTGTCGTTGGAAATCAAAAGCATATCACACCGTACCCCGAGAAATACGGTTACGATTATGGAAATAGACGAAACGAAGATTGACACGGCGAACGCCGCGAAATGGCAAAATCGTGTCGGCAAAGACATTGGAGCACTTTCGGCGACGAGCAGCGGCAGCACCCGGGATCGGCCCAATTTCCCACTGGCGCTTCCATCTTTTTGATCAGCTTTTCCATCAAATCGAAATAGCTACCGGAAGATTCGATCAGTTTCGTGCGAGCGCCGGGTTCGTTTTTTATTTCACCTTCGTGTCCTTTCTACGGCGAGGTTACGAGCATCGAAATCGAAATCGAAAAGCATCACGAACGAACGGCGAAACAATTTCCCCACCACGGCAGAGTGTTGCGATTGTATCCGGGGAACGAGGTCACATCGAGCTGTTTCGGAGACGGAAATATACAACCCTGATTTGATGGCAGGGATAGGATCTTTTAACGAATGGTTCGCCGCGTCGCAAACTTGCTGTCGTACTGGGTACTCTCATAATTCCTCCCGACACATTTTTCCTCATTACGGATAGTGCGGGTCGTATCGATTGCGGACCATCATTCCGAGGTTCATCATCATTTGCAACGGCCTAATAAATTTGTCGCCCACCAGATCCACGTCAAGCCAAGCTCTAGGTAGCCTCAAATACGGTGGAGTAGCCAATTCACGCTCTCTGTCTCGCACCTCAACATGATCACTGCCAAGGGGCATTGTTCCATCACGTGGCTAATGTGACAACAAAGAAATAACTCCGCCGTGCCCTGGGAAAACTTCGTTTTCAATCAAGAAAATGTCCACCGTGTCCACGTACGGTTGCAATCTTCTCACTGCACTGTCGCGGGCCCAGTGCAAAGATGGCTCCGTGTAATATTTATCACGTACTCGTACCCTACCTCGTTGTGGATGGGCGCAATTTTTCTCGATTGTTGTACACCGTTGTACACGCGCCTCTTTCCTTCGCCGGTTCCGTCTCGTACAATTCCAATTCCCATTACGACGTGTGACATCCTCGGTTGCACCGGCACCCGGCGGTGATATGTGTCGGTCGAACGACTATTTGCGTCCCATCCAATCAACGTTGCTTACGTACGATGTTTACCGTTCTGTTTATCATCATCGTGCACACAAACGCGCGCACACAAAATCGTGCAGCACGTGCATTCGTCAGGCGTGCGTCACATGGCGCGAGGCGGTAGGGAAATGGCAGGATCAACGGCATGTTGTTTTATGTGCTTTGGAGATGGTAGAAATAAGATCAGTTGAGGAAAACCATTGTTCACAGCCTAATTATGTTTGTGTGCAAAACTTGAGATGTATCGTACATCAAAACAATAATCTATTCAAGACAAACCGAGTAAATCCCAAATTCTTTATATTTTTCATTATCGTAGTTTATACACTTAAAATGTTAAATGGTGTTGAAAAAAATGTGAATATTTTTTTCTGTTTTAAATCATAATTTTGCTGTCAACCTATTTGCAATAATTATTCAGGTAATGTGGGTTATGTATAACTTTTTCAACATACTTGAGCAGAGATCTGTTTAATTCTACTGTTTTAAACAGATCTCTGCTCAAGTATGTTGAAAAAGTTATACTATACTATAAGTTTCGTGTTTAAGATCACATTTTTTTGTTGTTTCTCTTATCGCGCTTCCACTCTATCTAACAAAGGAATATAGAGCCCGATTAAATATTTATAGTATTAAAATTCTATAAAAACTGTAACGAATTTATTCAACGCACCATCCCAAGAATACATTTAGAAATACGGTGAACATTGCTTATTAAACTAAAAGTTTTTATTCATTAGTATAAGTATTATTTATTTATGTATGTGGTTTGTAAAAATTTGTGATTACGTTAACATGTTTTTTTTTCCGCTGGACTATTCCTATTTCATTTCATAGAATCATTTCCTATAATGATTTTTAAAATGCTACACTTTTAGCCTGAAACGATTAAGCAGTAAAATATAAACCAAGATGTAACCATAACATATTTTTACTATCTTTAAAATTTATTATTCGCAAAATACGCATACTAGAATGGGTTCAGCAACATTTGTTAGAACCGATCCGCTTATTTCGTTCATTAATTATTTAATTTATAATTATACATATTTTTTGCTGCGCATAGCATATTTATTGTAAGTGAATGTATTGAACTACTACAGAACAAATGTGCTGACTTTTGACTGTAAAATCAATGTTCCACATTTTCTCCACAACCTTCGTATCATTTTAGTACCACTACCGCCATCTAGCGTAGGGCGCTGAAAGCAGTTCCGCCATCATCGATCTCATAAATCTTCCCAACCAAACCGCCTATCCTGACAGCCGTTCTATCCCTTCATCCCTTCCTAATCTTCAGTCTTCAGACAAAACTTCCCCTATATTCCGTGAGCACTGGCCTAAACCGACCTGACCGACCTGTTACAGAGGGCTTGTCAAAAAGGCGAAGCCGTACTTGATCAATCCCGGAATCAACCGGCACAACAAGACGCTCACTTTCGATGCGAAAATCCGGTGTACACGCAGTATCACATCAAAAAGCTACCGGATAGGGGTTTCTGGCTTCCCATCCTACCCCATGAGTTATGTTTTATGAGTTAGAGTTTTCGGGACGTGCAAAAGGGACGGGGAAATCCAAGAACCGAGTAATAAGAGAAACAGAAACATTTAGCAAACACGCACACTGGCGGTCGGACGCACAGACAGACGGGCGGGCGGGCACGGTTAAGATGGAAAGTAACACGGGCCATTAAAAATATGACATACGGTGAATGGCGCCGTAAAAAAACACAGCCTCCCTGCAAAGATAGCAATGGTGGTTGTGGTGGCATCGCCTCGATTTTCATGGCACGCTTTGGTGTATGATAACAAAAAGCTAATGAGCATCATTTTTTATTTATCTCTCTTGGCTTAGCCGAAAAAGGGGTGAATTTTCAATTTTTAAGGATTTATGATAAAGCTATTACCGAATGCTTTTATTTAAGTATTACTTTTTAGGCTCAGAGGTAGTTATTTTATTCATTCAATAAATGGAAAAACAAAAGTAAGGAATTTATTTTAAAATAATAAAAAATACCATTACTCCGACAAGAATCCCGCAAATTTTTCAAATACCAATCCTGAATCGTGATTTTGTTAACAATAAAGCAGTTTCCAGTGCATAATGTTTGCAAACCATTCAACCATTTTTATGCAATTATTTACCAACATTTTCAAATACATCTATCTACCGAGAAATGACGAGATGGAATCGCGAATAAGATTATATTCAACATATCATTTCAAAACTCCCCATCCCGTAAACCGAAAAATACAACTCCTGGAAAATTCCCTGGAGAGGAATCATTTACGCAAATCCAGTGCTGGAAAGAAGAAACACGATGACATGAATACACAAGGCATACCGGGGAAAAATCAAACAAATGAAAGGACTACGCTCGGTGTGCGATTCGTGCTGTATCCTTGCAAAGAATTGGTTCAGCAGCAACAACAAAAAACCTTCTCAACTGTTTCGTGGCACGACAAGGCTAGAAAGAGTCCAATATCGCTATGGTGTGTTGGTGTTGGTATACAGGGACGAACGACGTTTGTATTGTGTATTCCCTGACGGTCGTAGCCCGATGGGCTGATAGCACCGACTGCGATAGAGCGATACGACGGGACGGCAGATCCAACCCCCGAGGTGTCCTTACGCCCGAGATGTATCCGTCAAGGCACACGCTCCATCCGGCGCATACCGGCGCATGCCACGGCAATTTGACGAGCAACCGACAGTATCGAAGACAGCCGAACGGCAAAAATGTACGCTTCCTGCGCACCAGCAGCCCAGTCGAACGCAGTCACACACCCGACCCGAGTTAGAACGGGTCGCCGAAGCGAGGGGGTGCGAATGAAAGAGAAGACCCTGCCGTAAAGGTGCGTAATGGCGTTCCCCGTCAAGTCGACGGAGCGCATCCTGACATCGATTAGACATAAACGTGTCACTGTGAGCGCTGACACGGGCGCCTTTTTTGATATGCCGCAGGGCTTCCGGCGCACCACCTACCCACCGGACCCAGATACAGCAAATGAGCGTAGGGAAGCGCACAGATACACCCGAAAAAACGGTGGCGTTTTCATACAACTACAGCGATAGTTCCGGTTCGCCTGGAGAGCCCGCACAAGATGACAACGACGACGAGAACGAGCACGATACATTTCCAGCGCTTATGTACAACTCGCCGAAGTCGCTGGCAAGGCTAGCAAGGTCTTCACTACCTTTTTTTTTACTTCGTTTGTTCCCAAACTCTCTACCGAACGTGAACGAGACGAGCGTGGTGAAAAACTGTTTAGAAAACTTTTCACCACTCACACACGCACGAACCACGAGCTACGAATGATTGCAATGAATTTGCTTAAATTTTCCTGTTTTTCTTACATGCTGCCAGAAATTTGTTAACATTTCCCCCGTACCCAAACGAGGTTTTCGTGAATTTTTTGTTTTTGTCATTTCTATTTAGTTAAGCAAATTCCTTTCCCTTTGAGAAGCGTGGTGAGGTGATGTCGAATTTTCACGCAACCCGAAATGGATCGTTTGTATGGTTTGTGTTGATTGAAAGTTTCTTTTTCCTTTGTTTTCTTTATCTTTCACGCTCGATGGAAAGATGCCATGTCAGGTTTCGTTTCGGTTGGAATCACACGCGAAAGCTTTTATCCTCGGTTTGAGTAAATCTTGCTAGGGGAAAGAGTTGAGGTGAAACAGCTCTCACGGTAGCTGGTCTTTAAAAAATCCGGTTATGAAAGAATTTTGAATTAGTTACATGCGAAAAATTATACTAATTCAATTTTCTGTACCCTAACAGTCTCTTCATTAATTAGAAAATAGACATTCACAATTAGTATTTATCGTTAGTGAATTAATAATATTTAACTTAACATAAAATATACTATAAATAAACATTTCACATAAACTTATGTGTTATAAATTACTAAAGTTAAAAATATCAAACGTATTAATATTTTCTCAAACCACCATTCTTATACAATTCAATACTTCTCAATACAAAAATCAAACCGATATGTTAAAGCGTAAATTTTAACTGACTAGTAACAAAATCATCGTTAAAATATTTAGTGGATAAAGTATAACGATTGAAGAAGATGACATAATTGCTTTATTACAAATCTTTAAAAGATACGAGTTGCATAAAACCATACAAGCCAACTATATTTATATCATACAATTGCTTCATTTTTATGGTACAATTAAGCAATATTTCTATAACATTACTCTTGGCAATAATTCCCGTAATCAGGAAAGTTCCGCAAAGCAGAAAAACTTCTCTCCACTCTCTGGTTCGTAATTATTTCCTCGCTGTTTCACCATCATTAAGATTGAAATAAACCTATGATGCACGTGCGTTTCGTATCGCAACCGTGCCCCAACTTCGTATTGGGGCGCGTGCAAACATTTCGCACGATTGATGGATCCCACGGGAACCGAAAATTATTCATTACCCCCGATATTATATCGTCAATTTGTCAGTAGCGGAGCATTGGGTAACTGCCTACACACGTGAACGTTTCTGCGTTCAAACCAAAGTCAGTCACCGCTAGATGCCGTACATTAGTAGCTTCATCTGCAACAACGACCAGCGTCGTCCTTTCGGTCGTCGGTTCGAAATCTCATCGCATCCGGCAAATGTATCGTCTGGTAGGTCGGTGTAGTCATACGTCGAGTTCTGCATGCGTACTGTCGCAATACCGTTCGGGGGAGCGGATTGCATAGAAAATGCACAGGAAATAGGCAGTTCTCCGGTGTTTTGATTTAAATCTACCGTTAAATGGCGTAAATTGCCCCTGTTTGGTTGTGCTTGGGGACGAGGGAGTGCGTTACCGTAAGGTAGGTCCAGTTGTACGACTGCGAGTACGACGCAGACTGTCCACTTCTCCTGAGATTTGATTGTTCTTCTAGGTAGGTTTGGGATAAAGTAAAACGCACAACGTTCTTTAGCGCTGGACAAAATATGGTGGAATTTTAATCATACCTGTATCATATCTTGAAATATACTGTTCATTAGCGTTAATTCGCACAAAACCTATTCCAGACAGAGCCATAGTAAAGTTTTTTTTTAATGTTAAAACCTTTGTAATTCTTATGTTATTGGTTGTTCTTGGTTTTTAGTGTTAATCGAAAACAATTAATGATTATTTCTAGATTCCATGAACTAGTCCATGGACGATTAATACTCTGTTTTTTCAACATCTTGCATCAAAGCTTTTCACAAATTTCACAACAACTGAACCATACAATAGAATTGCATTGCCTAAGATATAATGCATGATGGGTTGCTTCTGCTTCTGTGTCTAAAATACAAAATCACATCTTTACCGTAGTCTATTATCAGACTTCTACCAGTTTGTTGTTGCACAAAGTTCATCATCAAAGTTTATGATCCCTAAAGTCGACTAATAAACCTTAGTCCCGCTCGGTACGGTGCCCGACATGTTTCCTTGTAGTTCATATTTCGTCCAACCCATCTTGCCCCGTAAAAGCTTGCATCCTTTCGGCTAATGGTCTACTTAGCACTTGTCCAACGAGCCTACGAGCTCGAAGGCTGCCGGAAAAACCCACACCACAAATAATGCGTCAAGTGTGTCCGGACGCATAAACAAACCGCTCACACACACGCACTCTCTCGTTCTCTCCTTCTCTCTCTCTCTCTCTCTCTCTCTCTCTCTCTCTCTCTCTCTCTCCTATGGTCACTCGCAAGTCTTCCGAGCGGACACCGCGTGTGCCTTACGTACGCGACCGTCCGTGCCGTGAAAAGTGAAGCTTTCCGAACGCTGAAGTCAATCCAGGACGATGTGGTGTAGCACATTGGACACCGGAGGTGTAGCAATATGCAACCGTACCGCCAGCCCGGGTGGCGGCGCCTTCTCGCGCCAGGTGTCAGTCGAAAACGGTCGCCGGGACCATCGTCCCACAATGAGCCGGAGGAAGCATTTATCTTCAGCTAAACACGCTAATACGACGACAAAACATACATGTCCTTCCGGGCCCGGCACGATGGTATCCTTGCGAGCGTGGTCCCGTTCGCCGGCGTGAGAACACCATCGTGCCACCGTTTGAGCCCGTTTTCGGTTGGAAATCGTTTGAACTTCGCTACGTCCTTGGCTTCGGTCACTAATTTTTGGGGAAGCTCGCGAGCATGTGCACGCCTGGGAACGAGTGTAGCTTCCGTTTTTGCCGTACGACAAGGATCGCGCATTCCGTCGCGCTACACAGGCATTACGTGCGCACATTACGGCTTGTGGTATTGCGGCTAATAACCGCAGGAATGTGAGGCGCGAATCATTAAATCAGTGCAAGTTATGGGAGTACTTTAAATAGCAATTGTTATATCCGGTGTTTATCACTAGCTTCTGCATAGGTAGCGTCTGCTTGGTGTAAGACTGATGTTTGAAAGTTTGACGAGAAAGCCATTTTTGCAAACATTTGAATAAGTTATAGCTAAATTTTCTACATAGTTGAACTATTTTCATTACATAACAAAGTTAATAAGAAAACAAATATTGCTCTTTGAATAGTTTATTTAACCGTTTTTATAACACCCAAAATATATTCCTCGTCATGTTAAACAATCTTGCTGTAACAAATTTGCGCAACAATTTAAAACAGCTTGCGAATCATTTTATCTTAAAAGCTTATTATCAATTATCAATTATCAATTAAGGATAAGTAAACGGAACTTTGTGTTAGCTTTTCTTCATATTTAGATTTAATATTTATTTTATCAGGTTTAATTATTATTGATTTGAATCCTTTTGAGCATAAGACCAATCCGTCCATATTAAAAAAAGTATACATCATGCCTAGAAGATATTCCAAAATATAACGAATGAATTTTTTTATGTCAATGTGGAATCGAAATAAGTTTTAATTCTTCTGCACTTCATAATCAATTTGAAACGTAAATTTCATACGTTTTATATGCACTTGAAATATGAGCAATTTTATAGAAAATTTGTCGAAATTGATCATCTGTTCTAGATCTGCAGCTCTATGGTTCCAGACGATGATAGTTTCCAACACAAGCGAAAACTATTGAAATAAAACAATGTGACAATGCTTTACACATACCAACCTCATACCATGTCCTCTGCAGAAAAAAGTGAAAATAAGTGTCAACAAATAACACACAGCATCCCGAAAATCCATTCGGGCATTCTTCTTTGCCGATGCTAATTTCGCACCCATCTAACGGCTGCCCAATATCAAAGCACCAGTTCTGGAAACCAACGGAAACGACGAAATTGCTTCTCAACTTTCACCGATCATACCATCGGCCATGGACGATTTCATATCGATAAGAGACGCACGAAATAGTACGACTGCTTACGGCCACGTCCCTTGGGTCAATAAGACCCAACCGGTGCCTGAAACATGGTTCCAGCGTGCACATATTGAGCTACCCTGGAGCTTCATCAGCATCGAAGCGCTGCCGTGGTCATCATAACAAGTTCTTGGCCGCTGTCGCTGTCGTCGTAGGTAGCGTGTTTCCAATGTAACTATCCCTCGTGGAACGGTACGCTTGAAGCCATCCGTTTTACGTGGGTCCGTTGGTGCAAGGTCCAATGTCGTCAAGTTAGTTGAACCAACAACGATATCAGTTCGTGCATGTCGCGTCTCTGCGTCCACACTCCGCCTTCCAGAATGACACCGTGCATATGGCCAACGCATGGCTTGTCAACCAAACGGCTGGACACTAGCTGTCCGTGGAAAGTAGTGCCGAACCGAACAGGACACTGGTTCGCCGAAGCACATGTTAGCCAAAGTTTTACTACCCCAAGCCGAACCGGAAGGAGTCCCTGAGAGAAAATTTAAGAGACCTCAGGGACAATTTTATTGTTTTCAATATCCTGCAAATCAGGACGGGTTTCCTCTCGGCGGTTGGTAGTGTCCTGTACAATATTGCACGCCGACTCGTGTTTGTGGTGAATAGTTTTGGATGAGTACGAAAAGCTTTCAGAGCAAATGTGTAGGATATCATGCTTGTGTTTATCGAAATTTTGTAAATACTCTTGTAATCTTCTTTGAAATCTGTAAATTCTTATACAGTTCACATAATCCTAAATACCACATCATAGATTTGTCAGGGTATATAAATTGTTTGCATATTCCTCTTCACGACGTGTTGCAATTTTTCTCTCAAATGAACCCAACTTACACGTTAATCCATACGAAGTGCCTGATTATTGAAACTTTTCCACTTTCTTATACAAACAAAGCGCGTTTTGTTTTCCTGCTCCCCCCAAAAATCTTTTGCCACCCTCGGAACCAGCTCAGACGCATTACAAAAACCACAATTGTAAAACATTATGCATGATCTTTTCGGTGCAAGTGTTCGCTCTCCTAACAGCGGCGAACACGACTGTTGCGAATGGTTGCGCCAGTGCTTCCGCTGCCTGGACTTAATCATGAGTTATTAACAGTTTATGAAATTTATGATCTTTTGCAATCTTTTACCCGCTCGCTCGCTCCGTCTGTACAGGCTTTTAAATTATCATGCATTCGTGTTGTGCTGTTTCCTCTGCTCCGAGCTAACACCGCCACATGTAAAACACATCCGAAACAGGTCGTTACTATTTTCATGATGAATTTTCACTCACGAAAGCCATCCCTAGCTAGTAGGAAGGGTCAGTGGTATATGTTTTTGTGGATGCTCATTTGTTTCCCATGCAAAAGAGAAGGCTGGAAGATATATTATAACAAAACGTGATCATCAACGAGCCGTTGCGTCGATCTCACATGTTCGTTGTAGTTTCGGGATGGCCTCTTCGGCGCGTGTTGTTTGATCGAACATGCTGGTAGTACTGCTCGTACAGTCAAGCCTTCCCATTGCGTAATTAGATATATTTATTAATGTTCCTACATCAGTGAGCCTTGCGAGGGAGAACTTTCCTATTCCCTAACTTCACAAACCGATAGCCGACACACGAAGGTAACACTCACAGGACGTTCAAAGTCCGCGCCAAACTCTACCCGAGCTGGACCTAAGGGACCATCCAGCCGAGTTGCGTCCGGTGGTAGAAGAAAAGTTCCCTACATGAGTTCGTTCTACTGATGAGGGATGACCGTTGCTCTCGGTGGGTTCGTCTCGTGCATCGAACACAGCACTTCCCGACCTGCCTTGCTGCTGTCCAAAACCTCCCCAAAAGCATTACGACTGATGCGACCTTTTTCAAAGACAGCCGAACGAAATGAGAACGTGCGAAAGTAGCATGGTTGGGTTTGGTGTGCCTCCCTTTCCCAGAAAGAGTTACTACCAATGTTTCAATATAAAACGTTTGATAGCACATACAGTGTCGGAGAAATTGTTGGTCGTGTTGAGATATTATGAAATATAGTAACAAACATTTTGGGGGAATAATATTTATCGGTTAATTTCAGTAGCATTATGGAAAAAAAAGAAATTAAAAAAAAAATGGTAGAAATTGAAACCTTTGACATTTTTTTAAAAACGTCAATAAACCTGCGTATTTTAATATCATGATAATGAATGATTCCTTTTGTTTCGATACTGTGATAAATTTTACTCATTTTTTTTTAATAAATTGATTTTTTATTTCATTTTTATAGTAGAGATTGTTTTATGTTGCTCACATGTTTTATTTATCCTACCTAAATTTAAAAAAAAAACAGACAACATTATTTTAAATGCGAAATTGACCTTTCGTTATTGCAAGTGATTTAAATAGCAAAAGGTCCCATAATGTTTCATAAATAAAAATGTCGGTATAGCTTAAGAAACACTCTCTATTTTCCCTAATATCTATCTAGTAAACCTATGCAATGAAAACTCAAACTAAACACCAACGTGTTGCAACCACAGCAACCTCCAAAACTTTGCACAGCACTGTAAAAACACACCGGGAATGGAAGTTAGTAAGTTTCGCCGGCAGCTTCGTTTCGGCATGTCCATGTGTACATAAATTTGTGTAATAACCATGTGATATATCAAACAGAATTTATTCCAACAATTAGACAACAACTTTGCCCATTCATCAAAATAAGGATTTCAGTTTTATGACCATAACAAGCTCTAGATGGCAGTATAATCATCCTCCTCAGGGATCATAACATTCAGCAGAGCTTCCTGTGCCGGTGGCCACTCATCGGCTGCCGGTGGTGGTAGCAGCCGATATGGCAGTATGTTTAAAAGATATCGCTTGTACGAACGCTCCAGAGTGTCCGTGTCCGTTCCGGTGGCGGTGGTCACACACATGTGCATGTTTGCGTCTGTGAGGCGGACAATGTTCCAGCGCGTGTAACCGGTGGCTCCTTTGCACCTTTCGCCACTACCGCCACCGTTTGTCACACCTTGTAATGCGTTGGTCCTTTTGTTGTACAGCCGCGTCCCCTCGCGCGCCTTCCGATGGAGCAGGAATTTGGATTCCAACCGAAGCCTTCGGAGGAACGTTCCTTGTCTTTCGTGTCTAAATTTCCGACGCTACGGGGTCAGCTCGGCACGGGTAATGGATTCGTTGCTAGCCCTACCGCCCCTTCCGCTTCTTGCCAGAAGTACTTCCCCATGCAACTGCTCCACTAACTCCATCGGCTCAACTTCTATCGCAACCCGGTTCGAACCGTCATGGTCGTCATGTTTTCCCAAACCCCCGTTGGAACGAGACCGATATTTTATCTCGGTAAAACAACCAACCGAACTTGTCCGTGAGTGCAGTGACGTTGCTCCAGCCCGATGGCAATACTAATAGCCCGGTGAAGCATTTTACTACACCAGGAACCCGCTGAAGAAACCACACAAACGCAGATGGGAGAAGATGCGGTATGAAAATGGCCGCGCGAGACGGTGGGAGACAATAAATGTTTTTACATGATATATTTATCAGAAAGTTCTTTATCACCTTCTCGTGAGCACACACGCACACACACACTAGAGTGGCTTTTGTTGGTGAATGATTCGCCAGGGCATATCATTAGACCCACACAAGGGACCCGTTGCTCCATAATCTCTGTTTGCCAGGCCGCCGTTTGCCGTGTCTTCGTCATAATGAACCTTCTCCTTTTCCCGACTCGTGCACATGCACTTATCTCTCAAGGTACTCGAGGGCCCGGGTCGATCCATCCGCAACCACGAACCGATGGTCGTTCGGCTGTCACCGTGGAGGTGAAAACCGTGGCATCGGTGAAACGGATCCGCCCGTGTAACCCTTCCGGTTCTTAAACTGTGCGCTAGATGTCTAAACTTTGATTTACTTCCTGTTTTTCGCAGGTAGCCTCTCATCGGTGTTGTATCAAAGGCGCGACCGGGAGGGAGGAACCCAGCACCCCAACACCCCGTTTCTTACATCGCGAGCGCATCCACCGTGTGCTCTACTGCGGCAAAATGCTCAACGAGGAGGACACCGAGCTGGATGACACTCATCTCTGCATTAAGTGTGGCAGTACCGTGGAGGGAATTGAAAATTACATTAAGCATCGTAAGGCAAACTGCGCCCAGCCTTCCAAAGCCTCCGCAGCGGACGATGATGCTGACGGTGGTACCGGCACGATTGGCAACACCAATCAACCGTCCGTAGCGCTGCGCGACGGTACGGCCTCGACGACGGAACCGACGGCGCCCTATGGGACGTTCGACTTTACCGAAACAATCAAGGAACCGGAGCACCACAAGAAAGTCCCGACCTATGACTATCATAACTACGAGCTGGAGCCACATCACCATCATCATCATCACCATCATGCTGACCCGGAACATCATCGAACCGATGGCTCGAAAGCGACCGACTACAAGAACGAAGTGAATTACGAGTACGAGCTGGGAGCGGATCTGTTCTTTTCCTCGCTCGAACTGCAGAGCAGCAGCAAGCAACAAAAGACGATACCGACGGTTCCGGCTCCCGGACCGAGCGGGGTTGGTGGTGGTAGCTGCAGTCCTGCGTCAAAGATAGCACCGGCAACGCACACTAGACCGAAGACCCGCAAGTCCCTTGCCACGCACCTCGAACCGGATCAGCAACAGCAGCAGCAGCAGCAGCACCATCACCAGCTACCGGACGATTGGCTGGCGACGAGTCCGAACGAGTCCGATAAGCTTATGAAAGCTGTCAGCGCTATCAGTGGGCACAAAAAGGTGGAACTGTATCCGATCTTCCATCACCCCGAGTCGCCCGACCCGTCCGATGACGAGAGTGTGGAGGAGGACGACGATTACGACGCACCGCCCCGCACGCACACCGGTGGTAAGTGGAAACCGGAAAACCGTCCATCAGCGAACGTACTGCGCAGTGCGTCCCACTGGCGCCACTGGCCAGCCCCAGCCGAACACGAACCGCAGGAGGAGGAGGACAGCTTCAAGAGTTTCTCGCCACCGCCCGGTCACACCCGCGGCAAGTGGGTGCCCGGTTCGAAGATCACTCGGCTCGAGTACAAACCGACGCACGAGCCGGTCAAGAGCTACGAGGACAACTACTGGTGCAGTATCTGCAACCGGCGGCTTGCGTCGCGCGCCGTCTACGAACGGCATCTTAAATCAAATCTGCACGTGAAGCGGGCCCAGGAGGAATTCGAGCTGGAGCGTGCCATCAAGCCGCTGTACGCTAATGAACTATCGAAGCAGCTGACGAAGCAACCGGAACACGAGGAGGCACCGGTCACATCGGAGGTCGGACCGTCGGTGGAGGAACGCGTGAAACGCACACGCAAACGCTACTACACCAAGTGTGTCGTTTGTCAGACGCGGCTTCCGACCCATCTGCTCGGGAAGCACCTGATCTCCCGGTACCACTACCGCCGGATGCTAAACCAGCCCCGCCAGTGCTTCGATATTGTGTTGAAAAACATGCACCGGATCGTGCTGCAGTCGCCGTTCCAGTGCCAGCCGTGCAAGTTCTACGCGAACGGCGAAACCCACTTCATGGACCACTGGCGGTCGGTGGAGCACGAGACGCGGGTGGCAGCGACGAGCGGCAAGTTTTGGTGCAGCTTCTGCAAGTTCGAGTGTGAGGGCAACTTCCAGATGACGGAACACCTGCTCGGTGCGAATCATCGCGAGGTGATCGCGGTCATCAATCGCTCGGTACCGATCATCATCCGCAAGATCACGCGCATCCGGTGCGATTCGTGCGAGCAGGAGTTCCGGTACAACGCCGAACTACGGCACCATCAGCGCCACTGCGTTGCGGTCAGCGATGAAACGATCGATACGGTGCGCGCAAAGATACAGAACACCTTCGCCTGCAAGCTGTGCAGTGAGACGTTTCCGAACAGAATGCGGTTGCTACAGCATGGGCAGAAGTTGCATCGACTCGCGAACTATTACTGTTCGATTTGTGAGTGTTCGTTCGGGTCGGCGGCAGAGTCGCTTCAGCATCGGCGTACGTCGAAACATAAAATCATGTCCACGAGAAGGGGTAGGCGGTCGAACTTGCAGCCGAAAACTTGCGCCATTTGTAAGCAACAGCTGAGAGACATCTTGGAGCTGAAGCAGCATATAGCGAGCAGCCACCCGGAAGTGAAGTATAGGTGAGTCAAATGAAACGGAGGTGAGTTAATATACCTTCAATTGTACAAGCGAAGACAACGATAGCCTCTATTCAATTTAATTGTTAACACACATTAACCTCAATGTTTAAACGTATACGTACACCAAATCAAGCGAACTTCCTTAAAATTCCGTGACTCTATAAATTTATCAAACTTTTGTCCGATGACATTAATAGCTTAGTTGATACAATACAAAGAAACATTGCACGAATATCCATCTTATATTGGCAATGCAATTGGCATCGCAAAAACAAAACATTTATAACGCAGTTTTTTGCGTTCTCTGCTGGAATGTGTAATACTGACATCCTTGAAGTGCTATTCCAAACACCTATTTTTATTTAAAGATACCTTATAGTAAGTTCGATAATTAAAGTCAGGCTGAGTGAAAAAAAAACACCTCCGTATGATGACCAATTTTCCGTTTCATTGCCTTAACTCTCACCCGAAATCCAGAACACAATTTTTCTCCGTCCCTTTCGTTGCCATTCACTCATTCTCGGCACCGCTTCGTGTTCTTCCAGCTGTCCCCGATGTGGCGAGTGTTTCGTCCTGGCGCAAGAACTCGGCAGGCACGTACGTGACAAAAATTGTACATTTTTCAATGCCTCCACATCGCTGGAGACACCGTCAACGTCGGCACCGTTTTCGGAACCGTTCGCCACGACGGATGTGCTCCCGATTCAGGCGCTTTCCACGGCGACGGTGGCGACGACAGCAACACATCAGCCCGCCGCTGCACTTCCTGCCGCGATGGGCCCGGCACAGGCGGAAAGTTCGCCATCATCAGCAACCCGGCCGCATCTTCCGGGCACAAATTCAATTATCTCAAATGATTCAATTAAAGTAAATATGAATGATCGTAAACTAGGCAAGGAGACACATCTGTATTCCGCCACGGTCCGCCCACCGTTCCTGTCGCCATCCTTTTCACCCTCGTCACCGAACCAGGAATCGGATGCCGTGCCCGGATGTTCCTCCACCTCTGCTGCCGATGACGCACCGGACCCTCAAGCTGAGGGCGCAGCTGATGAGCCTGCGAAAGGTTGGTTGCGCACATATTTCACCACTTTTTATTTTTCCAAGACCTCGTGTACATTTTCAAACGCCGTTTCGGTGCCGAAATGGAAATCAGCCAGCCTGCCAGCGGAACGGGAAAGAACAACTTTTCCCCCTTCAAATCCCTGCCCACCTAGTACGCTCCGGATGGCGCTGGTACGCTAACCCGTTCCACTAACGCCCGGCATCCGCACTCTTTAGGTGACTAATCCGTTGCATCTGGGCGTCAGTAAAGTACGGTGATGGGCAGCTAAATAATTGTACTGTCAAGAGTTTGCCGCACGTTTGCGACCGGCGGTAGCGAGTCCGAGTTCGCAAAGTTATTCCAGTTGATGGTAGGATTGTATTTTCATTTAAATTATGCCAGGTTCTATGTTTAGCATAAAACAAATCCTAATTTATTACCATGATATTGTATAAACTCATTTTAATTTTTTGTTTTTTATTTATTGCCAAAACCTTTATCTTGTTAATCTATGTTTTTTTCACAAATTGTTATTGTAGATTATTTTTATTATTTTTTTACTGTCTTCTCGTTTTCATATGTTTTGTGCTTATTTGAAACTTGAGTTCACACACTTTGTTTGCATCATAATAGCTCCAAATAATATAAATTTGTCGAAAGATTTCACCTTCAATAAACAAATTCAAACCTACGAAGTACTAATTACCGATGACAAGACATCAACAGTGACCCGCTTCGTACTAAAAAAACTTTATTTTCTTTTCATTTCATTTCCCCGCGCTTGATGATCCACCGTCGTAAAAAAACCCTCATCAAATCACACTACATCTGACCGCCGTCCACCGCTGTACAAACAGTTGATATGATGGAAAATTATTCACCCACCACGAACGCACCACCCACCGACCGTTCAACGGGCTACCGGATTAAATTGGAATCGGTCACGGTAGGCACGGCATCCACCACCTACCTCCAGTCAGCCGCGTCGCCATCGACGGCGGCATCAAATTCGGATTGCAATAATATTGTTGCCGCACGGAGCCCGCAAACGTCAGCAGAAATCTTTTTCGCCATGGCTAATAATGCGTCCGAGAATAATACTGTTTACGTTGATGAAATTGTTGGCACCATCGGCGAGGATGGCACGGTCGTTTGCTGGCAGTGTAAAATATGCCCATTCAGGTATTTGCTGCGGGGAGCGTGCAGAAGTAAGGTAGTAAGGGCGAGAGAAGGAGAGAAAGCGAGCAAGAGAGTGTGATAACGTGTGCGAAAAAGCTTCCCAAAAACCCACGTCGCCGCGATGGGAGTGGGAAAGTTTAACTCGAGGTACTCACAATTCTGTGTTATGAGATGAATTTTTGGTAGCAAAACACTGTTTTACGCTATGGCAGCATGCGATGGAAAGAGACATCCAAAAGCGCTCCGTTTCCTGATTATGGCGCTGTGGTATTTTCCCTTTCTTCTTCCTTTTTGGTTGCTGCTGTCGGGTGCGCTACCGCCCCCGGTGATTGTCCTTTGCGTATCAAATGAGCCGAATGAGTATCCGGAGTGTGTTTACCTGTTTGCTTATTTGTTGCTGTCCTTGCTAATTTTCCATTTTCCATCCGGTCCCACTCCGACGCTCCGGTGCCGAGCGCTCGAATCGGCAAGATCAGAAAGCATTCGCACGCACGGTGCGCCCCACATTGACCAAACCGGGACCGGCCGGACAATTCAATACGGGCTAGAACAAACGTTCGAAACATGGCCAAAACAGCGCCCTCGCCCAAACCTGGATGGAAAACCGGTGGGCGAAGGTTTCGGGGGAAAATGACGCTTTTTCAACCTTCATTAAAATTTTCTCATTTCATTTATTTCGTCCCTTTCCGCCTGCACGGCCCACGTGCCGATAACAACAACAACGAACCGGCTGGACGGACGACAAAAAAACACACTCGCAGAACCTCATCGCAGGCGGAATTTCTGTTTCACGAAATTTTGCACTCATCAAAGTTGGATGACAAAGCAAAGTCGTCCCCATCGGGCCCGTCCAAAATCACCTGCCCCCTGTGCGGGAAAGCATTCTCGAAGGCGTCCCTCCGCTGCCACCTGCGCCAGCACACCGACGAGCGGCTATTCCCCTGCCCGGACTGTCCGATGGCTTTCACGCGCAAGGCCAATCTAAAAAATCACATTGATAACATTCACCACGGCCGGAAGCCACGGCACGCGGTAGAGGATGCGGAGTCCGCGACCGAAGAACCCGGCGAGGACCAACCAGCAGCAGGACCATCTAGGAGAGCGATCTGTACGACTTGCGGCAAAACGTTCGCCAATCGGTAATTATAGTTTTTCGGTGTAATTGTTCGAGCGTTTGTTTGTTTGCTTTTTTTTAATGCCGTGAGCATGTTTCACCGCTTGTTACAAGTTTTCCCAACCGAAACCGGACGCATTTTCATCTAATTTATGACCCGCTGGGAAATATCGGAATGGTTAAATATTTAGCAGGTTTTCGTTCCCGTGCGCGCGCGCGATTTCCATACCTTTTTTTTCGTTTGCTTTTGTTTTGTTGGGGCTGGGGTGATAGCAATCGGAATGTGGCGCATTCCACGGGGCTAATGTGTACTGGTTGTCTTTGAGATAGGCGAATTTATAGGAAATGTTCCTCGCGCTATTGGTGAAGGTGCAATTTGAAATTAATTCACCATCACCTAGGCCGGTTGAATGCGCTGACGTAAAGCTCTGCTGCTTTGCTAAGCTGTGAGCTCAGTTTTAAATGTAAACAGCATTTAAATGTAAATAAAATTGGAATTTGTACAACTTCTTTCACTGCGTGCGCCGGTAAAATTGCACCACTTCTTGTATTATTATTTCGGGCCTCTGCTACGATATCCCGGCGCGCAGTAAACGTATATCTCCTCCCTTAAACGATCCCTGCGGAAAGGATGAATAGTCGGCAGGAGACGGGCATCACCTCGAAATGGGTGCAATTAAGCCCAGTGACGGGATACGAAAATGACACCTTCCATCCCGCCTCGATATCGTCATTCCATAAACATACGCATACGCTCCCACCCACGGGGCCATGTTTGGGCTACGGTTTGACAAATGTTTACATAAGCAAGCGCGATGGCGCCGTCACCGTCAGTGGGAATAATTATGTAGGGAAAGAATAGAAGTGTAATGATGATAAAACTGATAACTTTATGAGACCACAGGCCACGGTGGTACGGGTATTTTGACGTTGACGTCCACCGTCGTCGGTGAAGAAACACGAGCCCGAGGATATTGCTGACATGTGGGTAACCGGGCGACATCCCGCCAGCACCTTCACCTCGCAAATCCTCAGCCATGGTCGACGAGGGCTCCGAAGATAACACCGGATACTCATTCAGTTAGCCAGCAAAACACAACTGGTGTCACAAATTTTCCGCAGAAGTTTCAGAAACATTGGGTCATGTGAATACCGTGCGGGGCCATATCGTTACTGTCCTTCTTGACACTTATGTGCAGCAAACAGTCGGTAACAAATATCATGCTACAGGAAAAACATTGTTTGAGCAGATACCAGCTTGAACACATATTGTATAGGACTATCCAAAAACATTTTGTGCTAGTGCTAGTGTCAAACAACTTAGCATACTTTTCGTAAAGCATTTACTAGTTTTATATTTCATTGAAAATGTTTTGAGAATAATTGGAATAATTTGGCCAGAAAAATTGTGCAAATCAATTCACTCGTAACTCATGCAAATATTTTAACAAATTAATTTGCCATCATGGACTGATTATTTTTGCACTAATTTTTATTCAATTATTAATTTCATTAATAAGCTTTTTTATAATATTTTTATGCTTAGAGCCGTGGTATTGAAATGCCATGATAAATCTGTCAGAAGACTTCCCGGTATATTATATGACCTTTAACATTTATGAAAGCCATTGTGTTTTTTTTTTGTATATCTTTTGCTGAGTTACCTCTGAAATCAGTAAAGGTTTATAGAAAGTTACCAATTATTTCTGTGGCTCTTTTTTTGCTCGAAGACTTTCGTTGTCAAAAGAATTCTGTCTTAATAGTTTACGTTTTGCTAAAATCCTAGTCCAACTACAAACATATAGATGCTGTAATAATTAGTTAGCCAATTTCAAAATTAATCTGTTCAATAAAAATGAATATATAGTAAAATTTGTGATAATAATTGCAGTGAATATCCCCTTCTGTATAAATTAAAGAATAGTGGCCTAAGGTATAGTGAAAATTTCGGTATCATACAGAATACATTAACTTGAGGCGATTTTTTAACAATGTGAATATTCGTATAAAAGAGCAAAGCTCTTTAAGCGATGAAGTAACAACTTTTTTGGATCAAAATGTTGTGTAGATACAAGGAAATCAAGTATGATTTTCAGAGTTCTTTATGTACCACTCGCTGTGTGAACTACTGTCGCCGTGTATAAGCCCAACACTCTCAAACATTTTAGATGTAAATAATTAAATATTTTTATATACTTGCACGGAACTTTATGACTATTTAGATAAGCCTTTGCTATCTAAATCTATCGCCCTTGCACGGGCATGTTCGTTTTGTAGCAAACATCCATTTGCATGGGAGCAAAAACCACTGGAACCGTAACACACAAAGACGCATGTCACAGCCACCTTCGTTTTCTCATTTTCCCTCCGTCTGGGTGCGAGAAACGCCTGGTTGACAAACCTTGAATGACACAGCCGTCGTCTGGTAGCGTCGCTTCTTAAAAGCACTGTGGTCACACGACAACCACTCTCCGTCCACCAGGTGACCAGGCTAACATATGTGTGCCTACGACATGGTGAAGGAAAACTGAACGCCAGTAAAGATGCAACGATTCCGAGCGTTCACAATCGGTATCTTCTGCATCCTCTGTCGGAACGTCAACGAGATAACTCAGCAATTATCTGAAACAGGGGAGCCTAGCCTAAACGCTAGGCTGACCAGCAGACTAATTCATGAATCGGACATCAAGATCACTTAACCGTGTGAGGATTTTCCGGCCACAGAACGTATCCTTTTGAAACGGGAAAAAACGAAAATGGAACGGGAACGGAGCGGTTATGGTCTGTTGGGTTTGGATCTGTAAAAGATTCATTGGAAATGCTGCTGCTTTCGCTGTCGATCTCGGTTCGCGCGTCTGGAACCGATGAGACGATACTCGCCTAGCGAATGGAGACACAAAACCCAAACCGATCACCGCATCCAACTGAGGTAGGGCGCCTATTTTTCCATCTTTCGCGCCCATTACGGTCGACGGTGCGCACTCCACCGACACATTAGCATCGGGTCGCGATTAGTGACCCAACCGTGATTGGTAACCTAGCGAGAGCACCAACGGAGAGCGCAGGTCAAATGAGCCAGAAAAGCGCTTCGCATACAACCGGTACGATAAAATGCAAAGTTAATTACAGAAAATCTAACGTAATTTGTGAAAATAGCTACTTGAGTTGATAGATTTATAGAAAAGCAACAAAAAAAAACGTTCCCTTTGGTTCCACTTGGAGGATCCGGTGTTTGTTTCCTGAGTGCTGAGGGCGGTTTTTCTCTTTTACGAACTCTTTCTTGTTTTGTTCATCCCATGCATGCTGCACCTATCGGTGTGCGAGTGTTTACCTTAGCGGGCTTACGGAATAAACTACCAATTAATGTCATCTGTAATCTAAAGAAGAAAGCAAACGGCGCAAATACCAGTTGCTATCGGTAATCGGTATGAGTACAACATCGATTTGCTTCAGAGCATTTAAGAACGATAGTATGGCGAAAAATCTGTTTTTGGCTTTGGTGAAAGAATCTTTACACACATGCATTGTTGAACATTGATTTTTAATTTTTATGTGTATTACATATTTTTTATTTGTTTAAAACATGCAATATGCCATTAGCATTTAAATTAAACCATTTTTGTTTAACGTGTGTAACATGTATGTCTATTTGCATTCTTTACTTTGCTGCGAACTTATCTTAACATTTTACATGAAAGTATGTGAAAATATATCTTGCAAAAAATCGCTTTACATAACCTAAGATCACCATACACTAACGACAAACGGTTGGGGCCATAATAGGCAGCTGCATGAATGTAGATAAATTTCAAATATCCCCAAAACGGTCGCTCTCCATCGGGTCGTTCGAGGGTTGATGTCGGGAAGCCAACGCCCCATGCTCACACCAATCACCAACTATGCGCGAATGTCCTATCACTTTGCCTTGACTCTGCCCTCGGAAACGATGACAATACTGACAACCGGCGTACTATTTACCGGTCAGCTCACCCCCGTGTCCTCGGTCTTAATTGGTGCGATGTTACCGAGTGAACAAGTAACTCCCACCACACACAACGGAGGCCCAGTTGGCGCATAAACATAACAGCACATAAACTTTCCCGTCGAACCGACCGTCGAGGACTGAGCAACGGTTTGTATCAGGAGGCCATCGCCACCGCCGGTGGGTTTTTGGGATGAAACGGGACGGATCATTTTTGTGATCCGGCTTGTGTGTACGCACTCATCGGCATAAACTTGGCTGACAGCACGCGACGGAGGACTTTCGGCTGGCGACCGAAGTAACCATAACACCGTAACAGATGGGAGGCTCAGTCCTGGCCACTCACCAACTGCGCACATTTCACCCGGACTGGATGTACGGGTATTAATATGACAAACCTCGGTGATATACTCCGATCCCCCGACGCAACCCTTGCGTGCTCGTGCCTGTTCCATCGTGGTCAGCAGACGTAGTTTTAAGATTTACTATTCTCTACTGTCCGTACATTCCGGTGCCAACTGGCGCTGCAAGTTCAACATGATAGGGGTTCATCAAAATGTGCCATAAAAGTACTTAAACGCTCGTTGCTCGTGATTCATTTTTTTTAGGTACTGCCGGTGTGGAATGGTGACCTTTCTTCTGTAACATTATCTTTCATCTTTGGTACAAATATGTTTTTTTTAATATTAACAAACTGCTTAGGTAATGCGTTGTTTTATTTTATTAAAGACTATTTACACATGGTACTATTTACATGGTATGAAACACAATATTTATCAAATTCTTTTTCACTTTTTTAAAACTACCCTCTGAATAATTAGCTCAATAGTTATCTATAAGTTTAAACAACTTAAAAATGTTTGTGTTTAATCTGATTTTGAACTGTTTGTGTTTATTCTGTTATATGAAATAGGAGTAATAGTATGACCATTTCTATTACTCTACAAAATGTTAAAGATGAGTATCGTCTGCTTACATCAAACTGTTGGTACCATACGGATCGCTAAATGATGTTCTAAAACACCGCATCTACTCAGATGTGTTCAGCAGCCCCAGCTAGGGGAAGGTTTAATTATATATTCATATATCGTGTTGTTTTAACGCTCCCGTATTTTACCAGTAAGGATCGTCACCAAAGGTGCCTACGACGTTCGCTGTTAACCAAATCTCGAACGACCCAACACACCAGCCAAACGGATAATTCGATTGAGTTTTGATGATTTTGTGCCATAATAGGACCACACACGCCAACGACTCGTTGCTTTCCGTTCCGTAACACACATGCATAGGCGAAAAAAGGTGTACAACACATTTGCTAGGAAATGAGCTTAAGTCTCTGGAAACATTTCGTGTAATTTATGAGTGAAACACCACCATCGGAAAGGAGTGGAAGCAACATAAAAAAAACTCGCAAACAATCCTCAATGCCAAACTAACTACGCTTCCGACCTGGCGAGGAAATCCTTCTTCTCCTCGCCAGCGTCTAGGGCTCATTACTGGATCGGGGAGTAGAGGACATTTTACGACATCTCCCGCCAACGACGACGAAGGCAACGGAGCTCGCTGCAGCGGAACATACAGTACACACCGTACACGGATCCGCAGCAAAACCGCTACTTTGCCAATTCATCTAAATACCGTTGGCTCGTTTGCATTACGGCCGGCGGAATACCTACAAATATACTTTGTCTCGTAATGGGCACCAACTCTACCTACGTCGTTAGGTTGCCCACCGTTGTCCAGCATCTCGGATTCCGGTCGCACATCCGGGAACACATGTAGGAAAAGATTAAAATTATTTCCACAGGACAGCGCCGAAATAATGGAGGGTTCTTACTTACCTTCGGCCGCTGCCCGTACGAGTGTGACCGCGTACTTTCCGCGGCGCTTTCTTTCCGCTGGCCGGCCCGACCACCGGCTCGCACGGGTGTGCTAACAGCTTTCCGTTCCGTGTTATTTCCTGTGTATCGGACCTTCCGGTGCCCGAAAACAATCCGGCAACCCGCGCCGTATACCCCATTAAGCATAAGTATAAATCTAAATAGCAAATAAATTATGAAGATTTTCATTTTATTTGTTTTCGGTAAAATTGTAGACTCGACTCCCGGATCGCATGTACTGAAATGAGTGAGCAAAACAAAAAAAATCCCGAACAGTGCATCGCCGAAGAGTGCAGAACCGCTTTTGTGTCGGTTTCAAAATGCTTTACGATCAGTGCGATCCTTTTATGCTGGTTTACAGCAAATAGCTGTGTTGTGGAATGTTATGAACAGTCATTTGGACATCGGATGCTAATCATGTGGAAGGACAAATAATTACACTACTCCGATAATGCTAGTAATAGTTCGTCATGATTTACAACTGTGGATTATTGTGTAAACAAGCAAATCGGCAAGATTCCAATTTATAAAAGCAACATACTAATTTTAAATATTAACATTTTATTTCTTTCAATATGTTAAATGTTCGTTACAGATTTAAGATTTCTTTTCGTGAGATTTTTGCAAACGTCTAAAATGGCTCACACAACTTAATACTGGATATTGTTGAGCAAGTTTTGTTGTATGATATCGCACTTAAATGAGTGAACCTATCGAAATCAAGATAATTTAACAGCTTGCTTTTTTCCATCCTTTGCATAAAAAGGTACTTTTCTATTTTTCAAATATTTTTTTGATTCCTCATACCAGAAATCGTTCTAACAAAATATTTTCCACTTCAAATAAAACATATGTATATATTCATAGTAATAATGAATTTTATTTAATTATATTTATAATCAACCACACATATCATATAATCCAAATATCAATCATATAGCACATATGTATTGTAAATATTTGAAACCTATTCTCCAAAAAAATAAAATCTAATCATGTTATTTATGATCAATCTAGCAGGGTATGGAAAACCTAATTATCATAATGTATAATTACATAAAATCTAATCCTCTTAGCCAGAACGTGATACTAAATATAAACGATAAAAAACCTAGATTTACATTTGTCTAAACCTATACAGTAAACAAAACGTGCATCCTGCTGTAGACGAAGGTAGCGATGGCAATAAAAAAATCATTTGTACTAAAACAAAACAAAAGCTGCAGATACCTCCACATGGTTTAAAATAAAACACTGCTAAGGAGGAAATGACGTTGCTGGGACCAAAACCCACAAACGGTGCCGTGTAACTGAACCCGTTGCTTCGCGACAAATCTCCCTGGTTGTTGTTTCTTGGTGTCCATTTTGCTGCCGCCACGATAATGTTCGCCCTCGCCTTGCTGGTGTTGTTTTTGTTTTGTTTTATTTGTTGCTGCCGCTGCTGCTTTGTACTCCACTTTCTGTTCGGCAAATTCTTTTCTATATAATTACAGTCGACGGGCAATAAACAAGTTGTAGGCATTCTATTTGCTTCGGTTTCTCGCAATGGACATCTATGCGGAAAATAAAACACTTTACTATCGCTTTAGCTACGCCCGCTTCCCTGTGCAGAGGATGCGGCCGCCAATAGGTTTTATCTCACGGCCTCCAGTACCGTCCGAAACGACGTACCCACCACCGCCAGTGGGCAATGAATGTAGGAAGAACTTTTGACCCACCACCAGTCGGCAAACGGAATCGTTTTACCGCACGATTGCCATGACCAAGAAGAAAAACAAAAAACAGTTGCACCCGCTTCAATGCAGGATGTGATGTTTTCCCGGCCACCGGTTCCTAACGAATGAGGTACTATGTTTTATTTTGTCGAGGTTTTCACGAGGTCCACTCGTCCCGGTTGTGTTGCATACTTTACACGATCGAGCGGAAAGGAGATGTGACGCTACAGCTTGTCAACGATATCCTACAACCGGACCGACCAACGAACGGCCACTGAAAATGACCAAAAATGATTCCAAAACCCACACGGTGGACAAGATCAAGGTTTGGTCAAGCATATATCGGTTTCGTAAATCGTTCGGTGCGTCTTGCCTGGCTTTCGCCTCAAACCTTAGGTGAATGGCACATGGTGGTCGTCGTGGCAAGTAAAAGACATCCGCAAAGCAATCCGGAGTGCTCGAATGCATACTTTTGCTTCCATTTTCTGTTTTTTATTGTGTTATGATACTCCACGCCGGGGTATTTTCATCGTTGAGCGAGCGATCTGTGGTTTCGGAGCGACTGAATAAAGCTCAGGTGACACATTTCGGTCGGCCACCAAATAGCAAAGCATTTTATTTCAATCCGCATAGATTACATAGCAAAATGACCGCGTGTGCAACGGATTTACCCAACGCATTTGCTATAAACTCTCATTAACGGTTAAATGTAAAACACGGGATCTTTCCCACGTTCTAATGTAATTTTTTCTAGATTTTCCAACATTCAAGCAGTATTTTAAACAATGTTTTGTTTACTGGGCTTTATATAGTTTTACCAATTTGAGCACTAATTGTTTTATATTCTCATATTTTCATATTGAAAACAACAATTCAACGATTCTTTTTTTAAATTTCATTGTTTTTGTTGTTTTACTGATCACAATAACTAGATAATGCTTTTATCGTAAATTGGTATTTGTAAGTTTTTGAACTCAAAAAAGTATAAAAAATTAAAATAAAATAAACAAAAATCTTAAACATCTAGAGTATAACTAGAATATGAATAAAATTCGACAATATCTTTTCTTCAAAACTTATTCAATCCAACTAAATAGTCGTGAGTGTATTTCGGTGCAAAACACATAACGCGATATCTGTGATATTTGGAACATTTGAGGATCAAAATCGAGCACCGGAAAACAGATAATGGCCTTGAGGGCAATTTCCCTACTCGATGTGGAATTCTTTGTACCAAACACTAAGGCGTTTTGGTGGTATACATCCTGACTATTACTTTTAATTTCTTTCGTCTCAATGCATCCGTCCTAATCTGTTTTACGGTATACGAGCGCGTGAGTGTGTGTATTTTGTACAGATTTTATTTTTTGTCATCTTCTCACTTACCGAACTGAAGTTCGGTTCCGCCTGGAAAATGGGTTTTTTTTATTGCCTTGCACCGTAGCATCATGGTCAGCTTATTTTATAGCGCATTTCCCTTCCACGACACGGCAGGATTGCCGCTTCTACCGTACACCAGCAACCAATCTACAAAGCAAGTCTCCCCGAAAGGCACCTTAAAAGAACATTCTGCACGGGAACCTAGGCGCTCCCAACGGACGGTCATCGGTTCGGTTTTTGATAGGGCGAAAAAATATTCCTTATTTCAGTTGACCAGAACATAAATGTCTATAAATATTTTTGCAAAATCCACTCCGGCTTGCACCAATCGCAACCGATCGTGTGTCCCCATTTGAAGGGTCACCGGCAGCCACTTCGACTAGCGGACCGAACCAGGTCTTTCTCTTGCAGGTGATAATAATATATTTTCCTTCCTTAAACACTGGAGTTTTGGGGTTTTTTGTTGTTGCCGCTTAGTCTTCTTCAGCAAAAAAAAAAAACAAACACGGTTTTGGATAGAATAAAAACCAGGAATTCGTAAAGACTATCGCGAATTCCTAAAACCGAAGAGAAATGCAAGCCGGTCGCTAGCTCTTCTCCTTGCACCTGATGGGTTTGTGTGAAAAAGAACGATCGCTATTTTATGGACCCCTTCGCCCGAACCCGAGCCAAGACTGCATTTTGTATTTTATGGCGCACTTTGTCGGCGGCCTCGGAACGATTGAATACTTTTATCTTCCCTTGCACCGCGACCGTTACATGATTTACGATCATCGCAGTCTAAACATCCTTCCCGGCAGGTGGTCAAGGATGCAGACCCGGTTTAGGGGATGCCCCATGGATGAGATTGTCCACCGGGCAGACGCGAAAATGGATTTCCTCGATGCCAAAGGGTGTGAAAAATGTGAACGAATCACGTGCGCCCAACAGGGGAAAAAACACACACGCATATCCCTCGCTTGGGTAGAAGTATTTTAACGTGCATTCCTACCGATGTCCGAACCGTTTGACGTTTCCTTCGGACATTTCAAATGGTTGGGATGGGTTTTTCTCTAGCGGTCTTTTGGGAAAAAAGTAACAGAGTGTGTCGGATGGCTTGATGCCACCGCAAATGCCATCTCACATATCATCGCAAACCAATGCTCACAATGGAGCTTGAGTTTTATCGAAAAACGATTTATAAACGCCACAATCCTGGCACCGCTCTAGCTAGCGATTGAAGCAGCAAGCACACGGCTGCCATGACGATCTCCCATCTCAAACTGCATCGATCACCGAAGGAGCAGGGTTTCGTGAGGTGGAAGTAGCCTTTATAAATCTTTCCAATATCCTGGCACCCGAAAACCAACGCAAACGCATCTTCAAAAACGCTCGTGTACCGTCTGTCAGGGTGGTACAAACACATCCACGAGCCCACTAGACACCAACGACAACCACGGAAACCTCACACACTACACCCGATACGCTGATCCATTTCATCCAACCCCATAGATGGAAGTGGTAATGAAGTGTGCAAGGAAGTATTTACCACACTCGGTGCGGCCTGTGCTGATTCCGGTCGTTTCCACGCGCGTTTCCGAGTGATTGGCGCTCCACCGGCTCGATGATCCATGGAAATGTGTGTCCCATTCATGGCAAACAAATCATTCTTATCGTTACCTTGCCAAGGAAATGGCACGACGGCAATGGCGCATCCAGCAACGGCCTGCAGAGGAACGTTTGAGGTTGGTTGGCATTTTATGGTGGAACGATCGCTGTTGATGTCTGATGTTGACAGCGTGGGGTTGATTTAAGACACCCGTTTGATAGCGGTTCGGTGCACTTCGATAACAATTGATTAAGCGCGTGCTGGTGGAGAGGAGTTTGCCCAAACTGTCTTGCTACTGTTATATACTCATCACAAGGCCTTGACGTTCACGAATGGTAGCAAAAATAGGATTAAAAGCAATAGAAGAGCGTGTTTTCTAGAGAACATTTGTGTTTGAGTGCTTTAAAAAAAAATTAAAAAACCCCAAAACAAAAATAAAAACATTTTTGATGAACAACGAAACATGAAGTATTTTTTTTTTTTTCAAGGCGATGATAGTCTTACCATTTAAAAAATTTAATCAGTTTCACTATCTGGATAGTTGTACAAAATGTTATAAGCTTAAAAATTGTGTAAATTTTGCGTTTTTTTTAGAAAAATCGTCAACGTTAATATACACCGCCAAAACCTGATACACAGTCACAATTTTCTAAGAAGAACCAAACGAATTATAGTTCGGAGCTCAATTTTGAAATATGAAGAGAATAGGTATTAATTTTAATGTGTGTTATATATTGGATCAAAAAATAGGGTTATATTATTTTTTTAAATGTTCTTACATTACACTTATTGTTATCAGCGATCCATGCCATGAGACTAATTAATAAAACTTGATTAGGCCTTTGAAAAATCCTTACCGACATTATCTTAAAATTCTCTAAATTTGTATGGAAAATAATGTGAAAGCGTCTCTTTTAAATAATCATTTTGAAGAAATTTTACGTGAACCGTATGCTTTCATTTCTTGTAAGTCATAATCTTCGTCTTGTTAGGTTTGTCTAAAAGATTTAAGTATAACATGTTTGTCTTAAGTATAATTTTTTTAAAAATATTTTGTTTTAGACTAAAAACTACAATATAATAAAAATAATCACCGGATAAATGTAATCTACTACAACAAGTCGAATTTTGTAAGCATAGCACACGAATGTATCGTAGATTTTACGCTGATAAACAATGAAAAGAGATTCTTATGAAGATGAAACGTTTTTGAACGAAAAGTCAAATATAAATTTTTATGCTTACTGTATAAAAATATAGAAGATATGGTGGGAAATTTCCTGTCTTGAATCCACATAGTTATTGTTGGCATTAACACATTCACTTTAAAACAAAACGTTACCAGTCGATGAAATTCCTAACAGTCTTGGATTTGGACATCGCTTGCTTTGAACAGGAAAAAATCTAAAATTACAAAAACACCGTAGACCTTACATGAGTTTCAAAATATGAAATATTAAGTACCAAAACTTGTCCTCTCCGTCAGCAGCCTGAGGCAATTTAAGCACATGCTGACTTTATGCCACCGAAGGCGCGTCTTAGCACGTTTGGTTTTACTTTTGTGATGTCATATTTTCACGCCACATTGCCTCCCACATGTCCATGCAGGCTTTTCCATTCCGGTACTACCGACTGTTTGGCTACAACAAGCCATGCGAATGACATACGGATAGCGGAATGTATGTGTGTTGGTTTGTGTTTGTGTTCCGCAAACACCTTGCCGCTACATGGTTTCATAATTTTCTTATTACGCACACGCTCACGAAGAATCCGTTTATCTATTTTTTTCCTTTCATCCCGACCAAAGAAGCCGAGAGGCGCTCCGGTGTGTATTTACATAACTACCGCAGGTGAAGTGAAATATTTTTCCCAAAATCATTCTTACATAATTTTCACAAAAATGATTTTTTGCGTGCCCAACACACTCGCTGCACTCATTCATTGAGTCGTTTACTCAACGGATTCACGCCCGGGTGTTGGTTGCTTTGGCAGAGAATGAAGTAAAAATTAAGTATCCCAAAGACATATACCACGATGGATAAAGCGGGGATCGCAAGGAAGCAAAGCGGGAGGCGCATGGATGACTCTCAACCACACACGAAGTGCCATAAATATGAAAAACAAACACACGTGGAAGCGGTAGCTCGCAAGGATTAATGGAAATGAAAATCGTAAAATGTTACCGTTTTCTTTGCCCCCACCGGCTTCGCTCGCGGAGACTTTGCGGAGAAGTTAATGGGCGTCCCCGAGTTCCTATCCGTGCGGCGGAGTTTTGCTTTTGTTTGTAACCCACCGGAAAGAGCTACGATGATCGAGGTTAGGGAGTTCAACGGTGGTACTTCTTCACACGTACGATTTTCTTACGACTTTCATCTCACCCGGCTGGAGAGTAGTGGTGGAAGAAAAGATACCCGTTCTACTATACCTGCGCACCGGTTAATTACGGGTGCCTCTATTGTCTTTTGAATTTTAAAACGTATCCGTTCCGTTGTCACCGCTTCGAAACGGTTTGCCACTTGCAGCGACTGTTCCTTACAAAAGGAACACATTTTGGTGCTTCCGAGTGCTTAAGGAAACGCTACAAACACACACACACACATACACAAATAAAAAACGCGTTCACACTTTACCATTTCATATTCAGCGCGAAGATACCGGCCATATCTTACGGTATGTTTGTCTTCTTCTGCATATACTTACACCATCTATGCACAGTCTTTACCCACGGTGAATACCTAATGGCGTACGGTGGAGTTTTTGGTTGCAATTTGCTAAGTGTTTTCCTAAGACTAAATGGTTCCGGTCAAACTGTGAGGAAAACTAAATGGCTAGCAAATTACGGTGCAACACACGCCCGGAAGACCTTCGTAATTGATAGTGGACGTAACTTTTTGTAATCGTTAATAAAAGATCCATTTTTCTTCCCGTTGCAGCAGCAGCAGCAGCTCTAATGCTGCTTTCATGTCTCGATCAAAGCTAGCTGCACGCGCACCGAAATTTACATTCCTTTTTTTAACTCGAAATGTATGCGAAAAGTATTTCCACCATTCAAAGTAATCGTCACCCATTAACCATCGAGTCGATGGAGAGAAAATTAAGATTCGCTTCGATCGAGCGCCGAACTGCCGAATGGACCATTCGTTGTAAACTATTTCCGCCTGCTGGAAGAGTGATTTTTTTATCTATCGATCCAAACGAATGCTGTTATACTGGAGCGACTAGCAATAGAAAGAGAGAGAAAGACCCAAAAAGAGAAAATTCAAGTTTCCCTGTAGTTGATGGGTATTTTTTGTGGTGAAACGAATGTAAAAAGAATCGTTTTCCGCTTTGAGGAGTTTGCTTTAGCAGCCATAGAAACGCTCGAGCTTTCGTGCTGTTGCTGATGCAGCTGATGCCTGGTCATGAGAAAACTGCAAGGATCATTTCTCCGCAACCGGAGACAGGCGGGTGACGAACGCGCTACAGTCAACGGGACGATTCCGATGCATCAGCCAATCAGTAGCAACCCGGATACGGTTTCCAGCTTTCCAGCTACCCTGATGAGCACCGGTACGTGGAATCGGACCGGAGGCTCCAATGGCGGGATCCACGATGGGAAAAACTCATCAAGAATGAGCGAACCGTACGACAGAGCCGGAAAAAGTTCCGACGAGTTCTTGGTAGTTTTCTGCATCGTGCTGCTCTAAAGTGCACCAGGACCTTCGGTGGCACCCGGGATGCAAATTGGCCATCGAACACTCGAAAGAGTACACTACGGTGCACTCGTTCTTTTTCAGTCGGAGTGTGGAAAATGCACCGCACGGTCATAAGAAAAACTACACTTGATTATAATAATAAACATAAAAATTTATCGCAACATCCATTGCAATGGAAACTGGAGGAACGGCCAGTGGGTGAGACAACAAAGGAAAATGAATGCAGAAAAAAGCGATGAGCTTCAAGGCGGGCGAGTGTGCGCACGTCCTTGAGGAAGAATAAAGTGTACCGACCGTCAAAGGACCGTCCGGGGGAAAAAATATGTATATTTCTCCGGACGCAACGCAACTCAAACCGTACGAAACGGTACGGATCTTTGAGATGTCATTTGCATTTCGAACGTAAAATGTCACATCATGCAAAGTAAGGAAGCGAAAGATGGTCCGCTTGATGGGATTTGCCGTTTGCGGGAAGGACAGCGACGGCCCGTTTGCGGAAGACACTTGCCAAAGAAAACGGTGACGGTGCTGTGTGCGGCAGCTTATAGATATATATGATAATTGCATTCCGCTTTTGGGATGAATGGTTTTTAGTGCACGACGATCATAAGTTTGCGTTTTGCATACGAGGACACAAATCCGGAGCCCGCTTCGATCGCGTTCTTTGTTCTCGCTCAGCCGGAGCAGTTGAATTTGTAGATTGCACTTAACTGGACGCTATGAAAATCAAACACAGAAAGTACTAAAATTAAAGTTTTTATAAACCTTGAACAGATTTCAGTGTCAATGATACTGAACCGTATTTTTGTGAAACTTCTATTTGTTGGCCTTATTTTAACTGTAGCTTAAAGGAAAGATCTTAGCACTAAAATTTACACCTTTATGTTGTATCAATCGTTCAAGCGGTCTAACTTTAGAGACTTATCTCATGCTTCACCCATTTCTCTGTTGTTATTTGTGGGAAATAAATATATTCTTAGTTCACTGCCAGCGTATCCTCCACCACGACAGGTTACCGGCATGTTTTGTTTGATATGTTTTGGAAAACAACAACGATAATCCACATCAAGCCTTTTGCTCCAAGATATAATATCTTACTCGACAATATTTTACTCGTCCTTGGATACTTTCGCAAAACTCCTTTCTCCCATGAATACTTTGCACATCACGGCACTGGATGGTTGTTTATTTAGAGTTGTTTTCCAACTCATCCACCACAAAATGTTTACAATCGCTTTCGCCCATGGTCTTCGAGGATAATATTTGCAAAAATCTATTATACTCATCAATAATGTAGTTGTGAGTTATTTCAATGTGTCAATTCTCTTAAAAGCCAATGTAATTTGGCGCTACATGTACCTCAACTAAGTATCGCGTTAGTTCGCCCTTTGAACTCGCTCTTGATGGTCGCATCAATCTTATTGACTTATGCCTCTTTTTATCCTCATAGCAGCAACCCATTGCTGTGGTTTTATACACAATTTTCTGCGAGTTTTGCATGGAAATCTGTCCAATCTCTGAACGAAATGCCAGTGTTAAATCGCAGTTCCAATAGTGGTGCTGCTAACAGTTTTCCGAATGATTATACTGCTTCAGAAATCATATATATATAAAAAAACTAATCGTAAACCGAAATCAGCTCTCGGTTTTAAGGAAAATCACAGTTCAAATTAATCTTCAAAGTTAAATATTTATCGCCACTTTCATGCCAGCGATTGTTTTAATAAAGGGTAATAATTCTCAATACCGCTTGATTTTCAAGGGGTATTGACGACATTTCAAGCACATTTTAATAAAAATTAAATTTCCTTCGGCACAATCTTTCTATCTCTCTTTTGACATTCATATGTTGCCGTCAGGAAAGCACAACAACAATACTCGTAAAATCCTTCATGATTGATTGCGTCCGAAAAGTGTTTAGTTTTACCAAAGACTTATTTTCTCCCGTTCGTCCTTTCACACCTGTACCGATAGCTACATCATGCAGCAGCACAGCCGAATCCATCACGACCAGCGATCCGTCAAGGAGTTTGCCTGCCAGCATGAAGGATGCCATTATCTGGCCCGCTCTGCAGCCGACGCCCGTCGCCACCTGGTGTCGCACTCGGACGAGCGAATCTTTGCCTGCAGCGACGACGGTTGCGAATATCGGGGGAAATCACTCGCTCAGCTGCGGCGGTAAGTAATACGGTGGAATTTTTGTCTGAACCGATAATTAAACGATGATTTCGGTAATAATTAGTATCGGTAGTTGTGGCGACGTTGACGGATGGTTGTTTGTGGAGGATTTTTTCCCCAACATTTTCATGATTAATAAATCACCACCATTCGGACGTGTGGGAATTATTCCTATTTCGGCCGGCATATGATCAATTAATTTGTAGCGCTAGGCAAGGCGTGATTCTTGGATGTCCTCGGGTGGGATTATCTCATCAATATCCTCAAATCCAGCAGAGCTCCTTCGATGTGACGTGCCCGTACAGATGGGATTTGACTGTTATAGCTGCCGAAGGCTCTTAAGCGCAGAGTTGTTTTGTGCCTCAACTTACCCACACGTGGGGCGAATGGTATCGGAAATTACCATTCAATGCATCTTATTGTGTGTTAACGCGTGCCGATAACGTACTGTGGTGAAGAAGTTAGCTCACTCTATATAAGGGCAATCACGCCTAGAAGCTGCTTCTCATACCGGATAACAGTGCCGTTCTAGCATGCGCTACAAACTCGAGCTTTTTTATGCATACGTTCCATCATCCTCCAGCAGAAACAAAAAACAAACATCGATAAATGTAAATACGTTAAAGAACACACGTACCACAAACTAGAAAAATGACAGCCACTACGCCTCTCGAATGCTGCGACCATGTTGGAACAAAGAAATGCAGAAGGCAAAAACTATTTCTACATAAATGCAGAGTATGTTTTCCGAACGCTCCACCTGGGTTGTGTAGATAATTTATCATCGATTGATTTTTTTTTGTCCACCGTCTCCCACCAAACCACTCGCGGACGCGTAACGCGAACGAGAAACGATAGCAAAAACTGCACGCAACTGCATGCCATCTTACGCATGAAGGATTTGAATAGCACCTTTTGCTGCTTGCTTCGCCCATCGGTAATGTTCGCTTGCATTCACACACACACACACACACACACACACACAGCGGTTCTGGTGCGTTCTGAATATTTTCAACATGAAAGGAACAATTTAAAGCACAACACAGATTTTGCCAGCAAAAAAGCAACTGAAAAACACACACCGCACCAAACAACTACAAGGCAATGGAGAATAATTAAATTAAATTAATACCGCATTCCTTTTGATATCGAAGCACTTTTTTATTGTTTTTAATTTCCAATCTTACACACATACCTCACTACCGGTTCCGCTACCGCTCTGGTGCTACTTTTTCGTCATTTTAAGAACGGCTGCGAAACGGGCGATCTTGTGGGAAAAGGATACTTTGCGGATGCGCAAGTGTCGGCGGAATGCCACGCATATAACTAGCGCAGCAGTGTATGGAAGCGTAAGAACCGAGAGATAACGACAGGTCGTACACACACATGGAGCGTATCGAAATAATTGGACACGAGCCGATATGTAGGGGGCAGAGAATGGTTAAGGGTGGCTCGCGATGGAATACTGGATGGAAATTGATGACAAACCTTGTCCGGGACTTAATACGTAAATTCAATAGACGGAAGGTTGAACGCTACCTGATTGGTTTACTTTTTTTTATTTTGAGCATTGTAGTTACCTTCCTTTTCGATGATTCCCAACGACGTTTGAAATGTATGCATCTTTTGGTAGGATAGGAGATCGTTGGGTTGCGATGGTGAGGAAATATTTGGTGATGTAATTCATGCAATAACTCGAGTTAGTTTTAATTTTCTAAAAAAAAAAACTCTCCAACGTTCAGATTTGAATTCCAATTGTTTACAACGCCGTCGAACGCCACACTCCCCTACGAGATCGATTCAGTTTCATAGCCAATCAACCGACAACAAGACGCAGCGGTCAGCAACAACCCCGCCGACGAGGATGTATGACCGACCCGATAGCGCGTCGAAATTTGTGATATCGCATAAGAACGTACCCAAAAAAGGTTTTTTTTTGTTTCATTCAGTTCACTTTTGCGAAAAGGTAAAACGCACGGCGAAAAGAAAGCACCCGAATTGTGCATATTGTGTCATGCACGTCGGTATTGCATCTCCGGCTGCAGCTTGTGCCGGCACCGGTCGAAGAAACGTGGACCTCCAACATGAACACGAAGGTTGGTGCAAAACTCACAAGACAACAATGCAGATATACGAACCAGCGAAGCTTTTCTTGGCGTAGATAGATATAGCGAGATGCGCAAAGACTGTCCGCGGCACGGTAGTTCGATATGGGGATGATGGGACGCAAAAAGGATCATGAAAGAGCGAAAATTCAATAACCAAACCCTTACGAGAGCCACCGCGATACTCGATTGTTGCTCGACAGCAAAAAGGGCACTGCGACAAGAAAATGTTCCGCTGCCCAGATTGGCGGAATAAACCTTATCCGTGGGTTAAGAGAACATTCCGAGCACACCAAAAAGTTTCCCTGTAACTGTTTCCTCATTCTACCAATTTATTTTTCCACGGTTCATGGTCAATATTGTCAAAATCTAGATCAAATAAGATATCTTTTGGTTTCGAGACCGCTGCGGTGGATTGTTTGGTTGAGCTAAGATTCTTGGCTGAGATCTGGCAATATATCTCGCACAAAAACGATCAATCGAGATAAATTTAGCATCGTCCGTGTTGTGCGGAATGACCGTTTTGCTTCCAAAAGACCATGTAATTCTGTTAAATGCTTCCTTTTTTAAGGTATTTTGTTTCTTTTGATATGCACATAAAATAAATTTAGCATAACTTGTGTTTTAATTATAATTTATTAAATATGATAGTTAATTTCGTTTAAGAATGTCGTTTTGTTGCTACTAAAATTATTCCTAATCCTGAAAATAGAATTTACTGATTCCCGGATTAAGATACCACAATCCCACAGCCATTCGCTTGCTTCCGTATAATAAGTAAATAAACAAGTAAATAACAAAACGGAGAGGTAATATAATATGCCAGTCTGTAATATCTATATAAACGTATCAAGTCGTTCAATCCGTATCCAGCGTATCAGCTCGAAAGATCTAAATAAATTAGAGTAGCTTGTTTTCAAACCAGTTAACTGTTCGAATTAAATGGTTGTGTAGCATTCGTTAAACTTGGATATGATATGTACTTTTCTCAGGCGCTTTAATTTGTATTCTGCTTATTGTAGCAATAAATTAAGCAATAAATTAAGAACCATTTTCCTAAGTTTTAAAAAATGTTGCTGCTGGTTTTGCCATACTTTGAGCTTTCTAAGTTTTATGTTATATTAAAGATAAGTTTTAATTTTTGTTACGGGATTCATTGTGCATTCAAAAAATTTGATAACGCGAAGGAAACGTCACATGATCATGAGCATTTTTCCGGCATAAAAAGAATTTCAATCACTCCTTCACATTAAACCCACTTTTTGCCAACTACTTTCCCGTTTCACGATCCATAATTGCATAATTACCATTAGAAAGCGCCTACCACCGTCATCATTAACCCTAAACATTGTATGAAAACACCGATCGCTTTCTACACCTTCGCCCGGGTTCGATCCCGGTCGCGGGGGTTTAATTCATGAATAATGCATAATTATTGCCCGCCTGTCTGCCTTTATGTATGAATCATAAATTAAATCTGCCCCGTATCGTACGCCGCTAACGTGAAACAATGTGATGGGTGCATTCGAACTATATAACAACTATCACAACAGCAACGGCAACGAAACAGAATCTGACCGCTCCCGATCGCGCGGGCTACCGCTCACGAACGGGTCACGAATTTATCAACCGTTGCGATATAAATTCTTTTCCTTTCGCCAAACCGTGAAATGGCACCGAGCTGAGCCCCGAAACCCCGGTCCGAAGCATCCATTTCACCGCCGGCTCCGTCGTTGTCGTGCTGCGTTAATATTCCGGGCCCCGTTTCCATTGTTTACCGATGCCACAGTTTCGGAAGCAAGTTTGCGAGTAAATTTTTGCAGCCCCAATGCATGTGGTTTGTCTTTTAATCGGTTGCATATGCATATTTTCGTTTATCTTCCGGTGCATCATCGTTATCCTCATCGGCAGGGCTCGCGGCGTCGTCCGTAAGTAGTTGGTTTTATTAAAAGTAAATGGCCACACGGTGGTGGTGGCATTCGGCATTCGTACAGTGCAGCTCCAACGGTGTAATCTGCCACCCGGTGCAACTGGTGGTGATCCTTTTCTCTCATTGCAAGTCGAGCTTCCTTTTAGTTTTGTTGTTTTGTTTTTTGCAGTTCAGTTACAAGATCGGTCAAGCGGAAAAACTCACCACACACGAACGAACCGAACCGAAAAGGGCGCATTTCCCTGCGCTCAGATAATTCTTTATGTTATTATTGCATTTTATTATCATTCGCATTATTATGCATTCCGCCCGCCCGGTTGCATCCGGTACGACGCTCACCGCGATCCAAATGCATAATAATGCACAATGGGCGGACACAGGGAGCCAGGATCGTGCCTACATTTACGTTGGATGACGATGTTAATGACGCTGTTGGATGTGTCATCAATATCGCGCTACGGAAGCAAACGCCGGTCGATGGGTGGCGTGGCCGAGCAGTAAACAGATTTTACAGCTTTACTTGGTGTCCTTCTATGGATGCTTGGCTAAAGCGACCCGCAATGCTCCTGGACGCAGCAAACAACACACAAACAGCATGGTGCAGTCTTAATCAAAACAGACAATCCTCACGATACGCACATTAAGAAGAGTCTTTCCACACTAAAGACCAACCCATTTACATGAGCTCTTTTCTTTTTACCCACCACTGCCGGAGCTCGTTGAAACAAACAAAGACAATAGTGCGGAACGGGGAGGGAAATGAAAATCAGGAAAAACTGTGCCCGCCTCCCTGTATCTATTCGTTCGCCCTGTCTCAACACACACACACACACACCGAAAGCTCGAAAGTTCGCCCCCATGGAATCCCACCCGACGACCCGTCCGGGAAACGATTTGTTTACTTCCGCAACCGTCCACTGCAATGGATTAGCTGCCGAGACGCTCCCGTGAATCCCGTGGAACGCCGATTGGCTGCCCGTTATGGTTATGACGTACGGCGACGAACGTTCCCAGCTGCACAAATGGGTTTATTAGACCACCGACAACACGAATCCGCCCAATCCGCATCAGTGTGCAGTGTGTAAATAGGAAGCAATAGCTGCAAAATGGTTCCTACTAGCTTTGGGTGTGCTTGAAGGTTGTTGGTTTTTTTATTATTATTTAGTTTCCCTTCTTATTCTCGCCCATGCGACGCTATGGGCAAACTTTTGACCTTCCGGTAGATGTTCGCCGTGGAGCAACTTCACACAAACGTCCCGATCACCGAAACCCCCCCACCGAAGCTCATCGTTATGGGAGCATAAAAATGTCCTCATATTTTCTGTGGTTATGTCTGATTTACACTTCAATCCGGGCTCTCCTCACACACAGCAAACGAGTTCATTCCAAAGCGGTTCAATATCATCTAAACGGTGCTATTTATTTAAGCAGCAGCTCTCTCTCTTTGCTATGCTGTGTGCGAGCACGTAGGATCATAAGGAAAATTTTTCTCATGCCGTCTTTAATTCTGGTAAACAATCGAACAGAGTCTGGCATAGTGTGGTGAAACACGAAACATGTTGTTTATTTGTTCATTTTTGACTAAAAATGACTTATACAGTCTGCAAATGAAGTAGAAAATATTCTTCCATTGGTTCGAATATTCTTCCAATATTTAAAACGATTCATAATTTGTCTAAAAAAACAAAAGTCTAACTCAATGAAAGATCAAAACTGAACATGACAGTTGTAGTTTTATCAGCAAAAAAAAAGTTACTCAGCTTTACAACATAACATATAGAAATAAACGTGGGAATTTTAAACTTGAACAAAAAAAGTAATGATTGTCAAAAAAATAATTTTGATTTGAAAAATAAAACGGCATTAATTGATGAAATTAAATTTAATTTATTTTAAAAATAAAACGACGAAAAACTTAAGTGAGCGTTGTTTTTCTGTTTGTTCTGATTTTTTATATACGTTTTATAAAATTTTTATAAAATTTATTTACAAATTTGAAATAAAAACAACGCAAATGGAGAATAAAAAAAGTCTAACAAAGAAACAGGAACTAAAAACATTTTATATAGCTCTTTTTTAGTTACTATTCAGTAAACCATAATAACTAACATAACATCACATTATTCATTCTCCTCTTTAACCCACCGGAGTTCCTTAGTTCATAGCTCAGTTAGCGAAATTCTTTCCTTACCAGGTTCAAAGTATTCCTGAACATTGAATGTTCATCCCACCAACAACACCGGCGCTGGTGACAGACGGGATAGGAGACACAAAACGACAAACGCATAAAAACTGGTACATATATTGAAGAAATGTTCTTTACCCTGTTCCCACCCACCAATCGATAGCCAAGATCGATCTGGCGGTGCCTTCAACCGGCCGCGCGAAACTTAATACCTAAAACGCGAGCAAATCAAGACGGTCGACCATGCTGCAATGGCTACCTACTGTCGTGCTCCGCTGGAAGCATGACTGCACCGAAACGGAAGACAGAAAACTGCACCAGAAACTGCATCGCGAGCCAAACCTGCCCCACTGTTTCCAGCTTCACCGTCAGCAGCAAAAATGCAACACCACCAGTGTCTTGCTTCACCCGGGGCGAAAGCTTCCGAAAGCCGAATGCCGATTGTCGCATAGTGATCGCAATTTACATAAACCGCCATGCAACGAGCACGAGAGCAGAGAAAAGCCGCCTGAGTTACGATCACCTTTACCGCGTGGAGGAAGCGGATAGGGGATGGAAGAACAAAAATGTCACCCTACGCACTCACACACACACATACACATCGCAAGAGGGTCAGGACGAGGCACTAGGGATGCACGCCATTGCGACCCATCGCGATCGAGAACACGCGCTTCTTCTCACCTATTTTGTTCCACGCTTTTGTTGGTCGCATATTTTGCCCAACCACACTCCCTGCCCTCGGCACGATGGATGAGGACGGATTCCCTTCCGAATTGGATCGCTTTAGAGGCGCAAAAGCAAAAGGCAGCCGTCGATACGTACGGGAACTGATATTCGATCAAGATGCGCGCACTCCACACCCGGACAGCAGAACACGATCGAATGTGCGGATTTGGAAAGAATCAAACCATGTCTCTCTTTCCTCTTCACACCGGCCCGAATCCTCCTATCGCGGCCCTCGATGCGCAGGAATCGGGAGTACTATACTTCGATTACATTATGCCGGTGGACTGGTGCGCGGTGGAGCTGCTGGTCGATGTTGTTTGGTATTGTAATATGATACAACGGAGGAGAACGCCTGAAATTGCTACAATTGGAACGGATTCGCTTGTCGCAGGGGTTTGAAAGGAATCCTCCGGTATGCACAGACTTTGCTCGATCGGATTTGAGATACCAAGCCTACCGGATGGTGAGACTTTCATAATAACATTACGTTTTAACTGCCGGTAGACATCGAACAAACATTTCATAGTTTTTTTAGATGCAAATAAAAATTTTGCACAGAATATCAATACATAATTGGTGATGAAACTCCATAAAATGTATTTGTGCATATGAACTATCAACTTGAAATTGTGTATTTCAAATGATACTACAATTCTACCTTCCGATTTCAATAGCCCACCTAGCGATTGGCAGATATAGTAAGAATCTTTTGGCCTGCTCATGTTTGAAGAAGAATGCGCGATAAATCTCTTCAAATCATCCATACATATAGTTTAAAATAATTTTTGAGAACTATAGTTTGGGTTTACTTTTTTAATAAAGTATCCTAAACTTTTCTTCTCAACAAACATAGATTGAACGTGAGGATTTGAGATTGTTTATTTATATGATTTAATGTTAAGTTACGAGAGATTAAATAACACTTCATCTGGACTACACGAATGGGATGAAAGTACAGGAAGTAAACATTCAATAATAATTTTAATGAAAATGTTCTCGAGACTACAAGATGTAAACCATGTATAATATTTTTCGTAATTTTACAAATAGAATTTGTTTTTAAAGCTATTTTTTGCAGAGGCCGACATAACAAGCTTATAGAATTGTTTATAGAGAAAATAAGATATGAAAACATAGCAAAATGCTATATCGAATCGTTTGGATGTAAGTCAACCGAGTTACTAAAATTATTGTAAATTTTGGCCGTTGCGTTTATCACTGGTGTTGCTACTTTTGAAATCAAAGATCCTACAGCCTTCTAAACAAAGAATTCGAAAACCTTTTTCCTTATAGTACTTGGATAAACTGCAATGGTTGCAACTCACGACAGTAATAGTACGCAGATAATTGTATTCTGATTTATACGATCATAATTGTTTATTTATTAGGACACTATTGACAATTACCACAGACACTTTTAGCACACATCCTTATTGGACGTCACTGTGTCCTTGTATGGGACTCCATTCTTTTATTGACTTCTATAGTAATTTGAAATAAAATTACCCACCAACCGAAACATTAAACCCCAATCACAATAATTACTCAACATATTAAACACCCTTTTAAAACCCCCACGAACTTCGGTTCGGTAAATCTCCTTTCGATGCACCCACGACGTATGAGCGTATGAGGTGATGGACGCGAAAATAAAGCACATAGCACATCCGCCGTAGCGCTCAGGATCATGTTCTCAAGGTGCGCTCCCGAGTCACTGTGAGGCACGATACGAGTATGGCACGTTTGCAGGAACCTGCAACTGCATATAATTTCTCATTCGATAAACCGTTTCCAAACCTGCCCACCCGTCCACTGACCTGCGCCTCCGTTGTAATCGAAGCCGTTTTGCCGAAGTGAAAAACCTTAATACATATTATTATCGACACGATATCATCAACGCGTATAATTTATATGATCGCATAGCAACCGTTTTGTTGTTGCTTTGTTTTGCTGCTCTTGCTCTGTGTTTTCTTGTGCCGGTCCGATTCGTTGTTCCGTTCCGTAGATCCGCACTTTGCTCCTACAGACCTTTCGACTCAGAAGACGCGTGCGCGCCCTTGCAAGGGCTACATTTCACCCAACATCAGTACCGTCCCCGACGGCATCGCTTCTTGTTGCTGCGGAAAGTGCGCTACGAGTTCACATAGCCGAGAGTACGGCTGCTCGGGAACAGCAGCAGCCAGTTAATAAGTCACGATTTCTTCATTTTACGGCAGTCCAATTTGGAGAGACCGATCACATCGAGCGATTCTGGACACTCGGGCTTACCTCGCGCGTACCGGGACGTCATGATCCGACGAAACCGACCATTTGCTTTTGCACGTTAGGGTTTTTTTTTTGCTGCTGCTGCAGCTTCTGCTACTGCTGCTCTCGCTTGTACATGGCAGATCATTATGCTTATGCTGCGATTCGATCCCGCGTACGACGATCCATCCCGGGTACAGGCGGGCGTTCCGATGGACAATTAAAGTGAACCAGATTCTGCCTTCCGCGATGCTTACAAAGAGACACTCACTTGCCTCTTCTTGCAACCGGAGAGTGAGGTTTTATCAAGTAAATTTATTGTTTGACTGCCGCAGCTCTTGCTGCATTACACATGGTTCGCATAACGGGGAGGTATTGCATACGGTTTATGGCAATATCGAACGCATTACCATTTAATGTGTCAACTACCCATATTTGAATCGAACGCGAAAGAAAACCGTCTACAAGCACCGTTTAATTGATGCTCTCGTATTTATTGCTAGCGCAAACCGATCGTTCCTGCCGGATAAATGTGTGTGTGTGTTTTTTTTTTCTTTTTACTTTCTTGTAGACATGCCCTTCTACGTCACGAAGATACGGAAAAGAAACATAAATGTGACCAGTGTGACTTCGCGACACGCATTCCTGGACACCTTCGGCGCCATCTGCTAGTGCATTCTGGAAGTAAACCTTTCACCTGTCCGCACTGTGACTACGCTTGTAACAACATTGTAAGTCTTACATGCGAAGAATATGCAAACCTGTATACGAATGAAACATTGCAAACATTACTTTTAATTCTTTGATTTTAGGAAAATCTACGTAAACACGTAATATCCACTTCAAAGCATAAAGGGAAATTCTTGTACGAATGCAAATTCTGCTTGGACACGGCTGCTGAGGGTACATTATATGGTACCAATTTTCAGAAGGAATTTAAAGACCATCTACAGAATGTACACAAGCTGTCCCCGGAAACAGTAAAAACTAACACCAACGGGTAAAATAAACTGAAATTTCCAAATTATTGTTTGTGCTATTCAGCTTTCGGTTACCGCCGATTGGTTCATCAGAGCGCATCGCAAGCGTCCTCTAGTGTAGGGTTTGCGAACTTGCTGCACAATGGTTTGTCGTATAAAATCCTTTCTGTTATACATGATTTAGAATATCTGATTTAATAAAGAAGATTCACGAAAAAAAAATAAGCTGGACATTATTATTATTCTTTACATTTGATAATTCATTTTTCATTGAGTTTGAAGTAGTTTCCCAAGTTGGTAAATACATTATTGAAATATAACTATAACATCCTTCGTTAATTGATTGGTAAACTAGTGCTGAAAACTGAAATAAAATCAGTATTTGCACTTTGGAATATTTTTTGTGAAAATTTTATAGCTACATAAAAACGAATACATAAATAAATACTACGATAGTTTTACAACGTATAACGTATACAATCTAAAACATAATTTAAAATACTGTATTGAAAATCCAAGGATATTTTTCGCGAAACTACTGCCGAAAACAGGTACGCTTTTTGGGTGTTTAATCCCGAATCACGCATGCGCACTCTTTTGTTATGTTTTTTTATTATTTCTACAGATCTTGCGAGAAATTTCGCTTCGAAGCTAGTTGTGTGTACGTTCCGTGTGAGAAACAAGTTAGATATGACTGATTTAAAATCCCTTAAAATTTGCATCGACAATGATAAAATCTTTACCATAAAAAACCAACAAATTAGAAGTGATTTGTCAGATATGAAAGCATACATTTACACAATTTACAACATTTTCCATGGTTTCCTGAACAAAGACGGTTATTTCTACTGGATCGGTAAGAAAAACTTGTTTTACTGCAGATAACACATCTTCTACTTCTTTTTCTGAAATAACACGAATAATTCATTAAAATGATCGCCACTACAATCAAGTGCGCACAGAAAAACATATATGCGCAGGTGTATCAAACATAACCCACAACATGTAGCATCATCAATGTGTACTGGCAGATCTTTGCCGGCAGATTTTAGCAGATCTTTGCGGAATCGATTGAGTTCACATATTAGTAATACGTGCGTGCATTGATCGTTTCAGTTGAATGGGAAGTTATGGTTTATAGAAGTGAAAAATGATTAAAAAAAACCTCTTTGGTCACTGTCAGTCTGTCTGGCGGTACAACGTTTAGAGAAGCAAAACAATATTGCTTTTTCGATATATCCAGAGAAATACGAGCGTAGGAAAGTGGTTGCTGATAGGCATTTTGTGTTTTTCGGTTCCACGATGACGTTGATGCAAGATACATCATTCCCCGGAGATGATTCATCCGACAATCATAACACACACACATCGATATATGTAGAAAATAATACGGTCACAGTTTGCCTTACTGCATTCCTTTTCATATTTCAGATGATGAAGATGATAAGATTTGTATTCGCACCCAAGAGGACTACTGGTTTTTCTTAACAGAATATGCACACCGTGATGCATACATTCACCTCAAAACTACTGGGCCTAGACCAACGGCAACTAGAGAAGCTAGACCAACGGCACCACGCCTTCCTATGCATAATGGTGTGGTATGCGATGTATGCTCCAAGCAGATTGTGGGCCATCGCTACAAATGTCTCATCTGTGACAACTACGACCTGTGTATGACGTGCGAAGCGAAGTACCACCACAAGGAACATACTATGCAACGCATTCCACGCCCGGAGATGGCCGTGCAGCAGCCTCCTGTTACTAATGTATCGATGTCTTTAATAGATATCTCGAATTCTCAGTTCCTCAATAACATTACTTTTGAATGTTCACTTATGTAAATTAATTTAGGTTTCACTTCATACTTTATACTTTTTCTAATTCCAAAAACGGTTTTTTACAACGGCGTTATATTTACAATTAACGTATTGCTTTCGTTCAATGAACATTATTTGAATAAATTTGCTGAAGTAATGCGTATATAATGTTGAATAACGAAGAACTTTACAAAATAAAGACACTGCTTATGGACGTAAGCAAATTTAAGGACTGCTTTGTAATCTGTGATCAGTTACTCCAGTAACAGTACCGGTCTCCATACATTGTAACTTCAATCGACCGCATCACGAGTAATGCAAAACGAATGATCTAACCTAATGCTCGTAAACTACTAGGCGTCTCCACGTGTCAACATTGCTGTTGAAAACTGGGCAATACAATAATATATCGAACGATATTTTTCTATGTCTGCTACAAATCATACATTTTTATAGCAAGGTACATGAAATGATTTAAAATATGGTTCAGTGAAGATAAAAATTTAAGGATGAACCCACTTAGCAAGATGAATGAATTTTCATAAACAAACGGTTTGATGCTTAGCACACAAATTCATAGATTTGGACTTACAGAGAAACAAATTAGATTTTGATATTTACAACACTTATAACAATAATTTAACCAAATCGTGTTATTAATTTAAAACCAAAACTATCAAAATGCCACCTGAGCACATTCGTAAAAAGTAAATTAAATGGTTTAATGGTTCAAATGAATAGTCATTGCGCATCAATTTCTATAAATTTTAATGTTAAATTAATGTATGTTAAAGGTCAATTAATCCGTCACGGTTTAACTTCGTGTATAACAGTCATACAAAATCAATACCGCTGTAATCGCGTGTTTGGAATGGATTTCATCTGTTAATTAAATTGTTTTCTTTGCTTGATCAAACAAAGAAGTTTGTTATTCTCTGATTTATTCACAATAAAATAAAAATTGTTTAAGTGAAGGAAAATACTCTCCATTGCTGCAACCTCAAACGCTCATCAAATAAAACGCAGCTTGGGTGTTTGATCGCCCATCACGCTTGCGCATGTGAATCATTCTTTCTCGAGAAAAAATTCAGGAAAAAAACTCTCGTAGCGATAGCAAAGCGATTCTGAATTTTTGCGCACCGAAGTTAGTTCTGAACGGTGCGAGTCAACAAACAAACGATGAGTCAACCAACTTCTATTAAAATCTATATCGACAACGATACCATCTATCTGCAAAATGATAACCAAATTAGCGGTAACCTATCGGAACTGAAATCATTTTGTCAGGACCGTTCCGTTGACTTAGGAAATGTCTCTTTCTTCTGGAAGGGTAAGTATCAAGATTATCCGTTGACTTAGAAAATGTCTCTTTCTTCTGGAAGGGTAAGTATCAAGATTTATCAACAACGTTGTGTTTCATTGTTAATGTCATTTTCACAATTTTGCGAAAGAGTAGTCACAAACAATTTGTAATGTTGTAAAATTTCGCAAATGGCAATAGTTAGTGATAGCTCTTTACGATCCAATCTGGAACCCTAGCAAGCAGTGACTATAAACAAATATAGTAAAAAGCAAACCGGTAACGCGGCTACCATTGCTTAAATCACTATGTCAACGAATGAAGAAGGTACCTTAGATTTCATGCCGTTTCAGTCGGAACAATTCGCATCACATCCATATGTTAACACCCACATTGGCATTGTGGACTAAAACGTACTAGGAAGATTTCTTATCGAATTATTTTTTATGTTACTTGATATGTTTCAGATGAAGAAGGTGATAAGATCGGCATTATTACGGATGATGACTACACGAACTTTTTGCATGAAACGGCTGGCCGACGTGCGTATCTATACGTTAAAAGCAAAAAACCAACGCCAACAGCAACTGCAATGCCCACACCAAATAACGCCGTTGGATTGTACGATAGTTATGGAGCTATGAATCCCCGAACTGATCACACACCTGAACACAACACACCGTATCGCTCATTATTGTCTATACAATTATCTTCCTTTTTAAACGGTATGAATCTAAATTGGGACTTTTATCGAAAACCTCGAGCTCCATCCAAATTTTACCCAGCGCTGCCACCGCCACCGTAATGGTTCAAAAGGCATTTTCACGCGGCGATAGAAAATTTCGATACCAAATATCACATCATTCAAATTTAATATTAACCTGCTTATGTGAAGTATTGATTAAGGTTGTCAAATTTTATATGAGATTTAACAGCAAACAACACGAGCGATATCGTCACATAACAGAATAAAAAAAATTAAATTCATCCGATCGTCGCCTGCATTTTTCTGTCATATTTTTTCATACTTTTTTCACATCCACGCATAAGTCGGAGAACGTATGTCGAAAGCTGTGTTTTCGGTACATAAATGCTAAGTGTAGTAAAATAAAGTTCGTGTCATAAATCTATCTAAATTGATGTGTATGTTTTACATAATGAAACCAAACTTGAGAACATAAAAATACCATAGCCTACTTTGTAATACCAAAGCGAGATAAAAATTTTAGAATCATATAACAGCAGTTGAGATAAAAAAGAAAGACCGGACGTCAATTTCACTTGTACAACCTGCTCAATGAAACGCTTTTTGGGTGTTTGATTGCGAATCACGCATGCGCACTCGTTCATAATATTAGTTTCTGCAGATCACGCGAAAAATATAGAGTTTCTGACAGTGAGCTCTCGCATTATGCGTCTGCACTTCGAAATTGGTTGAGTGTACGTTCTGTGTGAGTAACAAGCAAGAGATGACTCAATTAAAATCCCTTAAAATCCGCGTCGACATGGAGAGAACGCTTCATCTGGAAGGAGAACAAATATCAAGTGATCTATCAGAAATGAAAGCATACATTTACAACATCTACTATGATTTGCTGAACAAAGAAGATTATTTCTACTGGATCGGTAATAAAAACATGATTTAATGCAGATAACACATTCATTTTACGACTACACTCATACGCGCACCGAAAACACAAACTCGAGCTGGTGTAACAAACATAACCCACAACATGTAGCATCTTCATTGTGTACTGGCAGATCTTTGCCTGCAGATTTTAGCAGATCTTTACGGAATCGATTGAGTTCACATATTAATAATACTTGCGTGCATTGATCGTTTTAGTTGAATGGGAAGTTATGGTTTACAGAAGTGAAAAATGATAAAAAAAACCTCTTTGGTCACTCTCAGTCTGTCTGGAGGTACAACGTTTACAGAAGCAAAATATGATAGATTTTTCCATACATCCAGAGAAATATGACCGTAGAAAGGTGGTTGCTGTTGGGCATTTTGTGTTTTTCGGTTCCACGATGACGTTGATGCAAGATGCATCATTCCCCGGAGATGATTCATCCGACAGTCAAAACATACACACATCGATCGATATAGAAAATAATATGATCACAATATTCCTTTTCATATTTCAGATGATGAAGAAGATAAGATTTGTATTAGCACCCAAGAGGACTATTGTTTTTTCTTAAAAAAACATGCACACCGTGATGCATGCATCCACATCAAAACAACTGAACCAACAGAAGCTGGTAAACCAACGGCAGAACATCTTCCTGTGCATATCGGTGTGGTATGCGATGTATGCTCCAAGCAGATTGTGGGCCATCGCTACAAATGCCTCACCTGTGACAATTACGACCTGTGTATGACGTGCGAAGCGAAGTACCACCACAAGGAACATATTATGCAACGCATTCCACGCCCGGGGATGTCCGTGCAGCAGCCTCCTGTTACTAATGTATCGATGTCTTTAATAGATATCTCGAACTCTCAGTTCCTCAATAACATGTCTAATAAATTTTCACTGATTTAAACGGCTTTATGTTTCCGTGAATACTCTATTCTTTTTCGAATCCCAAAAACAGTTTTTTAAAATATTTTTTTTTTATTAATTGCTTTCATTCAATGAACATTATGTTCCCTGCTTATACTTTGGCCACCCTCGAGGTACTGCTAGTAAATTTTCTTAAGTGAAGCGATATGATGCAACATGTTCTACAATCTGGTTTTTCCTATTTATTTTGTCGTTAAGCCTTGTCTGTAATTTATCAAGTTGTTAATTTGTCCAACGCATTGCATTTCATTCTGAGTGCTGGAATTGACTGAAATTCTTAACCAGAACTCTCAGTGCGAGTGAAAGAGCAAAATGGTCGGAAAAAATAGCCATACAACTCAACCGAGATAGCAACTCAACGCACCCGGGATAAGGTGCCGAGATGTCTGATGCGAATGAAATGTTCATATCAATAATCTTTGTTTGGTTTTAAGTATAGTCTTTAAATAAATAAATAAATAAATAAATAAATAAATAAATAAATAAATAAATAAATAAATAAATAAAAGTTTATGTTCGCACGTATGTACAATAAAAACTATCCAGTATGGAAACTAAGGATGGTAATGCTTCTAAAACAAGAAGATCTTTGTTCTGCAATTCCATCGCAATTCCTACCTAGACCAGAGCCCGTGACCATTGCCGGGATTAGATGTAATCATAAATGCCACTCGACAATAGTACTCTATATAGAAGATATCCAATTGAATTAGGTAAAGGATGCGGTCTCGGCGTGTAACTGAAAAATCCACGATGGTGTCTCGGGTTTCAATTCTGATAAAAAAAATTGCAAAATGAATTTGAGTGCAGATGGTGATGCCGAGAAACATTTGGAGGACCTTGAAAAGCTGTTCGATCGATTCACATGTGCTGGACAAGTTCTTGAGGACGTATTGAAAATATCGATACTGTTCCAAAGCCTTCCGGATTCATACGGCGGCCTATATCACGGCTCTGAAAGCTTCTGTGAAACAAAAAATGTTAAAGAAAATGGATAAGCCCCAACGAAGCACAGAAAGAAGTATCCCATTTGCAATGAAAATTATATACGAATCGATAATTAAAACAATCTTAAATCAATAGTCTTAAATTTTAATGTCAAATTAATGTATTTTAAAGGCCATTGAATACGCCATGGGTAAACTTCGTGTATAACAGTCATACGACACAAATATCGGTATAACCTCGTGTTTGGAATGGATTTCATCTTTTAATTCATTTGTTTTCTTTGGTTGACCAAACAAAGAAGTTTGTTATTCAATGAGTTATGCACAAAAAAATTTTAAAAAATTATTAAGTGAGAAAATACTCTCCATTGTTGGCAAAACAATCATTCATCGAATGAAACGCAGCTTGGGTGTTTGATCGCCCATCACGCTTGCGCATGTGAATCATTCTTTCTCGAGAAAAAATTCAGGAAAAAAACTCTCGTAGCGATAGCAAAGCGATTCTGAATTTTCGCGCACCGAAGTTAGTTCTGAACGGTGCGAGTCAACAAACAAACGATGAGTCAACCAACTTCTATTAAAATCTATATCGACAACGATATCATCTTTCTGCAAAACCAAATTAGCGGTAACCTATCGGAACTGAAATCATTTTGTCAGGACCGTTCCATTGACTTAGAAAATGTCTCTTTCTTCTGGAAGGGTAAGTATCGAGATTTATCAACTACATCTTCGTATGACGGTAGAGGTTTAATTCTTTAAAGTGAAATATATAGACGACATGGCAAATGGTGTTTTAGGCTTCCGTTTTGAGCATTGTTGTGTTTCATTGTAAATGTCATTTTCAGAATTTTGCGAAAGAGTAGTCACAATCAATTTGTAGTGTTGTAAAATTTCGCAGATGCGTGCCAATAGTTAGTGATAGCTCTTTACGATCCCATCTGGAACCCTAGCAAGCAGTGACTATAAACAAATATAGTGAAAAGCAAACCGGTAACGCGGCTACCATTGCTTAAATCACTATGTCAACGAATGAAGAAGGTACCTTAGATTTCATGCCGTTTCAGTCGGAACAATTCGCATCACATCCATATGTTAACACCCACATTGGCATTGTGGACTAAAACGTACTAGGAAGATTTCTTATCGAATTATTTTTTATGTTACTTGATATGTTTCAGATGAAGAAGGTGATAAGATCGGCATTATTACGGATGATGACTACACGAACTTTTTGCATGCAATGGCTGGCCGTCGTGCGTATCTATACGTTAAAAGCAAAAAACCAACGCCAACAGCAACTGTAACGCCCACACCAAATAACGCCGTTGGATTGTACGATAGTTATGGAGCTATGAATCGCAGAAGTCATCACACACCGCAACATTACTCATTATTGTCTATACAATCATGTTCGTTTTTAAACGATATGAATGTGAATTTAAGGTACTTTCCGTAGTAAACTTACAGTTTTCCATTCAAAATTGTTCGTGCGCCACACAATATTGCTACCAAACACCATTAAACTGAAATACGCCGATAGCCACGTCTACAACATTTAGCAATGCGAAAGGAAGTAGATAGCATAAGGCAAAGTTGGAGAAACAGGAAGATCTTAGAAGTACGCTTAACCTGGGATGAAAGGAGAAGTTACGTTTATATCCGCTGATACAGCATACGGTCGTTAAAAATCCCGATTTGGAAAAAATAAAGAAATCAGTTACGTTCTACCCCAGAACACGTGTTTAGCGAAAAGACCCAATCATGTTTTCGTCTTGGGATTGCAATCTCAAGAATCTGATGCTATACGAAATAAATTGGACGTTCTTCCATATTAAAGGCAGAAATAAGCAGGATAAGCGTAGGATAAGGACCACGGTAAGGTAGGGAGGAGACGACATCGAAAGCAGGAGAAGCAGATGTTGTGGCCAAACAGATCACCTGACAGGTCAAATTCCGATAGCGCGCGCAACCAACGGTTAGACATTGAAAACCACGTGCGACGCAGGGTTATGGAAAAATGAGGACGAATACGTAAACTCTACGAGACGGGATATAGAAGGAAAGAGCATCCAAAAGGGTGGGGAAGTTTATATTGAATAAAGGGATATCGGTAATAAATCATTTGCGTGCAAGACTATGACGATAATTTATGCTAACAAGGCCCAACAATTGTTATTGGTTATGCTGGAGTCGTTAAGGATGCACTTGATAGCGAGACGCGTAAACTTCCTTTACACCCTCTCTATGCTATCTATAACGATGACACCTGACGGAGACCAGATGAGGCAGGCGTAGGACTAACCCACCCACGACTTAGCGACACTAGACACAGTGGATCTCGGATATCGGACCCCATGCGCAAAATCAGGCCTAACATGGCATTGGCCCGCTCTGGGACCGAATTTAGATGATGCTCTAATAACAATTTGTCATCAAGCCGAGGAGCGAGGAGACTCGCGGGAGAGAAGAACCAAGGAGTTGATAATTGAAAGTCTATTTTTCCGCCGAACGGCCAAACGAGATAATGCAATATTTAGTAACGGAAAGAAGTGTTGCATTAGTTTAGTGTCCGGTAGAAGTACGTCACTCTGCAAAAGAATCGGCATTGAAGGGTGTGGAAATCACGAGACTAGGATATAGGAAGATAGAACTTAACATCGCTCTGTATGTACGTTCGCTGTATGTTCCGCTTCTAAGAAGGAACGGAACCAGAGGAAAAAAGATCCCCCGACACTCATGCGCTCAAGCTTCGCCATCAGCTATGTATGCGACAAGCAACCGAACGCGGCTTTAAAATCTGTCAGTCAGCAACAGCATAGCACGAGAAAGAGAGGAATAAAGCGTTCGTGACCCAGGGTCGATCTATGATCGCATTTGAAGATAGACGAACTGGTGATCTAACGAAATTTTAGCCGTTGATGCTTGAAATTATCGAAAACCATTTTTTATCTTTAAACTTGAACTTCCGAAACGTTCCACCCTGCTCGCTAAAAAACGAACAAATTGCTAACGGAGAGGGGAAAGTATGGTTGTCCACATCTACAAAGGGATACCGGAGAGGCCGCGACGACTGTTGGCGTAACGCCAAAAATGTCTAGGATTGGAATGTAGATTGGATGTAACAGCAAAGACGGAACCGATTGTGCCTGCGATAGGCGAATCCTGCTTATTTTGATATCTGCAAGTGGTAAGAGGAGCGGTGTATGCGATATGCACGGCACGCACGTATAAGCCGGCTGAACAGTATGCTTGTATCCTACATAGTAAGTATAGTCTTTATAGTCTGTTTCTTAATGCATTTAAATGGATAAGTAACTTCTTTAATTCATATTTCCCCAGCTTCACGGTTCGTCTATCAAATTTCAACAAGGTTTATATTCACACACTATTCTATTTGATAACAACTGCTAGAATCGTTCATTGTAAAGGAAAGAGTAATACAGCCGTACCTGACAAATAAGGTAGTTTATGAAAATTACTACACATACGCTCGTGCCGTAGGACACTTTCATCAGAACAATAACTAAGCTTTGCAAATGAATAAGAATGTATTCTATGTAGTCTATGTCTATGTAAAGTTTATAATCTGCATCGCGTAGTTAAATGAGGTGCATGATCCATATTTTCTATGAATAATTTCGAATATAATGTTGATGTTTGTTTATTCTAATTTGTCATCTTTAATAAACGCATCGAAAGAAATGTTGGCGTTGCTTCAGTTTTAGAATAGACATTTATTAATCGGTTATTGATAAAAGCGTAGTACAGAGGGAACAAATATCGATCTTCGCTACCGATTTAGCTATGGAATCCTGGCGACACACCGTAGGAAAAGGTAAATTCACCACTGACATCCACTCCGGCACCGCTCAGATGTCGGTGACGCTTGCTTTCTGGGATGAAATCGTCGATATCTTCCGACACAGACTCATACCGCTTGCGACCCTTGCCTACTGTTTCGCCGGCATCTTCGTCCACTTCATGCGCCTGATACTGCAGATAGAATGGTTCGATCCGTTTGCCCGATTTCTTCAGCATATACGGATCGAAAGGGAAGAACGTATCCAGACAGTCCTCCGGCAGCTGCGTGCTGTTCTTGTACACAGTGGCTAGCTTACGGCGCGCATTCCGTTCAAGGATGGTATGACAGTAAGCTAGTTGATACGCGCGCGTTATTCCGGCGAAAGCGGTCGCTACCGTTGGCAAGCATACGCGCAGCGGATTCAGCTGACAAGTGACGATAGACGAAAGCTGCAGCGATTGCAGGAAGGTAAGATTTTTTGCGCTCGTGGTGAGATGATTGCTGCGAAAGGCGACCACGTAGAAAATGGCCTGACAAACCGAGTAGAAAACAAGGTGTGCCTTCAGTGATTGATTGTAGTGCATCGAGTCGCACCGTTGAATATAGTTATGCACCCATTGGGACATTTCTACTAGCATAGACTTAAGGTAGCTGTAAGAGAGGAAGCAGCGTGGCATGTTCACGATTAGTTACCGAAATACTCAAACTAGTTGCACATTCCACTTACCTCAATGGGACGAATTTAGCTCTGGCCAGCATGCTAGCAATGTAGCCGACAGACGTTTGACGCACGGTCGGTGATTTGTTTAGATTGTTCACGTTCTTCCAGAGCGAACTAATAAAATGTTCAGCGTACGATAGCTTGAAACTACAGATGTAAAACATGATAAACTGAGCGTGATCGGTGCTGTGGGTTGGCAGAATGTGTGTTTCGAACTGGTTCAGTAGGATCTTAAACAAACGATCCCCCTGCCCGTCTACCTTCACCGTACGTTCGATGTAATTGAACAAGATTTCCATGTACCAATCGAGCGTTTCGGCTACCGGATGCTTCATTGTTTCACTATCGCCCGACATCGCCTCGTCTTCACCTTCTCCGGCCATTTCGAAGATCATCTCGTCATCGGGATATTCGGCCTCCTCAATAGCGTTGCGTGGCACGTTCACGTCCATCTGCAACAGATGAAACACGACGATATCCAGCAGCTCATCACAGTAGATTGAGGCGTACTCGGTCATCCGCAGAACGTTGGAAAGATAGCTAATCGTTTCGCCAGTCGGTCGCTTGTGGTACGGGAAATTATTTCGCAGCTGCATTAGCACCACGTCGAAGATCATTGGTATCACATTTTTCAGTCTTATGATCAGATCATGCACCGATCCCATCTGTCGCAGCTGCTCCTCGCTTGGCCTCGTGTACTTCTCCTCCACCTTCTCCGGGAGGAACATCTTTACCAGCTTGGTCACAGTCATCGCGCAATAGTTTTTCTGCACAATCGCCAGCTCTAGGGTGAACTGTTTATACGCTTCCTGGGCGTCATCGGAGCGGTGGCACCATCGCGTAGCGAGCAGCTGATCGACCAGCTTGCCGAAGCAGGGATTCATCAAAGGAACGGCTTGCTTAGCATCAACAAAAATCTCTATAAACGTTGAATCCTGAAAATAAAAAATTGTATTTAGTAAAAAATACCGAAAATCATTCACGCAACACCTACCTGGAAATCATCTTTCAGCCTGTCTAACACTTCCTCGTACTTCGCTAACCGGTTATTTTCCAACACGTCTTGAAGTGCCGACTCGATGGACAAAGCAGCAAAGTGAACCTTGTTCCGGGTTGGCGTAACATTCCCATCCGCCGTCGACTGTGACTTGAGGATTGAAGATACTCGACGTTTGTCTGTGATTGTGGACATCTTTGCATTGCGTACGTTTCCTTTACTTTTTTGTGGAGGGGGATGCTCTTCTTCCGGACAGGTAGGAACTACGGTTCTTCTCAAGGGCGGATATTACGCAGCGCCGTAGCGTTGAATGGAATTAAATGGAGCCCAAACACTGATCCACAATATCTCTTACGTTTGAACTTTCCGAGCGAACTGTTTAGCACAACTATATATGGGAAGTAGTGTACAATTTCGCAGTTTTAAGTAATATCGCTCATAATAATTTCACAAGGCTGGCACGAGCGCCGGGTGGCAAACACGTTTTTCTTTTCACAGATGTCAATTTCTGAACTGTGGGTTTTACGTGGTCATGTGATTGAAGTTAGATGATCGAATTTCGAATGACAATGGGCGTTTTCATATTTCGTTCATTATATTTCGTAATAACATCCGCATTACACAATTGTACGTATCTATTATGACAGATACGGTAAAACGAGTATATTAGATATTTCAAATAAAGAATAAAAATGTGTGCACAGTTAATCTGAGCTACTTAGAAAAAAAGTTAGTAACGGTTTGCACTGTCGTAGCTGTTATACAGACACTGTATAACATAGCCATTGTGCGGCCCACCTCAACTGCTCGACAGTTCGAAACGGAACTCTATAAATCCTTTTAACCCCTGGTTGTTCTTCTCGTTATTACACAAGGAACTGTCAAAACGAATGAATCACAACCCGGCAAACAATTGACAGCTAGTTTGTGGGCGAGGGGTATGTTGCGGATAGCTGAAACGGGGTGAGGAGAAGAAAACATGGGAGTGTGTGTAAGAAAGTAAAAAAGTGTTCGTGTTTGGTTCGTATGAAATGTAGGTCTATTTCGCTTCAACCATGCACGTTCTCTTTCTAACTACCGCGAAATATTGC